>CAXAMN010009668.1:482067-623836 GCA_963970005.1 Durusdinium trenchii
TGTCTCTGTCTCTGTCTCTGTCTCTGTCTCTGTCTCTGTCTCTGTCTGCCTGTCTGTCTGTCTGTCTGTCTGTCTGTCTGTCTGTCTGTCTCTCTCTCTCTCTCGGCATATTAATGGGAAAATTATGGAATGCCTTCTTCACTTGGACTCCTTACGTTGGCCAGAAGATTCTCAAGTTCGAGATGTGCCGTGGGACATGTGTTCTGAAAAGTTGAAAGTCGTCGCCACCAGTCATACAAAGAAAAACAAACAACTTTGGAGTTCTGGGAACTTGCAGACATTTTGACCTCTGGACATATTCTATTTAAAAACTTCCCACGGAGCAGGTGGCATTGGGCACTCTTCTTCTCCGAGCAACACCCCGCTCTCTCTGCACATACACTTGCAGGATCTTGCAGGTAGATAACCTCACCAAGACTCTCCAACAAGTTGTTGAGCGTCGGCAGGACATTCCGCTCGGCCTCCGAGAAGGACAAATACTGATCGGTAGATTACACATGACAAAAACACCAGGAGGTCCGCGGCCAAGAGGTCCTCGTGTCTGACCCGGTCACGGTTCGGATCAAGTCCTGCAGACTGAGGACTCTTGGTCCAGGTTGTCAGACTCCGGCCGAAGTTGTCGAGAGCAATGCAAGCTCTGCTGGATGGATCAATCTATCTGAACACTGTAGGTTCTGCAGGCCCTACCATCAGGGAGTGGGATTTATATATGCAAAACAGGAATGGTATCAATCCAAGGCCTTGAACAAATTTAATCGAATCGGTTTGCTTCTGTTCTTCTCTTGTACCTGCAAACACATGGGCAGTTGGGGCCAATGGATTGTGAAACCTCCTCCTCCTCCTTCTGACCCAGGTCCGGCTAATTTGGCTAAAACAACCAATATTCTCCGTCAGCTCGAATAACGCTGAATATGTGTTTCTTGCCTTTTCTCAAATAGCTGGAAGGTATATGGGTTTCTTACTATTTCTTACTTCTCTAAGCCCTCAACTTTTTGCCTGGAGCCTTGGAACACCTAGGAACACCTTGGAACCTAAAAAACCTGAAATTAAAAGACCTTTGAACCTGAAACTGCATCTCTTGGAACCCAAACACCAGCAGGTGACCCTGGGTCACCAACACCGGTGATTTTGGTTTTGCCATGCTGGAGCCGTCCTGATCCCATAATCACCGCCCCATTTGTTTAAAGATTCGGGATCTGTTTGGTTGCAAGAGACTGAGTGACACCGAGATCTGTTGGTTCCAGGAGTTTTCTGTCCCCCAAATGCTCGAGGAGATTTGGGGTATGCGGAAGTGAAATCTCCAGAAACAAACCACTACCAGCACATCACATCCTAAGACGCCAAGCCAGGACTAGTCTCCAGATAGGTCATACTAAACAGATCTAAACAGTCAGTATGTTTGCGTTCCTCGCCCATCCAAGCCCTTCACATCAACACCTGGGCACTGCATTTTCGCCGTTTGATGCGATGAAAAAAAACAAACGACCGCCTTCTCCAAGCCGTCCAGGACCTGGGCCGGGCCGGTTTTTTAAGCGGGTGACCCAAGCGGGAGAGGACTTCCTTTGCTGAGAGGACTTCCATGGATCCCGCCAGGAACAGGTCAATGCCGCCCGGGAAAGCCACTGCCATTCCATTCCACTGCCACTGACATTAGAGTCTAATTCATTAGACTCTTGTGGTTTTGTGGCTGAGTTGCACAGGTTCATGTGATGCCGGAGAAAACCCCACCACTGCCACGGTGGCTCAGCATCCTCTAATTGGAACTACTACGAACGACAAACTACTGCAAATACCGGGGTTCAGAGTCCAGAGTGAATACATGTCGCTCAAATTCGGATTGTGCTTGGAATTGCTTCTCTTTGCCGCAGTTTTGCATCCCAAAAGGCAGAACCTGCGGATTGCATAACACTCGCAGATTCGGCCTCGATTCTGGTATGCCAGAGCTGGCTTGCAAACACATCCAAATCTATATAAATATGTAATACTAAATGTACTATATAGACTTCCTTAGATCTTCTAGGGAATAAAGAGTTCTCTTCAAACTGTATATGCATTGTGAACATGGTGAGACGTGGAATTCAGACTATTTGGGAGGCATGAAACCTTCCCGGCTGCCCAAAGATAGAGCATTACCAAAACGACCTGCACCTGCATGCGCCTGCATTGAATACCATTGGATTGATCTCCGAGTCGGACTACAACAAAAGGCGCGTTAAAACGGGGAAAATCGCGTGGAACCCTTGGTTCACCTGGACCTGGAGGGGACTTCAGGTCCAAAAAATAGGGGACACCGCCGACTGCACCTGGGTGTCCTGGCGAGGACGCGGCCACGCAGTGCACACCGCACTGGAGCACTGTCCACGTAGACGGTGCGACTGCCAGCACTCCTGCGATGTTGGTGGTAGAACACATGCGGCTGGTGCTTTAGCATGATCTGTTCCATGGTGCACTGAACGCCTTGCACTACTCCATGATGCCCGTGTGCAACAATCCTGACCGCTTCATGCTGAAAACCTGTCCATCTCTTCGTCCTGCTCAGCTCCCTGCGCTGCTTCAAATCCGCCTCGGTGGTGTCCCGGGTCACTGTGAGGACCTCTGCCTCGCGGTTCTGCAGCTCACCTGGTCGAGAACCCCAAACCACGGGCTGTGCTCTGCGCAAAGTGATGGACTGGACCCTGGCCCAAGATTTTTTGCGTTGATTTTCACAGTTGATATTGCCTGACATTGTAGGGTCCTTCTATACTTGGTCCAAAGCACCTTTAAAAGAAAGGTCTCTGTTGGATATGTGATGCTTTTGCTTATGCTTATCATTACATGGTATGGCCCACATGCCACATAGGGCAAAACATCACATGACGTGACGTCAAACTTTTGTCTTCCCCACTCTCTACACCACCCAAAAACATCTAATACGTAATCCTTTCCACGTAAGGCCATTCCATTTGAGGACCGCTTCAAAACAGAAGAAACAACTGGGGCAAACATATCCTTCACGACTGCTACCTTGAAGGGCATACTCTTCTCTGGTTTGACCGCTTTATGACTAAGCAATACAACGTCTCTTCTAATATCTTGGTCAGAACTGGCTGAAATCTGCGAGCAAACATTTTTGAGTTTTTTTGTTAACACTACAAGTACAAGTCGAGCTTCCTGCTGGGGGTGGTGTTGACAAAACTCCAAATATCTCCAAATTGGATGCCGAGAATATAGTATGTCTTACTTCGCAAGTGAGGATGACCAGGCGGTAAGTTGGCTGAGAAGTTAAACGATCATTGACGGACCCAAATCCAGGTGATTTGCACCCTTCAACCCCGCCCAACTCAGTCATCTATGGTCTCCTATGCGGCCGGCCACTTTCTTTGCCGAAAAATAAGCACAGCCTAGGCGCAAAACCTCAGCGCCAGTTGCCGTCGAAGGCTCCCGGGCGGGCCCAAAAGGAGCATGTCTTGACCTGGGATGGTCGATTAGCTGCTAGTAGCGTCCTTGCTACTAGTAACAAGGGCATCGCTACTAGTAACAAGTGCATTACTACTAGTAACAAGAAGCTACTAGTAGCGTCCCTGCTTTGCTACCAGTAGCGATGCCCTTGTTACAAGTAGTAGTGATGACCTAGCTATTAGTAGCGTCCTTGCCACTTGTATGGATCCACAGAGATTCTGACAGCGTGAGGAGGGATCGAATTGCGGGGATCGAACCGGACTGTCTGGAGAACCGGAGCAAGTCTCGATTGCCCCGCAGTGAGGGTTTTGCAGAAAAGCTGGCAGGAGATGTTTTTCTGGTTGGTCTGGTGAGGCCGCGGTACGCCGCCTTTCTAGAGCATGATGGAAACGATGTTTTTTCAAGTTTTGTTCTTTTTTGCTCTGACTTAACTGAGTAGGGGCTAACTTCTACTACCTACTGGACGCAGGATAGCTCATGATTCTTCAAGGAAGCTCCCCCCCACCTGAGGTCGGCGGGGAGCTTCCTTGAAGAAGCGCTCGCGCTGTTCATTTGGTTCCTAGATTCATTTCAGGCTTGACACTCTTGGGTTCTTACTGGGTGGGGTACTCAAGGGGCTCTTCCGCTCCCGTATCTCAGCATATCTACATAGTAAAACTAGATGAGAATCACATCGCATTGACGTTGGATGACTCCGCAAACGCCTTTCGCAAACTAAGGACATGCAGCCTTTTGAATCTCCTTGTTAAGACTTTAAGGGTAAACAAGTACAAACTCAAGTAACAGAAGAAGCAAGAAAAAGACACCAAAGCAGAGATTTAGAGCAACCCAAGCAGCCCCCCAAAGCCGAACTTCAGGCTCCAAAAAGACCAACATCTCTCTCGAAAGAGACCAATCCATCCCCAAAGCCCATCCACGATCCCAATTGATTGGGGCAAGGACCCAGCTCCATCTTTTGCGACATCCATCGTAGATGTCCGGCAAACTCTGCATCCTCGCTACCTGGGTCCCATCCGGCCGCACATGTGCGGCCCGTCGCGATCTCGGTGGATCTGGATCTCTCTGGTCCCCGTGCCACCCACCTACACAAGTGATGGACAAGATGATGCACCAAAGCATGTCACCGACCCAAACAACTCCAAGATTTTGGCATCGGCGGACCACAGAATGCTTGTTAAGCCGGTTGCACCGTTGTTTGGCCCCCTCTCCCGCCTGGCGGCACATCGAAGTACCGGGGCACCGCGGAAGAGGCGGAGGCACCTGACGGTGGAAGAGGGGAGATAGCAAGATGCACATAGCGCAGGCGCAGGTCAACAACTCGTTTTTGAACGCTTTTGGGATCTGTGAATCTAGCCGTTGGATTCATGGTTGCATTGCCCCGATCGCTTTGCTGATCACGACCACGGAATACCGCAGGTGACGCCACTATTGCTCATGTTGAACAGCTTTGAACAGCTTTTGCCATGAAGCACCCTTACTGGGGTTCTTGCTTTGCATTTGCATTTGGTTGGACGACGGCATGTCCTGAAGCGGGTGCAGTCTATAGATGGCCTGCACAGCACATCTTTCCTGAAGACATTGCAATCAGCTCCTTTCCTCACCACGGCACATGTGACAGCAAACGTGACCCATGTGAGCAAAGGGTTTCGGTACTCAGTATGCGAGCATAGTGCACTTGAGAAGCTAAAATCTCCTGGACACTTGTATAGGTGCTTCTGGAACCTGAACGGTGGGATTCATCCAATGTTGTGATTTTCTTTCGAACGGTGGGACTGATGGGCCGAAGCCGTCCTGGTCGGTGGGCATGCCGCTTCGCTTGTTTCATCTTTTGTTTCTTGCTATGTGGGTAGTTTGACTGGACACTTCTGCAACTCTATTGGTTGCAGCAAACAAAGGAAACTTACATGAATCTGTTTATAGTTTACTCCGTGAATTGATCTTGTGAGCCACCTGCCATCAGTTGCTGCAAAAACACATCTTCCTTGGTGAGCATTCTCGGAGCCTCTGCCAGCCACCAGCTGGTGTGTTAGCCGCAGAGTACGCGCGTTCGGCGCCATGCGGATGACAAGACAGTCACAGTCCTACTCCTGGCTCAAGGTCGGTTGGCAAACTTGCAAAAC
The DNA here is from genome assembly GCA_963970005.1 of Durusdinium trenchii. Lineage (NCBI taxonomy): Eukaryota > Dinophyceae > Suessiales > Symbiodiniaceae > Durusdinium > Durusdinium trenchii. The sequence continues at coordinate 487,626 of CAXAMN010009668.1, forward strand.
TAGTACAGCAAACTAACTTGTAGAGCGCAGCCAAGGTTGTGGTGGATTGAATCCTGAAGAGTTTGGCTTTTTAGTACCTCTCAATGTTCCTTTGGACCCCAATCTTGGTACAGTCCTTGTCAGGTGGCTAATCTTGCGGAAGGATTGCACAAGTTTGCAACGCCCACCATCGTGAACCTCAACCAAAACCTACCAAGCAATGTCTTTCAAACAAACTTTCCCAGCCCAACAGGGAGTCTGGGCTGTCCCCTCAATTGGAGCATCTCTGGTCGCTGGTCTTCAGCAAATGCCGAAATCGGTGCCCATCCGGCTTGATCCGTTGCGACGGAAAGAGATCGGTGGGCCATAGTCTTTGCGAAGGTCGGCGAGTCAAACAAGAGCTGAGTGTCCAGCTAAATGCTAAATGAGCATACATGAGATTCATGTTTATATAGTGTATGTATATATATATATATATACACGCGTATAATCCAAATGATTCCAAATGTATCCAAATGGACATGTCCGCAAAACATGTTTGAGGGTCTGTACGTAAAACACAATGGTACCATTCTTGCAGTACGAGAGAGCCTTCCAATTGTCCCTCGGCCCTAGATTTATTCTCTTCGCTGCGTATTCTTCCTACGAATACAACCCATACATTCTTTCAATGCGGGAAGGCTCCATGGGGCCGCACGGTCCTGCGACAGGTTCAGGAGAATAACTACTCCGAAGTTAGACCAACGACATCTTATCAAACCCTTTCCCCCCTACAGTGACCCCCCCCAAATCGACGATCCTCAAAAGCAAACTGATAGGGTATAGAGATATGACCACCCCAAAATGGGTTGGATCCCCAAAATGACCAAATGACTGCTTCCGTGGATGATCGGGGGTGTAGTCGCCGACGACAAATGTCGACGACTCGACGACAAATCCATAAAGAGATATTGAGAATTATTGAAACATGTTGGTGTTGAGACATGTTAGAATCACCCCTGACAATTTATTAGCTTTCTGCCGTTCTTTTCTGCTGTTCTGGCATGGATCTCCTAAACCGCCACCACAAGACACCACAAACAGACGCTGCCCTTTCTTGCGATCTTTTTGCCGAAGCCAATCTTCACAGCATGAGTGCTGCGGCCCGTTGCAAGGGCTCTCTCACTGAACCCAAGGGTCTGGAACGAACGTTCACCAATCGAACTGCCACAACTCGACCGTCTCTGCTACTGCTATCGATAGTCTAAAAACTGTTACAGCTAGCACCATGAACATCGACCAATGGAAGGAGCGCAGTAATAATCAGTTTTTTTCTCAGAGTGTACGCACCGTCAGTTGTCCTTGTTTGTTTCTGATGCTTATCAATATTTATATATAATGAACAAACACACTGTTCAAAAGTTGGATCTAAAACACACCAACCAAAGATCACCAAACCAAAAAGCAGCAAAGCTTCAGATCACCAGAACCAACCAAAACCACTCTAGTCTGTGTCTCTGTCCACCCGTCTGTGTCTGTCCTCCCGTCTGAGTCCCATGAGTCCCAGTCTGTTCGATTGCTTGGGCCGTTCCTGTCCTCAGACTCTTCAGAGTCTCGAATTAACCGATGCAGCGAGATGAAGCTGGTGCCACATCGTGGTTTTCAGTCCTGAGTTCGTTAGAAAGGACAGATTGGGAGGTACTTGGACAAAAGAACTAGCAGCAACTAGGACCTCAGAGCTCACAAGTGGATCAAGTGGGGAAGTTTCTCAAACGCTCCAAAGGAGCTGATTCTTTGTCAAAGGGAAGAAACATACCTCAGCAGCCAAGCTCTCCATTGAAAATGGCAACCCTGAAGATTAAATTCCTGATCTTGGTTGGAGACCGCCTATCATTTATCAAGAACTGCTAGAGCTACTTGTAAAGCTGAAACTAGACACTGTTCCCATGTCAAACTGTTCCCATGTACTCTGTGACCATGGCGAACCCGAACCACCGGGCGGCTTCTCCTGGCGGCCGACTCAATGAGTTCGACCTCGGCCGCAGTGGCGCCGTCGTGACGTGCGCCGTGCGTCACGCACGGCCGGTGGAGAGCGGTGGTGAAAGATCTCATCATGGCAGAATTGGGCAGTGGTTGCTGCTTGTAATGCGGGATCCTGAATGTGGGTCAACCTCCATGTAGTCCCATCATGGCCATTTCATCACAAGCAAAACACGTCCCATCCGTCCTACCAAGCTCATTTCGACGTGACAAACGCCAAACACGTGGACCTGTTCAAACGCCACACCCTCACTGGACATGGTTTCCACGGTTTCATCGCTCCATTGGCTGCCTTCCATCGCTGCGCCACATCTATGACCACGCCCTGTCTCTTAGACGTGGTCAGGCAATAGGCACATAGCGGCCCAAGCAACGTCCTCAAACATAAATCATCATACATCCAAGCATCAATCCCTCATAATTAGACTGATTGGTTAAAACTTCTTTCCGGTCCAAACACATCCAATTTCACTCTTGCCGCCCGTTGGATGCGTGATTTGTCTACTTCACGCCCCCAAATCCTAACTCGCGCTCGCGAAGACCGAGACTCTCAGTGCCGACTCGACTGGCGGTCGATGCCTGCCATCGGGCCCCGCACGTGCTTCCATCCCACTCCGCTCCAGGTCCTGCCGGGCTTCTCCACGGAGCCCCCCAAACCGACGTCGCGATCAAGCGGAGCGGATCAAGCGCAGGTCCGGCTTCGACAGGGAACCAGTGCATCGCTACTAGTAACAAGGACGCTAAGAAGGAAGCCATGTTACATCATGTTGCCCAGTTTTTCTTGTCTTCCTTTCTTCCTTTTTGAAGCCGAAGTGAGGCTGCACACTTTCTCTTTCAATATGCCCTGCACAGTGGGGTGAACACGTTCACACCCACACGACTATGATCGTTTGCAAAGGTGTTGTAGACATGGCAGTCGTACAGAACATATATATATATATAATATAATGGCTAAACTTGTATTACAGAATCAATGTGCCAGCGAAAGCTTGACGAAGACACAGGAGCCCTCCTTTTTACGAGGAACAAAGACCGAACATAGGGCACAATGTGATGCCTCGTTGCCGCTGTATGGATGTATCTTTTTGTACTCTTGATGTGTTTACTTGAAGGTCACTGATTCCTCGCCAAGAGTCCATAGAACAGTGGCGTGTTCATTACTTCCAACCAACAAAGTACAACATGTACAACACATTTAGAAGTCAGGTTGCACGAAATCTCATACAACTATACGCATCATTACTACTACAAAGACTTGTCTCATATAACATCGGGTCGATCGAGCTGATTGAACGGATCGATCGAGCTGCAAAACGAACAAACAAACCTTCCGATCAAGAAGGTGACGACGACTGCCGTGGGTTTTTCAATGCTATCATCAGAAAAGATTTGACCATATCATACATATCTTAATTTTGTCTCAACAAAGAGTGCACGATTGGAAAAAAGGAAAACCACCACAATAATGCATCCGACACCGCTCCGCAGCATTTGACTTCTGATGGGATTTCATACCAAACTGGCGCACGCCCAAAGCAGATTTGCCCTGGCAACTTTCGGGTCATTTACATCCAAGAGTTTGCTATTCTTTCTTGGGGTGCTGGCGATATCCTAAAAGCCTGGAAGGTTTCCAGATTTGGAATGGCGTCTCAACAAGCAAAGGGAATCTTCATCATGCCTGCCTCCTCTTCAAATGGCATGTAGGGTATGAGCTGTCCGTTGCATCTAAATATTACTATCTGATCTATTCCTCCTGGTTCCTGTCCACTTGATACGAGAGGAGGCGAGCGGCCTTCTCGAAGAAGACGGCAGTGTTTCGTGACTCAGCTAGGGTGAAACAACTTCCTCAGCATCAGAAAGTCAGCTGAGGTGAACGACGACTTCCTCACTGTTACATTACTAACAGTTACTTCAAACAGCTATCTTTTTTCATCCATTCCTCAGCTCACCGAGGAGGATCTTAGCCCGCTAGAGCTACCTTGAAAACTGTGATCCAATGAAACTTCATATCGGATGGTCTGACATCTTGATAAAATGTTTATCCGCCGACATATATAGCCGAATCGACCAAACAAAGGTGGAAAAACGAGCCCAGTTTGTTTAGGATTCGGTTCCACTTAGGTGGGAGATTGGCACTTTGTACTTTCCATCCACGGTCTCCAAAAAAAAAAGAGTGGTAGTCTTTTGGTAGTATCAACCTGACCACTCCATTCCGGCAAGTTGTGCTTTCTAACTTGATCCCCAACGAAGTCTTACTCGTAAATCTATGCTTGATCTAACTACTGACCATGATTCGACGTCTTCAGCACAACTTAATGCTAGACTTCTAATCAATCTCACACGTTACACAGAGCCTTTTGATGATATCATTCCCTGAAAGCTTTGGATCAGAAGTGCCAAGCCTTTTGGCTCCTTTTGGTTTCTGCTTGAAGTCTCTTCCTCTCCCAGCCTCTCATACTTACGGTCGGGAGAACCACATTGGTATTTCATGCCTTTGGTTTCTTTGTTGCCTCATGCACCGACACCGCACGCGGCGACATCGAACCCTCCTGTGGAGTGAGACCTCTGAGCGTCAGCAAGATCTGCCAGCCGCGGCTGTCGAACGGCGAAGTTCGGGACCTGGAAGCTGTTTCAATATAGGAGCTACGGTTGATGTATAGAGAGAACATGAGGGCCACCATGAATCTCTTTTTAAACTGGATCAAAGAGCCCCTTCTGGGTGAATTTCGGTTGGTCTCTGTGGATTCTTAGCGGAGCCAAAGACAACGGATGGCGTCCGTCTGTTGGCACCCCATCTGGAAGATTCATCTGTTTCGATGCCTGACATCTCTATTTCCACCCACTGTTAGAAAATGGAGCCCTCAGAATCCTCAGAGACTTATATGAAATGGAGCCCTCAGAGTCAAACAGTGCCATCTAGACCCTTGTTCCCAGATGTCAAAGGGTTCCCAAATGTTCCTCAGATGATCTAGCGCCTTCGACACCGTCCCCAAACCCAAATGAACGACCGGGGGGTAATTTTTTGGCCCAGGAACGGCATGTTAGACCGAGGAATGTCGTCATCCGGCTCCACCGGCTCCACTGGCTGCACCTCAGGAAGGTTGATGCGCTTGGGCGGATCAAACTCGAAGCACTTCTTCAGCATCGGCTGCGCGTTGGGCGCAAACCTGCGTAGGAGAAGATGTGCCGCTGTGGGGGTTATCATAAGTGTTTAGTCTTCAATCTGCAAGTCTGGCAAGTAGGATTCACAATGATATCAGAATGGGCACATGGCACCCCCGTAGTCGGTATGACTGGTCGACACGGTGGACGATAGAGGTGTTTAACGATGTCAGGTCCGCCACTGCACCACACATGCCGAAGAGCTTCAGCTGAGAATGTCGCACATCTAGTGAAACAGTAGAAGCGACGAAGCGACAACTCAAGCACAAAAGGATCAAAGCTGCCCAAGTGTCGCACATCTGTCTGAAAAATGAAACGAGGGAGGGATCACCAAGCTGTCGGGATTCATGTGATCCCTCATGTGCCTTTCATGTGCCTCCAGCGAGGTTTTGGGTGTCCCTTCATTTTTGAGATGCACTCACATGCACTGCACTCGCACAGTATGTTGTCTTTTTGAACGTTACATTGGCTTCGTTCAGCACTGTGGCTGGGTTTCATGTGCTTTTTCCTTCCCAGCACTACTTTTTAAGTCAGGGCGACTATGATAATTCCATGATAAATCATATCTGTTTGTCTAATATAAAGTGCCTTTCAATTTGGCGCCATCCACTGTAGCGCCCTGAAGAGTTCATGTCGTTTCTTGCACTTCTTGGAAAGGCTCCGAAAGAATCCAGGCGGAAGCAGTACGATGAAACATGCGCCCGTTTCAAAGCTGCCTTCGGCGGCGTCACGCCCAAACGCGCATGGTTCACAACATGACAAAAGAAGCACATGCCTTTGCTGGACAGAAAAAGCACAGGCCTTTACTGGAGAGATGCAACATAGACACCCAGCCCAATAATCGCGGCGATGCAGCAAGCCTAACCCCCCAGGAGCTGAACCATTGCCATGTCCTGTTCGAAATCGGGTGGAGAATCGTGGGGAGCAGTGGTCCGTAAAACCTTCCCAAAAGCTCACCAAATCAACTTTTGCCTTCAAGTTCCATTCCATGCTTGGCATTTTTTTTTGCAAGAGATGCCATCAGTTTTGGGTTCGGACATTGGCGTGCTCAACACCCAGGTTTCAGTGTCTGCTCGCTGCTCAGGACTGCTGTTCCTGCAGGGAAAGCTGGGCTTCGCTGGCAATTATCTTTGGACGTTGTCTTCAACTTCATCATGAACACACATATGAACGTCAACACAAGCTAGTGATAAACGCTAAACAAAGGCTTTCCAACAAGGTCTCGTGACAATCAATGCAACGCACCTTTAGCGAACACACAGTCTATATATCTGTATATATATATATGTATGTCCAGTATACATCGTGTCCTCATGTACAACAATGTTCAACGTATTCAGTATATATTTATATAGTCCCTGTCCTGACTCCTCCATGGGATTTATTATTCACCCGTCCAAGAAAAACAGTCTTGGGGCTCGAAAGCGCCAGTGACAACTGGATGCTTCTTGGTCTCACGACGTCTCACTCATGCCCATGAACCTTTAGAGAACACCCCCACGCCATCACACACCCCACGCGATCCGGTGTGTGGTCGTGTGGTCAGGCTCTGTTCGCCTGGTGAAGCAACAGATCTCTGGCCGGGTCGCCCCTGCTCACCGTTGGAGGTGTTGGTGCAAGGCCTGAGGTCGCGACCGGGTCCTTTTCGGTCCTGCGGACCGCTCCGCTTTTTGAAGGAGTGACCTTGAGGGAACGTGAACGTGAGCCTATGAGTTCGAGTGGTGCAAAGCTTTTCAGGGATCTGTTTAAAACCTTTTGGGAGATCTAGGATATTATGGGATGTCGGAAAGGAAAGGACGTGAGGAGTTTTGGATATATGTATATTATATATACATATATATTCTTGGGTCATCCGCTCCGGACTTCATGGCAGGAAGATGCTGGGCCATCACCAACGAGGCCCAGCTGCCTAGCCTGTGTCGCTGGGGAATCACAGTTGCTTTCTTTCCGCACAGATGTCATCATCTGAATCCCATTGAAACAAACTTGGTCAAACAAACATAAAAAAATAGCATGAATGGCTTGTCCCCAACTCCAGGAGCCCATGGAACAGTCCGAACCCGCCAGTTGAGAACATACGAGTATTGGGGACTGTCCTTGTGCTTCAAATTTTCCGATGTCGTGGGACATCTTCGAAGGGCTTCCAGTCTGAACGCTCCCAAACCAAAAAAAAGGTTCTCAAACAGTTCATTGCATCCCTTTCCAACTCCCTTTCCATTTCAACCCAGCTCTCCGAGTCTTTGACCGTGATTTCCATCGACCACGCCATTTCCATGGACCAAGATCGACCGAGAACTCCCCCCCCCACCTCGAGAGTAAACGGGAGCGGGCGCGGTGGGCGAAAAGGACACCACGGTGGAAGCAGCTGGTGCAGCTCCAGTAGCCTCAGCAGACCATTTTCTGCGACCGGTCAAGATGACGCGGTTTGGTCACCTCTCAAACTCTTAAGTTTTCTTTATGAAAACATCTGGGTTATTCTGGGCCCAACAACTTAACAGATCAGCCTCCTTGAAGTCCGAAATACTGTTCCAACAGTCAGATCGCTTGCAGACCGCAGCGTGCGCACCCAACAATCTCTTGGTTCTCTTTGCTTCATGGGTCAGATGTGAAGTAGGGTGTGGATTTTTTCCAGGTCCGGCGGGCTGCTCGCTGGCTAGGTCTCCGGTCATGGCTTTGGGTGGCCTGGACGGATGGGCTCGGTGGTGGAGATAGTGGGCTTTGAGCCTGTTAATGAGGATCACGTGAGGAAACAACACTAGCCACTAGCCCTACAAATCTCCAACCATCGTCTACCCACCCACTCAAACTATGGTTTTCACGCGAAGGCATCTTGGATGCAGGCTGCATCACGACAAGGGCATGATTCTTGGATGAAAGCACCCTGACTCACAAAAACTCGCCATAACGGCCATTTTAGTTCCCCCCCTGAAAACACCACGTCTTAGGAGCCGGGTGTAAGGGACACCCACCTGACAGTGTCTGACTGATCAGGACACATGCTGATTGCAAGTGTATAATTCACACCGCTTCGCGGTCGAAGCCGCCCGCACAGAGTAAAGGGAAAACAGGAAAACATACACAGATACAGACATAGACATCCATCCATGCATACAGACAGACATACATGCAGACACACATCCAGACATACATTGGAACAGTGTGCCATTAGCACCCCACCAGCTCGGCAGCAACCTGCGCTCGCGGAGCCGGGAACTAGCAACTTGTTATACCGGGCTCAAGCGTGTCTCGGTCTGTCAGTCTGTCTGTCTCGGTCAGGTAGGACACACGGAGGAACACACGCACGATGTCAATTGTCTGTCTGGGTCTGTCTGACTCGATCTGTCTGTCTCGGTCGGTCTGTGTAGGTCTGTCAGTCTGTGTCTCGGTCGGGCAGGACACACGGACGAACACACCCTTGATGTCAACAATGTGATCTCTCTCGGCCGGCATCGCCAATGTTTGGTCCTTTTTTTGAATTTGTCAATTTCAAAAAAACATTGAAAAACACAGCGTTTCTACTCGAAAAAAGCTCCCCCCCAAGCCAAAGCTTAATCTAGCAAATTGCTTGCGATTCTTGCGATTGCCCAGAGCCGCCACAACGCCCTCGGCACCTTCAGTGCGGGCGGATTTTATGTAGCTTTTGAGTCTACTGCACTGTTCGCCCCATTCGAGCTCTTCAAGATTCTTCAAGCGTCCTGAAAACCTCCAAACATTTGGTGTTGCCATGTTTGCAAAGGTTTGGGCTGCTATAAAGGCTTTTCTGGAAACTGCCACATGATAAAAGGTCCCAGGACTTCGTGCCAAGGCACTGGAGCACCTTTTTTTTTCCTAACAAGCCTCAACCAACCCCAAACCTCGAAGGCACGTCTTGTCCATCCTTTTTTTGAACACCGATTTCCCCAGTCATCTCAAGTCTAACGTCGTCAAGGAACGCGTTGGACTCGTTAGATTTAGATCCTGCTTGCACCCTCATCCATGGTCTCCAATGATTTTGAACGCCTCTCAAAGCCGACATCGTGAATGTTAACCCGCTGGGCTCTAGCTCGTGCTTTCCCAAAGGAACTTTTCAGGCGACCCCATGGTCATCTCTGCTTGTGAGCCCCTCCCAGTCTCCATCACCCGATCGCGCCATGACTGGGGCGTAGCCAGCATAGCCTTGCCGAGCGGGGAATCGCTGGAGCAAGTTCTAAACTCAACGAAGGCGTCCAACGTGACAACCATGCTGGAGGTTCGTTCTGGGGTGTTGGGTTTCTTGTTTTGCAAGCGTTGTGAGATGCGGAGGTCTTTCTGTAGCACCCCCTCCACTCTCCACCGATGACTCTGAGATCATTTTATATTCTTTGTTTTCAGCAGAACAATCAATAGAAAGCACTGGGACAACCTAGTGACCCGGTCTGCGAGCTTCGCGGAATACATGTATATATATATCATATATCCTTCAGTTTTTTGCTTTTCAGGCTTTGATGGTGACTCTGAATCTGTCAATTTTGTACCTTTTCATAGTCGTCAACTTGGGCTGACCCAATCAGAAGTATCCCCACCGCCCGTCATCTGACCGCTCCTGCCATGTAGCCGACGGCCGGCGCCGCGCCCCGCGGTGCCGGAGCTGCGGCTTTGGCCTGGACATCGTTACTCCGAACTAGACAGAAATAGTGCGTGTCAAGGTACATGGTAAACACTATTTTTCTAGACTCGATCATACATACTGGTATTATATGTGTTTGTCGTATAGATGTGTATGTCTATATATAACAATAATTGTATACACACTGATCATACTGATCCACTGATCCGGGCCCAGCAATCTATGTGACAGCTCATTGGCGAGAATCCAAAATCCAGCTACACCATTCAAAGCGATCATAGAACTTGAATATCAACTCGTCAAAAAGATTGAAAAGAGATGAACAAAGACTTTCTCCCTTTCCAAAGGCTTCGTGCTTGACCACCGCTCGGATGGGAGTACCAACCAAACAGGACACTCCAGGGCACTCGGGTTGGACCAACTATTAAACAGGAGACCACAGAACAAGCTTCATCTCAGAGCCATCTTTTGACCTCAAAAACGTGGAAGTCTTCGTGTTGGGACTACTAATCAGTCATAAAAAAAGAAACCTTCCCCACTCTCCACCCTCCGCGTCCGGAAAAGCACCTGCGGAAGGATCGACCTGAGGCGAACGGGTGCCCCGGTCGGCTCCGCTGGACGAGTCATAGAACTGCTTGAGACCGTCTAGACTCAACACAATGTGCTCGCACTATCTCGCACTGGCATCCTTCTGATGTGTGTTTTTGACTACACGGAATTTTGAGAAAGTTGCATTTTCGGATATTCTTCGCAAGGCATGATTCACTATACTATGGGCGTTTTTCAACACTTGGACTCGGCCCGTCCCGGTATGTGTACCATTGTGTACCATGAAACTCTCCAGATTCTTTTGCTCAAAGGTGAAAGCAACCTCTCATAGCGAGGATTTGACATGTTTAGAACCTCGCTATAGGGATTTGGATCACAAGTCGACCTGAAACCGGTCGTACCGCGCGTCTCAGGTCGCCCGTGACCAGGTCGGAAAATGTCGAGGGCACCCGTCTCATCGACGGCCAATCGTCTGAGTCTCTCTACCCAGTCTAGCCTCCTGAATGCCACACAAGGAGGGCGGCTCCGCTTGGCGCCGCCTCACCGTCGCTGGGACAAAGCCTTGGAGATGTAGCCATACCTTCCAGGCCGCTTCATTGCGATGTAGTGTGGCCTGAAGGTCGCAAAGGCGGCGAAGGGCAGGTCGTTTTGGTATTGACAAAAGACTTTCTCAAGTGACGAATCTCCCCATCTAAACTAGGAAAAAACTAGGAAAAAACATGAAGGCATGATGTAAAGATATGCTGCAAAGTATCATTGCATCATCCAAGCTATGATTGCTGCTCTTAAACCGACCACGCAAATCAACTCCCCCCTTGCTGCAACAAGAACAAAAGACCCAGGCCTCCTCTGCTACAAGCCATGCACTTTGACCTGGCAACCGCAAGGTCAACCGCTTCAGCAGCTTTGGCCTCACCTCATCACGTGAGGCTTTCTCCGCAAAGCGTGCCACACTGGACCGGAGCTTCTCCCAATCGGTCGGTCTCACCCAGTTCCGCAAGCACGGCCTAGAGGACGTCAAGCCGCTCGCCCTATCGAGACGATGAGGTCGGAAGTTCAATTCGATTTGCCGGACATCCTGAAGCTCTGTGTCCACATCGACCAGCAAAAAAGCCTCTTGCAACTCAGGGAGATGAACTCTGTCCTGTGAACTCTGTCCTGTGCTTTTGGAGATGTTCGAAGACCGTTCATCGGCAGGTTCAGGGACCGTCACATGCCTCCCCAGAAGCTGAGCAGGAACTGCATCTTCTTCAGCTTCAGGTTGCGGACGGGATTCGGGATCCTCTTTGAAAGCTATGAGATGATAGGGTTCCTCTGCACCCAAGAGGCCCGGCACAGGCACGTGGTAAATATCCGCGGCCACTCTGATCCCCGCAGACCCACGGAAGGACACCCGCAAACACAAGGGTGGCGGAGAGTGCTTGGATTGAGGTTTTTTTGAATGCTTCAGTGGAGGAGTCAATGAATTCACTGAAACGAGGATGCTCCTCCTGGGCAATGAGCTGCTGAAAGGATCTCCCCTTTAAAGTCACAGTCGTTAGAATCAAGTGCTTCAAGCATTCACTCTCCTGAGCGATGTTCATGTGGTTGTCCAACAAAACCTCGCCATCACAAACACCTCTCAACATCTTCTGAAAGCTGGAGAGCAAGGATTCGGCATCGGCGGTGTTGAAGAGGGCATAGATGCGATGCTTCAGGACGAAGTCGATTAACATGCAGCCAGAAATACACATTGCAAGAGTAAACAACTGAGCACAACAAAAAGGAAACCATTGCAGACCAGATGGTTCAAACAGAAAGAAATATACACAGATCTCTGCAGTTGTGTAGAGGGCTTGAAATGGAATGGAGATCCATGGGTCGAGGAAACAGAACACTAACGCGAAGCGTATGGCGGTCTGAAAGCTTTGCATTACAGCAAAGCGAAGTTGGCTGTCGCATGCGGTTGCGCTGATGGTGAGAAGGAACTGGATGCTGTGCATCCAAATGGCAATGCATTTCAGCAGCCGCGGAGATAATTCAACCACATCCATCTCGACCAGCACATGTGGCACATAGGAAAGTACGCCGCAGCTGGCCCAAGTGATGGTCTGAAGTGTCGGTGCCACGAGTGCGGCATGAATCAAGCCGAGACCTGCCAGTAGATTGATGTGAACTTGAAAGTGGTTCAGTACCTGAAGCTGGTCTGCCAAGAAAAAAAAGCTCGTGACGTTTCCCCAAAGAGTGGTCGTTAGTACAAGTAGAGCCGTGGAAGCAAACTTTGGGCCACCCACCCCCAACCAAACGTCGGGGGTATTCCTGCCCAAAAAAATGGCAATCGTACAAGGCAATCGTTCAACTGCCTTTACAAACCAACCTGCCTTGTAACTCTTCAATCGAAGCTTGACCATCTCTTCCTCCACGCGAGCATCCTTGAGAAACTCCACCTTCAGAGTCTGGAACCACACAGGATGATTCCACACAGGAATAAGGTCTGTAACCCCTTGTTTGGACTACCAAAACACCAAGAACTGCGGAACTGTTTGTTTGTTTGTTTGTGTTTGTTTGTTTGCTTTTGCATTCCAAGGAAAGAGTCAAGTTCTTGAGGTATCTACTTACCAGTTCATATAAATGACTCAAACGACTATTTGTGAGAGAGAGCGATCTAATCTCACCACCGGCCTTGACCACCTACCACTTCTCTTAGCTGGTGGAAGTCAAACCTACAATAGTAACAATGCCATCAAAGAACTACTGGTAGGAACCCTCGCCTGTTTCCATGTGTATGTCGACATTATAGATATGTTTCGCAATGAGCTTGAGGTTGCTTCTTGAAAGAACTTGCGCATGCCGCATACCTTAAGATGCCTTAATATAAGCAAGAAAAGCCTTCGGGATGAGGGGTGGTTCGGGGTCTGTAGTGTGTGCACGGTCGCCGCGAGTGCTACCAAAGTGATGTTGCATCACCACTTGTCATGTAAAAACATTACTGGCAATAATTTTCAGTGTACATTATTGTACATGTTTGTTTGGCTGTTGTGTGTCATGTGTGGTCAATGTGTGGTGTTGGTGTACATATTATATATAAAATAGTGTTTGGACGCGTGGATGCTTCAAAAGATTTAAGAGGGGAGGTGGGGATGTGACACTTCTACATAGATGAATAAACATTTCTAGAGAAAAAGACACTTCGGAAATTCTACATCTCCACTGCCAACGCGTACATTTTTGGTAACGATTTTTGAATGGCCTTCCAAAGGCGCCGGACGATGTGTTTTTCGGAACGGTACACATACGCAGACCTACCTGTAAAGACACAAATCATATACAGCTACATGCCAAGGCAGCATGTACAATCACCGGTACACGGTACACGCAAAAAACAACCAGCGAAGCACATATTGCACAACGTAAACATCTGTAGTTCAAACCTTGTATCTTGAGCCTTGGGCCTTTCCTCGTTCTGCAGAGCTTGACTTGTGTTTTGGTCAAACTCTCTGATCGAACATCCATCTCTCTTGCAAAGACTATTACCTTTTCACACCTTGTCCATCTAAGTCAACTGGAAGCGACCATCTAGGTACGGCGTGCTGGTGCCCCGTACTCCCCGTTGTTCATTGAACAAAAGAAAAACAACCAACACATGTGAAAACTCTGCAGTTGGGGGAATCGATCGGTGACCGGCCTAGACTCTCATTTCCATGGGGCCATGGTTTTCCGCGTTGTGCGATTTTCGGATGGACCTAAGGGGGGGGCGCTGGGCCAGCATCACATGACCATGCTGATTGCTGCTTTCAAAAGGGAAATAGCGCCTGCTCCTGGACCAAGTTGATCCATGCACCCGGGTCCCAACCCTTCGTGGTGAGGCGAAGGTGCACAGGCGCCCACAGCAGCCCGAGGGTGGCCACAGCCCAGGAGGTGTCCATGGAATCCATACACTTCTGGGTGAATGTGGCAAGTAGATGTAAGTAGGTAGATCATGATCTACTGATATCAGATATCTACTGTATGTATCTTGGAATGATTGCCAACTGTCAGGATAGCCAGCGCAGTCTTTTCACAATGCAGTTTGACACCGTGTCCGTTTGGCTGTGCTTGGCCGTGTTTCTCTTTGGCTACAAAGCGAAGTCTCGACTGCCAAACTGCCAAAACCGACAAAGGGTGAAGCCCCAGTGGAACCCTTGCATCTTATCCCGTGTGGCCAAAACACGAGAGAAACAAGGAGAAACGAAACAACGAGGCACCTTCAGGGACATGACCATCTCAAGTACTGATGCAAATACATTGGTTTTAACTTGGCATTTGTTGGCATTGACACCTGCTGCATTATTTGATTGGCTTGGTTTGCATCAGATCTGCCAGAGGGAAACGTACCAGCAATTGATTAGTACTCGACCAGTGCTTTCCCATTGTGATTCGTTTCCTTTTCATATTCCTGTGACTCAGCCCGATCCCACCCTTTGGACACACACAGCACGTTAAAACATCGAACCTTCTGGCTCATGATGAACACACTTACTCACATTCCTAAATACTCATGTCACTTCCGGGCACCAAAACGTACCAACAAAACCTACCGACGAGCCGAGCCGAGCGACCTCACACCCGGGCGCAGACTCAGACCCGGGGCCCCAGCTGCATCTCGCGCAGAGCCAAGGAGTGCTGGCGACGGGGTCGAAGCCACTAGCACTAGCATTCACCGTTTGGGAGAAAATGTAGACTGAGTAAACTGCCCCTCTCAAACGCGAAAACACAAATTGATTACAGTTACAGTATATCTTGTACCTTCTGGTATCTTCTGGTTCCTTTTTGAGGCGACACTTGGCCATTTCGATGGAGACCGTTGTGCCGTTGTGCACTGAGGGACGGCAGTCTAAACCAAGTGAAAACCCAATACTCCAACCTGGCCAACAACCGTTGTGCAGACCAGTTAGGGGTCTCAGCTGGTCCATGGAGTCGATGGCGTGCATTTCAGCGGCCTCCATCCTCCTCCATTGATTGGTGACGACACTTTTCGGAACACATGGAGCCACATCAATATCATCAATCCATCGATTCTTGCAAGCGTTCTATGTTCTTTTTGTGAAGTCAACCCACATCACATAGTGCATGACTTCGACAAGCACTTGAGTAGCGTGTGCAATGGAAGTGTTTACATGTTATTACCCTCCCCCCCCGATCCCACCCACTCCACCCCACACTTGAGAAATACACACACATGACGCAGCGCATGACTTCACAATGCAAAAGACACAACAAGACGAACACGGTAGCCCTGAGAAACCGCAGCGCTGGTGTCACACCGTGTTCCAACTACTCCCCTGGGTTTTCCTCTCTGCACAACTCGAAAGCCAGCCATCATGGGGTTGCCGCATCAGCTGACCCAAGCGATTCGATCGTGCACTGCCCGCTCAGCTGGACATCCCGGGTGACCAAAATTGAAGGGAATCGAATTTGATATAAGAATCACATGTTAGATGGCTGAAACTGCTGAAAACTCAAGAGCTTTTGGGGCAGCAGCTTTTGGTCCTTGTTACTTGTTCTTAGCAGCTACTGGGTTAGGTGGTGCCCCTCCTATATAATCAAACAAACAAAACACATCCCCGCTCTTGCAGGTCTCGTGTGTCTTTACACAAGCAACACAAGCTCGCTCAACGACTGGTCATTCGCTAAGCGAGGACATGGAGATCCCGGTGACGGGAGATCCCGGTCGCCCATCTGACCGACCGACTGAGATGATCGGTCGGTGGGCACCATCTGATGCAATTCGAAGCACTTGAACTCAACACGAGCACCCAAACCTACTTCCTATGGGCACCAGCCCCCTTGCCTATACTTACATCGCTTTCTCAAATTGGAGGACTGAAATGCTGGGAGGTAACTCCAGAACCACAAACGGCTGACATGTCGTCGTAGCGACCTCCCCTCAAGTGAAACATGCCGCATGCACTCATGTGAAACACCCAGTCCATGCTGCCTGGTACTTCAACTTGGAATTTCTAACCTGCATCTGAAGATCGTGGCTGGTGGACTTCCGCCTCAACGCCGCGCAAAGAAGCGATTGCACGTGAGGACGCGAGGAAAGCTTGATGTATAAGAATCAGCGAGGGAAGCAGAAACGGCCACAAAGAAATGATATGGGATCCATGGCAACGGATCCACTTCCGTGCCAAGCAATAGTCTGGTTAAATAAAGAACCTGGGAATTCCGCCGAAAGGAAAGGAGGCCCAGCCTCTGAAAGGCCTCCCTTCAGAGGGGCGCCCAAGAAACAAGGAAGGTGGAGGTATCAACAAAAGGATTCCTCATCCAAACAATTCGAACATATCAAAACTAGGGCCTGGATACCTACCCAGACGAAGTCTCCATCAATGGTTCAAAGACCCACGTAAGCCCAGAAAACCTCAGTTGGCCCCAGCAATGTCTCCGTGGACGATCCAAAGCGAGGTCGTAGGTGGCGCCAAACCCATCGCTGTCGCATTAAACACACCTAGGAACAATGGACACACCGTGTTTGTATCATTATTCAGTATACCACTTGCAAGTTCAGAAAGACATCATTGTCAAACACACACACAAACATTATATACATACATATATATATATTATATACATTATAATTCATACACTAACAAAAACACATACACATATGTATAATTATGATTATTTATGTATGTATCTTATAGTCATTCAATGTCACTCATATAGTAATGACTATGGGGTAGACTCGTTTCAGCTATCTACCTGCCAGACCGGACACCATCGACTCAAGACCTCGACTGCTGAACATCCCGGCTTGTCTTCCTGCACCACAGCATAGGCAATGATCACCAGGACACACACCTGGTCTCACCGAGCTACGAGGGACTCCGATTCCTCCGCCAGAACTCGGCGTGACCAGAAATCGGAGAAGACCGTGAGGGGACCGGTGTTCCAAGAAACTCAGGTCGAGACCTGAGTGACATGCAAGTGCGGCGGAAAGCAGAAATGTCAAGACCTTTCTCAATGACGGATGACATGCAAAGCCTTGGTACTTGGTTTCGCATCCCACCATATCCATCCATATCCTGCCAAAGTGTAGTTCTTCCTCATGGAAAGCATTCATTGGAATTGCTGATCACTCCCGACCGAAAAAAGCGTGTCTCCTCTAAATGACCTCCACAAGGGGGACTTAATATGCGGGGAAAAGACATGAATGTTGATGGCAACAGTAGAGGAGGACCGACCAAATTAATTACTGTAACTGTACCCCATTTCTCACAGTCGGGAATTTTGTCGCATGGTGCATCATGGCTTCCAAACAGCCCTCGATCTGGTCTGTCGCCTGCCCCAATTCCTTTGGTGGCGGGTCATAGCACCAGACCAACTCGTTGACCTACCTGACAGCGGCGTTCCTCCAGGTTGAACGACCCATCGATCACACCGCTTCGCCAGTTTCCCGGACTGTGACGCTCGTCGGACTGAGACGGCCACGGTCACGCAAAGGGCCAGGAAGGCCAGGGTTCCGATCCACACCTCAGCGAACGGAGCGAGGACGCTACGTTTGGGGCTCCTGGCCATACTACTAGGAGCAAGAAGCTACGAACGGGGCTCCGGTCCACACCTCAGCCAGTTTCGTTTTCGATGACGTGAACCACGGCGGTCCCAAGGAGTTCCGGTGGACCCCGAATTTGAAAGGAGCCCGCCACCAGGGGTCGATGGCTCTTCCAACGGGGGTGAACGATTCAGTTTCTTCTATTCCCCCCCCCAAAAGCATCCGCTGGGCAAACCTGGCGGCTCTTTGCTGCAGCCCTGTGAGCTCACCTGCTGAACAGCATTTTGCACGCGCGAAAGGAGCGAAGAGGGACGTCCCAAGAGCAGCCAGTTCTCTTTTAGGGGGTATCTTGGCAAAACCAACCACAAAACAGCTGCGAGCCCTACCAGCATCGTCAGTAACTACGTGATTCCTCGAAGGCTGCGTGGCTAGCTCCTGAACAGCAGTAGGGTTCTTTCCTGGCCCGTTGCCTTTAACCAAAGAAGAGACATGCAGAAACCAACGACACCCCCAACCATTGATCTTCTTGGACCAAACGGGTCGACCCACCTGGGGCCCCTGGCCCACAAGGGTGTATAGAAGTTAAATACATGAAATCCATTGAAGTTCATATTTGAGACCTCATGAGCCATCGATACTCATTGATTCTTGTGGCAGTCATCTAAGAGTCTATGGGTTGATTGATGTTGATAGGTTTTGTCACCGCGCCGCCCATGACTCGCGTCACCGTCTCGCATGGAGTTGGCAGGTCTGGTCTTTCAGCCGCCTGTGGTGTGAGAGGTCTTGCACCTTGACTCGCATCCACACGTAGCGGGAGACTGGGAGGAGTTAGGAGTTAGTCTTCCAAATCGGGCAAGGCCAGTCCGTGATGTTCGTGTCTGTTTTTGGGAAAGCCAGCTGGAGTTGAACAAGTCAAGAAGAGTGCTTTGACCTGTTGCCTAAAACATACTAAACTATACCGATGCAATCAAACGGAAGTGTGTGCCTTTCCTGTGGGTTGCTTCAAAAACTATCTGAACTCATCTACTCAGCAGCATTCTAGCGAGTCCTTTTCGGCCACCGGCCACAGGATCAGCCCACTTGGAGGAGAATGGCCAGTGTCCTTTGACAAGTAACGACCCTTCCTTACAGAATCAAAGCGGAACAGCTTCGCGATGGAAAGTTCTTTTTGCTCTGGAAATCTGGACCCTAAAGTTAAGCACATTTAAGTTTCGTACATAAATAGTTCTTCCATATCTTGGCTGATATCTTCCAGATTTCTTCCTCAAAACAATAGACTACTGTCAGATACTGTCAGCCTCTTCAAGTGACCACTTGTTGCCTTTTGTTGCAACCCCAAAGTGATCCTCAAGCTGACCTCGCTATGAAGTTCAGTCACGTGAACAACCAGCTGAACCGATTGGCCGGTGATGCCCGAGCTCGGCACGGTGTCGCGGTGCCACCACACAGGGCATCGGGGGCTTCCGTCAACCTGGGTATCGCTGTGCCGTGGCCCAAATCTCTTCCAGAAACCGTGGATGACAACCAACCAATGGATGACCAGTCTTCCAATGGTTGGTTCCTTTGGCACCAACCGCAGCGAAAGGTCGCGGGAACCCTTGGCGCAAAGGGCACTTCTTTGGCCACATCTCCGCTCAACTTCAGGGGCCCAAACTGAACACAAAGACTTTGTAGCTTCTGGGTCAATCATGTTGTCTGTTTTTTTGCTTCACACAGCCGTATGGATTAGCCAGCAGCCTACAATTTTTAGAAATTTTAATGTTCGCGTGACCTTTTCTCACCAAAAAACGCACCTTTTTGATGATCCTCAAGATAACTTGACAAAATCTATTTTACGCCGTTTACGCTCCAAATATTTTCAGACTTCCGCTTGAGGGTCTGGGTTTGATCTTGGTTTCCCCAGGTCCACGAGTCCTGGCTGTTTCAGCATGGATTCTGGCCAAGGGGCTCCCCGAAGGCTGCTTCAAAGCGACTGCCCGGTTTCTGCGACCTGGTCGTTTGGCATCAAACCACGGTGCATCGTTTGGCGCAAACGGAAAGGAAAAGATGGAGTCGAGTTTCTTTCGTGCCAAAGGGGGTGTCCACCGGTGCAACGACACAGATCGGTGCCTCAAGACATCTCGACAGAGATCGGGATTTCTCGGTCCAAATCGATGGGATCCAACAGTCAGGTGATCAGGGGGGGCTTATCGCGTTATCGTCAGAGCGTCCCAGACGCTTTTTGGGGGGATGAAGGACCTCCGGGTGAAGCGTTGCGAAGCTCGTCTCTTCTTCGGGACTGGGAAGGCAAAAGCAACCAGGAATATGTTCATCTTTCGACATGCTAGTCGTTGGGAAGAACAGGCTGTTTTGATTTGTTTTGAGCAGTTGGGGTCATTGTTGTCGAACCGAGGTCGTTTCCGGATGTCCCACGTCCCTCCCCTTGAACGATACACCGTAACAAACCGTGCGAAAGGCACCAGCGCAGTTTGGAACTTGAATTTCTACGACGTCAAAAAGGGTTCCAGATCTGGTCATATCATTCATGGCAGGTCTTGGCTGTAGTCCAGCACGTGGCTGGCCGAAAGTCTAGGACAAGAGATGGGATGAAGCTGCAACATTGGAATGATCTGGAATGCATGGTGCTTTCCACCTCTTGCTCCCGGACACAAGTTGTGTGCACAGAAGTTGAGAAACTCAGATGGGAAAAGTGTCCGCCCAAATGGGCAAAGCACCTTGAAAGCAGTCTCTTCACCGAGGAATGGTGAGCCAATGGCGTAGGCCTCACCTACGCTGTTGGGTGTCAGTCACAGGTGACCGTCCCCAGGTCTGGCGACCATCTCTCTCTCTCTCTCACTGATTCTTAGTCACGAGCACTTCGGCCTGACTCCTGTCTTTCACTCACCCTCACGAGGAGGCTGTTGGTTCTTTCAAATCATGAACCAAACATCGGGACGCCTCAAACATCTCAAAAGAGGCCAGGCAGTCTGAATCTTCAGGCAAGAAGCCAAGACCTACGAGGCTATCTGGGCTGCCTGCATCAAAAGCCCGGACTTACAGAGTGAGTTCTACATCCACCAAGACCTCAAGAAGGGCCCGGCCGAAAGGGTTGCTCAAGCTTGGGAACAGCATGAACAAGACCGCAAGCGTGTGTCCCAGTCTCCCAAGCAGTTGAGAGAGCTGATGATAGCGGCTCATGAGGAGGAAACGATGGACTTCATGCCTGAGGAGACCTTCTTCCAGCCCCTTGAACTCCGTCTTCCGGATGACAGGGTCTCCACTAGTTTTGAGGCCCTTCAGAATGAGAGCATGCCCAAGAATGTCTTCGCTTCCAAGAATGTGAAGCTCCCTGACAAGGATCCAAGCTGCCAACATCCACCAACCTGCTCCTTTGTGCTGGGAGCAGCACTTGGAGTTTGCTGCTCAGCATCCAAGCAAAGATCCTTTGAAAAAACTTCTCAGAGAGGACACAAACGCATCTGCACAGTACTCACCTGTGAGACTATTCATCAGAAAACTGGGCGTTGCAGTCTGTCAAGTGGAGCTGCCTTACTTGCTCCGGTTGTCATGGATGCTTATGGTCGAACTGGGGAGACAGACCGTGCCAACTGTACTTTCAGGCGCCAAAATCTCCTGAAGGTGGCTTGACCCACAGCCACAGCCAGTTTCTCATCCAAGCACCTAGTGCCATGATCAAGGGACTCGTAAAACCTTAGAGAGGGATGAGAGGGGTGCGGGTGTCCAGAATGTGCCAATGAACTCACTAGGAACGAACATGAGTTGCTTAACTTGTCAAGGCATGTCAAGACCTTTCTCATTGTGTGGGAGTCAACAACATGGCAAAATACCCTTGATCTATCCGCAGTCCAAAAGCAGCTCTTCCTCCTCCGAGCCACGTTGATGCTCTGCCACCCTGAGGCAACAATGTTTCTGACCCTTTCTCGTTGAAGCCATTCTGATTCTGTGCCATGCCAGAGTAGGGTGGCGAATGCTCAGGAAACGTTCTGGATTCACCTCCAGTTCGGAGTAACGTAGGGTACACATGGTGGGTTCAGAGGGCATACCCCATGCTAGACTTGAAGCGGTTGGGCTGGATGATTCTTGGACTGTTGACTTTGACCAAACATTCCTTTTGTTGAGGCTTCAAAAGAAACAAACATACTTCCCACCAGTTCACCACTTGTCATAGGTGTAGTAGTTGTCATGACTTCAGGGAACTCCCGTCTTCAGCCCCGCAGCGACCCTTCGGTGGTCCGACCATTCGGCTTGCGGTCTCCTACCGTTCGGACTGCCGACCCGCAGGGAGAACGGCCACGTCCGATCTCCGATCTTCTCACTCGCCTCGCCCAAGTTCTGAGTGCTTCTTCATCTTGCACCTGGAAGGTTTCTTCGAAGTAGAGAGTTCGTGGTCAAAGTTTGATGTGATCTTTTCTTCTCAAGGCGTTCCGCTCGTTTATCCATCTTTGGAGAGTAATGTCGCATCCAAATTAGTATAATGGGACGGAATAGTAAAAAAGTTTTTGCCAAATTATTCTAATTATTCACACACCCTGATTAGTTTAATGGGACGGAATAGTAATATTTTTTTCAACCATATGTTTTGTTTACTTTCTATTGTTCTGCTATTGCTCCCCCCTTTAACATGGTCACTAACTCTCCTAAGGTTTGCTTGATTCATGGAATTCTGACCTGGAAATCGGCTTCAAAAACGCTTATTAAAACTCAACAATGTCATTGCTTCAAACAATTTGTTCAAGGGGTAGTACACCAGCCCAGGGGACGGTGGGAAAAAACTAACTTTTTATTGTTATTCTATTGCTGCCCTTTCAAATCCTTACTTAACTCTTCCACCACCACAACAACAACAACTACTACTACTACCACTACCACTACAACTACGACTACGACTACGACTACTACTACTACTACTACTACGACTACTAGTACGACTACGACTACGACGACGACTACGACCACCACCACCACCACCACCACTACCACTACCACGACTGCTACCATGACTGCTACTCCTACTCCTACTACTACTGCTGCTGCTGCTGCTAATGGTTTTTGTGGCGTGGATTCTATTCATACTCCGTTGATTGTTCGCTAGGAAGGGGGGGACGCGTTTTGTTATATAATTAAGATCCACCATTATAGGGTGTCCATGGGTATCCCAGTCCTCATTCCTGATCTGTGGGTATGGTGACAGTTCTTAGGCAGGTCATGTGACAGGACATTCCTAGCCCACTCAAGCCAAGCCAGCCAAGCCCTAGCAAAACCACCTGCCGGCATCTCTGCCCAAACGCACTCTGGGCCCCGAGTCAAAACCTGTGGAATAAAAGATTCCCTCCTCCAACCCATTCCAATCAATCCAATTCATTTCAATTCATTTCAATCAGGCCTGTCCATCTCCACCTGATCTCGAAAGGCTCTCCCGTGCGCTCTGCTTCGCCCTGTTTGGCACCTCCATGCCCCGCATTCGCACCACTTGCTTCGCAAATTGGGCCGTCTTGTTGGCATCATGGTCATTCACGACCTGTGCCAGTCGACGGATCTGGGACAACGCTAATCGTTTTGCAGGCGGTGTGGCTGAGCATGTTTGAGAGTTCTAGCTCAAAAAGGTATGGAAGGCTTGTTGCCATGTGTTTGATGTTCACCCAACATCACCCTTGCTGAGGCTCTGACTCTTTGCCAGTCTTCTTGGAACAAGGGCGCAGTGTCTGGCGCATCACAGGCGTGTCCTCTCTCGGCACCGGCGCATCACAGTTCGTCTCTAGTGGCTAGATGTGACTAGCGGCCACTCCCAGTGTATTTACGTACATAAATGATTCCTGATCTCTGTATATTGATAGAACCAATGCAGAAACAAAACCTCCGACAAAAAGAGGCTTTACAAATCCACATTCCACATGAGGGGGTTTTATGCATCAAAGTTCTACACTGTGGACATCAAGAGGATGAACTATGGACTGACTTGTGGTCCCCTGTGGTCTTTCCTTCCTTGCCCCACTCAGCGGTTCGCTTCACCATCTCACTGCCCCTCCACCGCTCTCCGTCCTGTGAGACCTCCGCAAAGCCACGTCTGCTTCTTCAACTGGCTGAGCAGCACCTCAAACTCCTCACGTGCCTCAGGTGTTTGGACTCAATGCCAAAATGCCTTGGAACTACCCATTTTAGCGCCCTGAAGGAATCGGTGGGCTATGGAACAATCAACATCACCCCCCTGTTGTTCATGGTTTCGTGGGAGAAAACACGTCTTGCAAAGGTCTTCAGGGACCCCCATTGTGTCCATACACATATTGTCTAGGTTCTACATCACCTAATATATATATATATATTATAATATATAATATCTATATTATATACATCCCTCAGAACAAGAAACTTGCTTCAACCACCGCCCTTCTAATCCAATTGTTTTTCCGTTGATTGGTTGCTGGAAACAACCTTTGGTGCAGTGCGCCCACCCCGCAGGGGTAGACCGATCATTTTGGAATGCACGATTACAGTAATTTCGGAACACACACACACACACAGTCGAGCCCGCTTACGGTCATTTTGGAAAGCAAACACTCACCTACAAGGTCTATTTTTGGACCAGAACAGCCTCTCCTCCACCGCGGTACAGAAATTGGGAAAGGCATGTTGCTTTCTAAAAGTCAGATTTTGTGACAGGCAGGGAATCGGAGAGGTTGGAGATTTCGTGATGTGCGGGGAGGGCGCAGCGCTTCCCCCCCTCAAGAACGCACAAACCGTTCTAAGAAGCCGGCGGAAATCAGGCAACAAAGGCAACTGCAGACAGAAGTGACTAGAAACCATCGAAAACCAACAGAATCCACAAACCATCCGACGCCAACCTACAAGATTACCGCGATGTTGGTTTGTGGAGCCCCGGTTGAAAGAAAGAGGACATTTAAAATGACTGGGGCTGGTGCGTGACTCTTGCAACTCAGATTTTGCGGCTGGCAGAGAGTTGGAGAGGTTGCGGACTTCATAGCGCGGGAGGGGGCTTGGGGGGACGGTGTGCCGCCTCCCCGTAAAGAACGCACTCCTGTTTGCTTGTTGAAATGGTTCCTTCCTGCTTTACATTTTACCCTCGAACGGCCTACAATCGGTGTGGTACATTGGAAAAACGTCCTTGAGTTGCCCTCAAAAGGTATGCTCCAAGGTGGAAGCTGGGTGGCTCAGAAAAGGCATGTTCCAAGTCTTAAGTGCTCCCTCCTGTTCTAAAGCTTACCCTCGTGTGGCCCACATGCTCTAAATTTTGCCCTCAGGTGGCCCACACAATGTGTGTTTGAAGATGGACCTGCTCTGCACCATTTTTCCCCTTGGGTGACCCACCAAAATATGTCAAGCTGGAATGGTTAAGTTGTATCACGGGTGGCCCACAAAAGGTAGGCTTCAAGTAGGAAATACTCCTTCTTGCTCTAAATGTTGCTCTCCGATAACCCACAAAAGGTGTGCTCCAAGAGGGAATATCTCCGTCTTGCTCTACATGTTACCATCGGGTGGCCCACAAAAGGTGCTTTACCTTGCAATGAACAACTCTTTCCTTTTCTAAAACTTTACCCTTGGGTGGCCCACCATCGTATGCTTCAAGTTAAAAGCTCCCTCTGCGGGTCGTCGCCACCGCGCTTTGCGCACATGATGGACCACCGGAGGCCATAGGGATTGTGTAAAAACCAACGCCATAGGCTCCACGCCATGGGCTTATATGAATACTGAGACGCAGCTGAGCCGAGTCTCTCAAAACAAGGGTACACCCCTAGCCTTCTTTCATTTGCCCTCCCTGCTATCAGGGTTCTTGTGGCTCGTCTCCCTCTTTGTGATCACTGGGCATGTGCTGCGTCAATCGAAACGAACTTGAAAAACTTGAACCCAGCTGATCAGGTACCAAGATGAGGTGCCCTTTCATCATCAAACCATCTCTTTCACGGACTTCCCCCGAATGGTCACTTGACACGTACCAAGAATGCACAAAAAAACTCTGACTCTGAAGACCTACACCAGTTCGTCCCTACAAACTCGGCTCTGCAACTGAGAGGCCGTCGGAGCGAAGGCGTTCAGACCAGTATCACCTCGAGTGAAAAAAGGGCCGCCCGATTGAGTTCGAACTGCTCAGAGGGACAGGCATGTTTGGTCAAAGGGTCGCCAAAGAAAGCTTCTGAGAAACACATTTGGAAAGCTTTGAGAAGATGCTGATGGGGTTGTCAGCAAGCCAACCATGCCGCCCCCGCCACCACCGCCACCACCCCACCGCCACCGCCTCCGCCACCAGGTTCCTATTGATTTGCTGTTTCCTGTGGATGCTTCCTGTGCTCTCCTATCGTTAGTCAGTTAGTCAACCTGTCGCCCTGGGACTCTTAGCTGATCCCTAAAATGCCAATGTTGTTGTATCAAGAAAAACAGAACACATTTTCACGGTGTAGTCCATGGGCATCATGGAATTGATCTAAATGACTTGTTAAAGGGTTTGGAGTCATACGAGTCATACAACAAAATGTTCAGCTGCCATACCACAGTTATCAAGTCCAAGAACAATAGATAGAACAAATCATGTTCTTTTCACTCCCGATAGACATTCTTGCCTTTGACGCTCCAACGAGAGTCAAGCTGCCACTTGTTTTTCTCCAGTGGAACCAAGCTTGCCTAATTGCACCTTTCAGTAACGAATCTTAGCCGTGAGCGTTGTGGCCACACTTTTAAACTCCACAAGGAATTTCCTTGCCTAGTTGTGGACTTGCCAGCAAGACTGCGTGAATTGGCCGCAGTGTTGATTTCACCACATGATGTAAGCATTGGTCTGGTTGGCAAAAGTACAAGAGGAGGTCGGGACCGCGACCGCTCAAAGGACCGCGGGGCTGGACTTGGGGAACGCCTGGTTGGTCCATTGAGAAGTCAAGTCTGCTTGGTCCATCGGCCAGAGTTGACTCGGACTTCTACGTAGATGTCGATGGCAAACTCCCTTACTAGTAAGAGAGAGAGAGAGAAGGTTGCTGAGGAGAATGCTTCAGACCAGATATTCTGCAGCGAGATCGTGATCTCCAAAGCGGATGCAACCTAAGGCGACTGGCACCCGTTGTTTTGTGGCTGTCGGGTTCGAGCTGCGGTTGCACACTGCTTCTCTGGCTTCTCTCCATGCCCCAGGGCATCCAGATCCATCTGGCACCGCATCTGCAGGCGACCATCCACATCCACTGAGCACGTACATGCACATACGGCTTTTTTTTTGTGTGGCTTCCTTGACAAGTATATTATCTAAAAGGAACTCCCTTTTTGCATGTGACCTTTTTTCACAAGAAAAAGCAATTCAGCAAAGGACATTCATTTTCAAGTCCTTCTGTTTCATGTAAAATTAGAGCAATTCCTGAGTTCAATGGAATTGCTTTCGGGGGACTCTTCCTATAGATCACACAATATCCAACACTGATGATGATCATGATGCTGATGATGATTATCATGATGACGAGCATCTGATCGAACCGCTCCACAACACGTCCACGTCAATTCAGTGGTTGCACCACCTCGAAAACACAGAAGTGGAAAGCACCAGGTGAGACTCCTGATAAGAAGTCCTTTTTCACGATGATGAGATGCGACTCCTTATCACGATTGTTTCCCGAGAATCAACACGTCGCTCCCCCGATGGACGTTGCTTTTTGCTCCAGGGGGCTCAGAACGTAGCCACGAAGCTTTTGAGTCACAAGACTCTTCAGAAAGGCCTGCGACGGACGCGTCCGACGAGTCTCGTGACGCGTGTGGCCCCCGTGCGCCACTTTGATCTTCGTCGTCTGTGGCCCTCCCATCGACTGGCACATCAAAGGCATCTTTTGTACTCCCAAAGACGTCGAGACTTGGTTCTCTTCTAGGCTGCCCAGTGAAAAAACACATCTTCAATCGTGCCCCACTGGACTTCGAAAAATTCTCAAGTTGGAGCGGGAGGAATGTCTCTAGTTCTAATTCTTTGAAGTTCCGGCTCGACTAGCGCTTCTCAAAGAAACCTCATCAAGATCTTCACAGCCAGGATCAGCCAGATGGTTTTGCGGAGGACTTTTACCTATCCATCCTGCACCCAAGTCCAGCGTGCAAAAACTGTATCAAAAAGAGTTCGAGTGCGTCCCACAGTGTTTTACTTTTTCCGAGACTTATTATGCGCATGATATTTTGATACACCAAAACCATCATGATCCATCATGCTTTAGGTTTGGGCCAGCGGCCAACAAGTATCACTCCCATGTATATGTGTTTCAGAACACCCAAAACAACATCGAGGAGTTCAACGGCCCACTTCTGGTACCAAACCAAACACACAGACATACAGTAACAAACCAAACAACAATTCGTCCAAGATCCGAGAGTCTGACGAAATCTGGATGTCCTCCCAAGCGAACACCATGTGTGTCTCCCTTCTATTGGGTCCATTCGGTGCTCTTCAATGCATGTCTTCCCACGCCAACGCTGGCGGTCTAAAATCGAAATCCTACGATAGATTCCTGTCCCACCACCCCCGAAACCGGTGACTTCTACACCCAAACCATGTTGCCTCGGTGACGTTTTTTCCACAAAACACATCTCTACTGCGGCGCCTCTTTCGTGGTGAGCGGCCCATGGAAGACGCTGGACCAACCCTGGCTGACACGATCTGACACGATCCGATTCGAGGTTTGACAGCATATTCTTCTTGGATCCACATACGTGTGTAGGATTCTGGACCCAAAGTTCGTGGGGCAACACCATAAACTCGGCTCAGCTTAGTGCCACCCATTCCGACGAACCATTTCGCAATCCAACCTGGGCCCTTCGAAAGGAGAAGGACATCGAAGTCCAAAGGTGAAGGAGTGGAGCTTGGGATCGAACTTGGAATAAAGAACGGTCAAGTGTTCGATTCCAGGTGATTCAGGTTTTACTTTTTACATCAGGTTTTTACATCCATTGGATTTCCCTTTCAGCCATGGAGGAGGAAAAGATTAGAAACTGATCCAAGTAACACCCAAGCCGGTCGAACTTGGAAACCTTTTTCAGGATCCACAAGCCGCAGTGGTGAAGAGGCTTGTCATAGCAAGAAGAGGGGACTTGGTGACTTGGCACCTTTTCAATGGCCGCACCCTCCTAGGGTTGTGTGGCACCTTGCGGTCTCTGGTCAGCATTGACTTTTCCTCCTGCCTCAATCTAAATCCAATGTAAGATCATATAAAACCATTGCACCAGGAGAGTTACCAGCTTTCTGATCTGCGGGCACATGTGCATGTATATATGCAGCATATATAATATATTGTAAGACTATAGTCTACACAAGTTACATGATATTCAATGCAATGCAGTGTAGGTGTAGACTACTTTGATCTACATCCACCAACCTCAACCCATTACAAAGGATCTATGTGATTGAGCAAACAGGCTTACAAGCACCTATTCTTGGGAATCAGAAGAGGAGAAGGTCCTTTATGAAATCTTTTTGACACCGGTTTGCGTTCACAGCTCCCTGGCCTGGGCATCAAGGGAGGTGCCCTTTTTCACCTCCAGGACCTCCAGGTGCTTCTCCCATGGTCTGGAATACACGGTCACTTCTGCGCCATTCTGGAAGCCAAACTTGTACCTGGAAATCCGGATGTCCAATGAAACATCATGAAGCGCATCATGACACATGCTTTTCGGCAAAAGAACGATCGATATTAGCGGGGAACCCCTGGGGTCAAGCGGGCCTGGATTTGGACGTGTTGCGAGTGTGAGATCAACAGGCTTGAACTTTCACCCACTTGGTAGCGGATATGACTCACAACAAAATGGAACAACAATCATTATTCAAGAGGTTGGCATGACAACTCCAGTATAGGCCATATGGGTGTGTAAGTAGGGCGACTCCATGGCCCAATGGTTTTGATCTATTTTCCTTCTTCCAGGGGTCGTTGCCTGGGGGGTTACTCCCCATTTGAGCTACGCACCCGTATTATGGTCCTGCGCAGCGATCTCACAGAGGTTCCCATCCCGAATCTTCCTGATCTTTCACGACCCCAAAGAGGCACCGGAAGAACACCCGGAACGGCATGACCCCCTTAGCCAAACTGAAAACAGGTCGTTTGAACAGCCTCTCCGTGTGTCGAGTCACACGGCCTCTCCGCTCCAACATGCGCCCGCCTGTCTCAGAGGACCGGGATCCCTTTGGGGACCGTCCAGAACGATGAAAACCCCCCGAGTTCGGGTCGTGGAAGCGGTGCAAACGGAATGGGCACGTCCACCCACACTGTGTGATGCAAGAGGTTCTGTGACATGCCCGTTGATCAGACAATCGGTCTATTGGCTCAGATTAGAGGCATTCTGTGGGGATCCACACAAAGTGACACCAGGTGACGTGCGAAAACAGCAAGTGTGATCATTGCACTTTTCCTCCCTTTGCTCCAAAGAACAGCCGTAGGACCAAAACCAAGCCCTATCAAGCCCTCTCAAGCCCTCCTGACATAACAAGATAGAAATTACCATAAATGAACCAAACCATCCCTTTCAGAGTTCGATTGCGCCTTGCCAGCCAAGGTGCTTCAGCCCGGCCACTACTTGGGTTGAAACTTCCGTTGGCTGCCTTGGATGCTCATGGCATGGAGTCCGCTCCCTTGATCCTCCGACCATGATACAACCGCATCACCCCCGCGGAAGCGTCTGAGACTGTGCCATGCTCACTTCAGTACAACCCCAGGTCTTGCGGTCTCATTCCAAAAAAAGGACCCCCCCAATACACAACGCCAGCGGTCTTCAGCCGTTTAGGACGGAAAACACTGGACTGTGCCACCAGGTCCATCCACTACCGCCCATCTTTGTCCGTTCGACGATGAATGATCCAACGTCGTAGTGTGGTATATGACATAAGTGATCTATGTCTATGTCTGTCACAACGGAGAAGCGCAGGACATTGAATTGAAACTCTAAGTGATCTTCAAGCAGTTTTTGTGGATCCCGTTCCAGATCCCCAGAAAAGCTGGTCCATGCGTGCTGTGCCCTCTCCTACAAAATTTAGCCTTATAAATAATGCCTCATATGATTACCTTGCAAGCACAAAGTCACTTCTAATGATATAACAAGGACACTAGCATGGACGTCTTTGTCGGCCTTATAGAATTCGGTCTTGAACTCAACTACTGTCCAAGGTACCCAAAGCTCGACAAGCCCTTATTGACGTCAGTGATGACCTTCTTCCAAACCTCCAAATCGCTGGCATCTGGAGCTCGGCTTGATGTCCACCCGCCTGGCATTGGTCCTCAGCGACCAAAACTCCGACGCAACTGGACAGGGTTGGAGTTAGTCCAGCCCATGCAGAGCCCTTGGTCTCATGGGGATTGCCGTTCTCTATCTGGAGCAGTGATCCGAGCATGCGAGGGATCGACTCTGATTTCGCGCAACATGAGCTCGAACGGGCATGAATGATGCACGGTCGAAGGTCGACGGTCACCTCTCAACACCCGCGGACAGAAGTCCCAAAAAGTGCATCTGCAATGCTTTTCATCCGCAAAATCAATGGAATTCAGTACAGTGGCGGAGTAAAGCAACAGCTCTTCACCCGATTTCTCTTGCCATACTTGAAGTGGTTCAGGTAGGTTGAAAGGAGCTTTCCGTAAGTCATAGCCCTTGAAGCGCGAACGTGTGTAGCTCGGTGACAAAGAGTCAAAGGCAGAAGAGCCACCGATGAGATCCTGATTCATCGAAGTTCCATCTTCTTTTGGCCAAGAGGACAGCAAAAGAAGAGATCTGGAATCCAGAACAGGATCCCAATGATCATCTGGACCAAGAACAGGATCTTCCACCAGCCTTCCAGCCCCATAAGTGCGTCGCAGATTCCGAAGAAGGCTGAATGCATCTGCCAGGTTCAAATGCTGGAACACATGCCGCACTACAACAAGATCAAACTCACCAGGTAACTCATCTCGGCATGCATCCATTGCCACAAAGTGAAAGGCGTCCCCAGAGTGCCCAGCACGCTGAAAGCGAGCACGCAGGACACTGATTGGCTTTTCTGCGATGTCGATGCCCCAATAGCGGAAGAAGCTTTCTGTATTCTCTGCCTTGCCGTCGCTCTTTTGGCCGTTTCTTTTCACAGATGCCTTCTGGAGTGCTCCAGTGGTAATTGCTTCAAGTAACATGGATGGAAGCCATTCGCCCCACCCGCATCCAATGTCCAAAACAGAGATGCTAGGAAGATTCCTCTCTACCCTCCTCTCCTCTCTCTTCTGCATCAACTTCAAGAACTTCTCTGCAATAGTCGATGTAGCTCCTTCAGAAGATCCACCACCTGAAGATGACCTGCCCCAATGTCCAGCAGAATGAATTTCTTGGAATGCTAAAGTTCGATAGTTGGGTACAAGTTGCAATGCAGTGTGCAAGAAACTGAGCTTTCCTGCGACATCTTCTAGCCGAAGCTGAAGACCATTTCCACGAGTTTTGACTCGAAATGCCCATGTGGAGGCTTCATCAAAGACCAAGTGGATGACAAACTTCAGATCAAGCAACTCTTTAATCAAAGAACCAGACTCCAGCGCTGGTTCCGTGCGCCTGGTGCCGCTCTGAGCCACGGTTTGCAACCGTTGGGTGGCCAATAAGAACAAATGGTATTCCTCATCAAGGCTTGCTTTGTCATCTGCGGCGATCTGATCCAAAGTGGAACCTGATCCGCTGGTGCCGTTTCGGTCAAACGTGTCGGTCAAACCTGATCCGTATTGACATGCAAAAACCTGTTCCAAGATGAGGGTGAGCGCTTCAAGACGGGTCACATTAGGAGCGACTGAAAACTGCCATCGGCTGAAGTGTTGCAAAAACTCTTCTGGGACAGCCATCCATCCAATGACTAAAGCACGCAGTCGAGCAAATTCTTTGGCAAGGTGTGTGCAAGAAAGAGTCCCATCGGTCCCTTCATACACAGCTTGAGGACCCAAACACCCATCAGAAACTTCAAACAGTTGCTCCTCAACTTCTTTAAGCCAATCGAGGGATTCCAGCAGCTTTGTCAGGGAACGCATCAACTGGCTGAGACCCAATTCTGGCACCTGCCGTGCAGAAAATACGGAGACTTTTGGGTATAAAGGCCCTTTCCACTGCGCAGTCTGCACATACCACACTGCACTTTCGTACACTGAATTGCTTGGACGACTTTGGCGGGCTTCTCTTAAAACATGCTCTAGGCACTCAGCAAATCCGGGTGAAGCTGCCAACAAGCCCTGCAAAACAGACGCCTGCTTGAGGAGAATCTGAAAATTCACAGGGACATGTGAAGCCACGCGTTGAGCTTCACCATTCCATTCGACCACAGCAAGGCTCATTTGTTTCCAGTCTTCTTCTAGTCCTTTTAAGTAATCTCGAAGCAAGTGTAGTAGGCCCAGATTGTCCTCTGCCGCCATGTGAAACGCAGAATCGCTCTGCCAGGTGCTTTGCATTTCTGACTGCAGCTCTGAAAGGCCAGCGGAGGCCCAAACCTGTGGTGACCAGCGAAAAATTCGCTTACGGAGACGAGCAAAGGACTGAAAGAGTTCCGCTTCCACCCTCTCTCGAAGCACCGTCTCAGCCAAAACGAGCATGGAATCCCACTGCAAATGCCAGACCAAGGGACCAGAACGGAGTGGTGCTGTCACATCGACCGCAACTGCGACAGCCAGAAGAGCGGCTGAAATGCGATGGATCATGTTGAGCGTGACATGATTGGGAAGTTACCAAAGGACGGTGCAATGCGGTATATTTAGACCGGGCTTCTGACGTCTGGTCTTCTCAGACTTGTGATGAGTTGCAACTAAACATAGAACTATTGTATATTATTGTTAAAGTTTACTTATCACCCTAGTCATCAAACTGTCAAGCAAACTTTGTGGCCAAGAAGATTCTGACTTCCACTTGGTCTTGCCGTTATGCTTGGGTGTACCCGTTGTGTGGATAATTATTGCGTGATGTGTTCTCATCTTGAATGCAGGCATAGCCATTGAGCGCACATAAACTCAGCTCGGTGTCGTGTGAAGACTTACGCTTTGCGGAGAGCGACAGGTGGGAATTCTGTGGATGGTGGGATACCATGCGCATTGTGTTTATTGCTCCAAAGTGACTCTGGTCACTGGTCATCATAGGAAAATCAATGAACATCAAATGGGAGATGAAATGGGGAAGCACAGTGAACCCAGCGTGCCAAGCATAAATCTGGTCAATTGCGTGCCCTTTGTTTTCAAGCTTTGTTCAATTGACTGGCTGGTGGACAAGAACTCTTAAAGTCATCTGTTGTCACCTATCTGAGCAAGCGACTGATTGAATGCAAACTGATTTGTTCCGACATGTTCCGACTTCCTATCAAATCGTGGCTGACCCTCTCCAGTACAAGTCTTATCTTTCGCCCTGACTCGCCACTCTGGGTCAAATCCAAGGCGCTGGGTGGCTCAGGGTCATCAGCCACTGAAACTTGGCATTGAACAACCTTCGGGCGGGCGGAGACCTAAATGATGAAGCGGTCTCCGACGAGGGGTGGGCGAGTCGCCCTTGGTGGAAATCATCACCGCAGTGGCGGCTAATTCCAGTGATCGACCTGCCACCGGCTGTCCAAATCCCAACCGGCAGCTCTCCGAAAATGACTCGGGCAGAAGAACGAAATCACCCAAGAAACCCCCCCGATTCGCTTCAAGCTGGACGTCCTATGGTTGGCTCAAACGATGTTGGCTCCGTCCTGGTTCGCTCAAACGATTTGGACTCTGCCCTGCCCTCTTCCCTCCTCCCTGGATGCCACAGGTAAGGCCTTTCACGATCCCTTTCACGATCTAGGCATCGCGCCTGCCAAAGGCAGGTCAAGGTGATGGCCTGAGCGGTGCTGGAGCCTAAGGGAGGAAACATGTCACGCGTTTTTGACGCTGGATATTCCAGGTATTCCATCAACAAATAGGTTGATGTGTCTTTCTATGTGTCTTGAACATCCCTAGTACGCACACCAGAAAAAAAACACATGGTGGTTTGTTGCTTGAACTGTCTGCCTGAACTGCGACTCGTCACTAGTACTGGACAATGGGGAACTTTGTGGGGCTTTTGCTGATTTGACCGCCAAACTTAGAAATCAGAACATCCCCCGCAAACAGGAAAAGATGAACAAAGCAAGAAACCACACACGGAGAACCCACACGGAGAATCCCGGATTTGTGAAAGTCTGTTAAGGTCAATCCCCATTCATCCCATTTGACTGGAAGCTTCTCACTGCCCATCGCTCTTTGCTGCCCATCCCGAGCTGTTCGGGATGGATGAAAACCCTTGCAAGATCTCTCAGAATGGCCTGGGAACAACTCTCCCTCTTTTTCCTGAGCTGACTGACAGTCAGGCCGGACTGTCGGCCGTCAAAGGCGGTCAGAGGCCGTTGACGGCCATTCGCCGGTCAGAGATGTTGAACCTCTCCGGGCACAGCTTCGGAACTGGACAAGTGCAGAACTTTGTCTACAAGTGATGGATCAGGTTGAATATTATATTAGCACACTCATTTTTTTTTTGTATTTTGTAACAATAAAAACGATTACCCACATGGACACAGAATGACTTTGATCCTCTGGCTTGACTGCGAAACGACGGCTGAGGAATTTGAAGCACCATCATGCAAGTGTTGGTCTCCCTCTTGTTACATTTCATGAGTCATCGTATTCGGACATCATTTTGGCATCAGATCTCATCACATCTCATTAGGTTTCCAAAGAGCCGGGTCCCCACGATCCTGGCAATCCTATGCAATCCTCACATTGTTTCACGAATCAGGACTTGTTGGGGGCTTGTCTTCGTCCCACCCCCAGCAGTCTCCATCCCTCCATCCGTCGGTCTTCCGCCGAGAAGCCGCGGCTTCGTCGCCGCGGACGTCCAGGTCGTGCCGAGTGAACTACTGAACTGCCACCACCTTCTTCGAGCGGAAAGCCATCAAAGACAGGATGCCCAAGCAGATCCTGAACGGGCAAGTGAAGCGCTTTTGCTGTGGAAAGCGTTGGCGAGTTGGCGAGTTGCGGGCGAGTTACGGGGAGTTGGATTGCGTTCTTGGATCTTTCACCTCGAACAAACTCCTGGCTTTGACTTTAACTTAGGGTGGTCTCTGATAGTAATGAACCGATTTCTCTATAAGGGATGTCAACCTTTCATGGTTTGGGTGAGGTTTTGACCCGCAGCCATATGGATGGAACCCTACAATCAGGGATGTCCGGAAGAAATAGAACATCACCTCGAACCGCCTTAAACAATACCAGGGATCAAGCTGATGCCAATGCTAAATTCGATGGCTGCCAAAGGCACCTGACGTCAAACCAGACTGAGACAGGAAACTTGTTAGTGGATGAGTGATTTATTTGGATGTCAGAAGCTTAGCACTGAAAGCAATGTCAACAGGTCTCCGCCAAAGGTTTTTTGAACATGACCAGCACATCAAGCAATGACGGTGTTGCGTTGCTTTGGTGGAATCAAACCAACTTGTCCAGTGCCTCACCATAAAGGAGGTAGCCTGTCAAGACATTGCATAACCTGAGTCGCCGGTTTTTGCGTGATGTCGGCGGTTTCGCAAAGGGGGCGGCAGATTCGTTTATTTGGGTCAGCCGCACGTCCAGTTTCTCTGGAAGTGGACTTGGTGCATGGGTGAGGACTTGAAAGGCATGGACGCAGACCGCTGGTTCATGGGCTGATTCCCGGAGCACATCGATGAAGGTAAGAGGTTAGATCCACAAAAGGAACACATCGATGAAGGTCAAATCGATGAAGGTCACATCTATACACCTCTTTCCGAATAGACAGGGCCCTGCGACAAGTTCTGTCCCCATGGACAGCTGTCGAGACCCATTTCGTCCACAAAAGGAGCTGTGTTCCATTATGTTCCCAAACACAATGCCAATGACCAGAAGGCTATTTTGATGTATATATAATGTATGTTATCTAGCTATTCAGGTTCAATTGTCTCTCCATGTTCTGAATAGAGGTTGACGTCTGTCTTTCTTTCAGCAATGCAAGTGACTGACTGGTGGTTTAATTACAAATTGTATAGGTGGACTCAGGTGGACAGCAGGTTTGTGCAACACTCCACAGCAAAAAGGAAAGGCCACTTCTTCAAGGACTTTGCTGGGACAAACTCCATTCTGCGTGGGCTAAATGAACTTCTCAACCTTGATTCAATGTCCAGCGAAGCAAGCTCAATCTCCAATCATCGGGTTACAGTCTTCGCCAGGACACGTTTCTTTCAGAATCCACAGTGAAACAATGAGTTGACTGCATAGAATCGCGGCAAGAGAAGGACAAGGGCAAGTTTACACAAGTTTACAATCTTAGTTTCGCAAAAGAGACACACTCACAGAAACACGCAGAATAAACACACATACCAGTAATTAGTCACAAGTTGCAAGGCCGATGCTCCCATACTCGGTGACATAATTACCAGGGAATGCCTGGCGCAAAACAGCGTGCCAAGCCATTCTCGTCTAAGAAAGAAAGAAGGAGTGAACGACTCAGTATCAGCTCGTGCACCCCCAAATACTTGAAAGATATAAACGCGTATTTATATATATATATGTATGTATATATATATAACTATTTATACTATATTTGTGAGACAAGCGAAGGTTCGTGCTCCTTCGTTCTGGTTTGTGAGAATGATTCCAATGAAGGGCCAGGTTTCAAGAAGGGCGTACATAGTATACATAGTGCTGTGGCGCAGGACTCCTGACACCCATTTGTAGGCTGAAAGACCCTCATTTCTCGGAGAACATCTGCCTGCCTGCCATAGGAGCGGTTCAACACCTGTCAGAGCCAGCTTCATCCATTCCAAGCACTGGCTCTGGCTTAATAATGGCTGCTTAATCTACATCTGAAGCTTTCAGGGGACTGCTGGCAATCCCTTGCTTGCCTACCAACTTTCATTCCCCCCATTCCATTCAAAGCAATTCCAGCAAGTAATGCGTTTCCTCAGGTCACCCATGTTAAAATATATCAGAAGAACAGGGCGCCGCCTCCCAAAGACCGATCGGACAAGAGTCGTGACCTGGTCGGACGCAACTGGTAGCGACTCCCACGGCTCGGGACCCTCCTTCGGCGAAACAGAGTTGACCAACCGCTTGTGGTGTTTGACATGACCCGAAGCGCCTCTTCTTGAAGCAAATGCGGTCAGTTGCCAACTTAGAATATTCCACATGACGTGAAAGGTACAACAGGTGATGCAAACCTTTGTTTCATCACACCCGGGTCTTATTCTTTTCCTCCCTCGTCCATCATAGTCACGGTGCATAGAGATGCGCTGGTGCCACTAAGCCCAATGGAAGAGCTGCTTGCAGCATCTGGCTGAGGGCAGCGCCCGCATCGGTCAACTGGCGAAGCCCGGCGCCAGGGGGTTCAAACGGGAAGTTTGGGTTTCGATCCCCCAAGCGAATGGACCCAATGAATTTATATAATGGGCCATTCCAAGGTTATTTTCATCACCCAGCCTCTTTTTCGGAGGGTGAATAAGCCTGAAAGGATCTGTTCGTAAGTTGCTGCGACGAACCATAGGAACTCTTCTCAAAGAGCATCGACAAAAACAAAAAAACAACTCAAAGAGGCAACTATTGCTCACTCATTACAAGCCCAGTGTTCTGCCTTGTAGCGGCCATTGGTAAATGGCTGGAAACAGTTTGTACATCCGATTTCAGCCGTG
Source organism: Durusdinium trenchii (assembly GCA_963970005.1). Lineage (NCBI taxonomy): Eukaryota > Dinophyceae > Suessiales > Symbiodiniaceae > Durusdinium > Durusdinium trenchii. The sequence goes on from CAXAMN010009668.1 coordinate 526,053, forward strand.
AAGGCCGTGGGGTTTCAGCCTTCCGGGCCCAGGCGCAGCCTTCGGCTTCAGTCGATGGTCACGGGCCTAAACTTACATTGGTCTGTGGTGCACGGCTTCCTGCCGTGCCCCCGCAATCACATCCCTCCGGCAGCAGGAGAACACCATAGTCTTCTCCCATGCGTGATCTATTGGGAAAGACCAAGAGCCAAAGACTGCATAGGTTTGTTTGTCGTTTCTTTCCACAATCCTAAAGACCGAAAAGAACAGCTTTTGAACGGAAACTGTTGATGAGCACATTCCAGTTTTGGATGTTTGCCACCCTGCAAAAAAGACCACCTCGTATCCACTCCCCCCCCGGCCGTGGCCATCAAGGTCTTGCTACAGACCACGCTTGAGGAGGCCAAGCTGCCACCTGGAGCACGAGCGTCCGCCGTCTGCCCAAATGTCTGGAGCACAAAGAGGACATGATTCAAAGAGTCGCCTTTTGAGGTGCCCAGTTGTTTGCCTTTTGCAGTTTCCTTTTCTTGGGGGCCAAAGTCTGAACAATTTCGTTCATCGCGCTTTTTGGCGGTTGCGAAACATGGTGCTGGCCGATGGGGGCCGTTGAAATTGGGCGTGGTGCTTGCGAATCCCTTCAAACCAGAAACAGTGCAGCTTAGTTTTGAAGGTATTCACCAAGATTTGGTTTTGGGATGTCAGGGCTTGAGATCCTTCAGCAGGAGCCGGGTTTCTTCTCCTAACAAACTACTCATTTTTGTCTTTCAAACAAAAGCGCGTTGCTGGATTTTGCAAGCCAGTCTTGTGCACCTTGGTCAGCATCAACCATGCTTTCTGCAGGGTCCTCTTCAGGTGTGCTTCAGTCTGAGTGTGTACTCCTTGGCAGACGACCTTGTCGGGTTCTTGTGCACCCAAGATATCTCCTATACCGAGGCCTTAAGGAGTCAATGCCTCGGTGTGCGGGACTTTTGGAACATCCAGAACCCATTGTGATCCATCATTCTGTACATGTTTAGTTGCGTTCTCCCTGCCAGAAGTCAAAGGTTCAACCCTAGATGCTTCTTTCACCAGTTCTTGGACATCCGAGCCAAAAGTGCATAGTGCTGCAAGAAGAACTCCATATCCCACACATCCCATTGCCACATGCCCGGCCTAGTAGCGCGCTAGCGAGCACATCCGCGGCTTGCGTGCTCTCGCGGAGGAACAGCGAGAGCCCGAGGAAAGTACACCTGGGCCGTCGCTCTTTGGGCTTCAAGATCCATCAAAACTGAGATAGACCACCACTGGAGGAAAACTTCCCTGGCAGGCCATCAGTGTGAGCTAAAGGTTAATCTTCAAGCACCAAAAGCTTGAGATCATTCATTGTCGTTTCTGGTGGGGGTCCATTAGTTTTGATGTGTTTTGATGCTTGCTGAAAATTGCAAATATGCTTGCATGGTTTTGCACCATCATCACCATCATCATCATCATCCTCATCCCAGTGCCTTTTTCAAACGCCAGGGACCAAACAGACTGCCGGACAAAAATGAGTGTCGCATCAAATCCCACAACTACAGAGTGCTCTCTCGAGCGGTGGAGTGCTCTTTAGGGCATATATGGGCATACAAAACTCCACAGGCCTCCAAGTACATTCGAACATGACGAATGCCGCGGTTTTACAGTACAGTACATCAACTTAGGTACCATGCATGGTAGGTACCTTTCAGGCTATGCTGTTCAGGATAGCTTGGATATCCCCCTGATGTGCCAGGTTTTATGTCCAATACAGTCTATTGGACAAGTAGATTCGAAGGTTCCATCCTGCAGTTGTTTGCCCCGCAGTGGCTCCTTACACCTGGATCCAACCACTTCACTTCTACAAGTTTGTTCCAAAGGACCTGCACACTTGAATGGAAGACACCTGAAACTACCAGGCATGATGATCAGCTGAGAGCGCTAGGCATATTCAAGTCCCTGTTGTTTAACAAGTTTGCAGTCTGTTCAGGGTTCTTCTCAGAACATCCTGCTTCAACATCACCACGTGAATCAGAAACAAATCAGTCTTGTGGGGGATGCTCAATTATCTCATGGAGTTTCTTTCAACAAGACACCTACTGTGTATGATGTATTGAATTTGATAATCATATATAATCATATATATATATACATGTAGTCTTGGCCAAGCGGCCAGACCGATACGCTCCGAACACATGAGACGTGGTCTAACTGTGGTCTGAAGACGCTCTTGGGTCCGGGCTCTTGTGCTGGGGAAGGTGATTTGGATTGACTCCTCAACCATCTGTAAACTCTGGATGATCTCAAACCCTTCCCCGGTCAAGCCACACGAACAAGACACAGCTTGCATAGACGGCGTACATCTCCTGTTGGTCAATGCCCGCGTCGCCAAAACGAGATCAAGTACCGACTCCCGAGCCGTTTCGCTGGAAAGAAGAGGCCAGCCGAACTTTCCTGTTCGCACCATTCCCGCCATCCCGCGCGGCGACACTGCAGACTCTCTGACGCGGCTCACGTTAGAGGTTGCCCACTGACGGGGTAGGAAGAGCTTTTTTGATTGCCAAGAAATATGCCAAACATCTTTTTGGAGACGTCTCCTTTTTTCCCTTCGCTGACCATTTTGCAGGATGGCTTCATGGCTTCCGGGTCCCTGTGCGCACAAACCCCAAATGAATGAGTAAACACCAAACTTGCTTCTGAATCTTCCCATATCTTCCCATTTGCAGTAATGACCTTAATGACTGAACTTGCTTGCAGGGTCTTTGGGAGGTCTCCCTATATTTTAACACACACCTACTGGTATCTACCAGTGTCACTCCCAGCACCCTCCAGCTGCCCACGCCCACCCTCCAGGGTCCCCACCCAGCTGGGCGTTTGCGTCTCTGAGCTGCCGCTGTGGATGCAGCATCCCGCCTCAGCGGACTGGGACCGCCTTCGGCCGTCGGGCATCCGGTTTGGGACCAGCGGTCGCTGGCGTAGGCGTAAAGCAAACTGAACGCCATGGGGATCACTATGGTTTTCACATGTCTTTATCTCATTTTCACAGAAAACACAAAACTCTTCTTTGGACGAACGCACCAGCATCGATTTCAGCCGTGGGAGTCCCACCATGCCCCACCCTTCACCCGCCACGTCCACCGAGTGACGCCGAAGAGGACCGCCAGTGCGCTGAGGACATCTCGCAGCGTCCTCACCAGGATCGCCACCAGGGTCGCACACGGGAGGGGGGGCGCTTTCCAGCACTATATCGTCCAGTCCTTCGGATCATGGGTCATGTAAAGAGGGTCCATTCAAGAACCCTTAATGACCCTGACCGACCTGAGCTAAGCAGCCTCACAGATATGAGAAGCCAGCCCCACCGACAACCCGGACCCATGTGGCGGAAAGCATTCGGACCCAGGACCCACCGAACCGCAAGGCGAACGCGAGCAAAGACAAAGACTTTCAAGTCAAAGGTTCTGAGAGATGTGTAACAAAAACATAGCGTTTGGGAGATTCGCATTGATCGAGCAATTTCCATGGAACATTCTATGGAATGGGCTGATGACCAATTTGGTCCGCCAGTTCCAGCGGGGGCCTCTTGTATCTCTTGTACTGGCGCAAGGCCTGATCTTGGGAGATTCTCAATGGAGGATCAATTTCTATAGGCATCTATAGCGGACCCCTGGTGAAGGGGACCTGTATCTATAGATGATAGCGGCAAATTTCTCAGCCACAAATCAAGGCATGTGAGTTTGCGATGTTTTCAGCAACAGTTATTGGACCTCCTCACAGCGGCAGTAACCATATGTCTGAGGGAGCAAATCCGTCTTCATTCATACCATACCACTTTGGAGAATGTTGATCTAATTGTGCATCCAAATGTTCCTATCAATGCTGCGTGCTTTTGAGCAACAACTTTTCCAATACATTCTGTTGAACTCCCGACAAGCTGGTCGAGTCCGACAACATCTAGCGGCCCCCCCGACAGGTTTTCGACACGCGAATCCGTCGGACGTCCTCGAGACTTGGAATCCTCAAAGAGAAGATTCCCACTTTTGTAGAGAGTGCCCGAATAGTAACAAGAAGCTAGTAGTAACAAGTGCCACGCTAGTAGTAACAGGTGCCTTACTGGTAGTAACAAGAAGCTAGTAGTAACAGTGCCCGAATAGGACTCTTTTGGTAGGAATCAATCTCAAACTAAGTGTGCCATCCGCCCCCGAACAACGAACTCGGTGATTCTCGGATCTACCCGCCGTTTCCCACCGTTTGACACCATCGGCCCAAGCGTCAGATCGTCGCCGTGCACGTGCTGCGCAGCGAGAAGGCTGAAGAGCATGCCCACCTGGCGAGGCTTGGAGCGGTCGAGGGGAGACCCGCTGGACATGGTCGAGTATAGGGGTATCTGGTATCAGGTCAGTTTTGTGATCTTTTAGAACCTGAGATCAAACATGAAACCTGGAGGAGTTGCTTTCAATTCCTGTAAAGGGGCGGACTTTCTTGTGCGAAAAGGGGCTGAATGTCTGTAGTCTTCGTCACTGGGAGTGACACGCCGGTCTACGCATCTACAGTCGTCCACAGTCCACTCCATGGGACCCGCGAGGAACGGGTAGAGAGACTCATGGAACCGATGTTCGATGTTCCGAACGAAGATCGACCCGATCGATTTGAGGATCGATTTGCGTACTTCGCCTGGTTCGAACGCGTAGACAGCATGACCTGCGTCCACCATTCTCACCTTTTCACCGTCGACGTCTGTCTTTCTCATTCGTTTTTGGTGTTCCAGTCTGCTTGCGCCGGTGCTCCTGACCAGTGCCCCTGGTGAGCGAAGGTGCGAAACAGCTCGAAACAACTCGGCAGCCGACCATCCCGACGGGTGCCAGAAGAGACTGTGGAGCGACCGTGTACCTGGGCGGAGACCAAAATGCAAAGAAGAAGACGCAGGGGCCGTGTTAATGAGGCTTTTGGTATTATGCATCTTTACCATTCCTTTCTTCTTACACAATCTTGTTTGCCCATTCACCTTCGTTGTTATCATGCCCAGGGACGCTACGGCATCCAAAGGCGCGCCGAGAACACCCAGCGCAACACCAAAGGCATTGAGCCAGCCTGGCTGACGATGTGTGGATGATACTCCAAAGGAGGATGTTTCAGTACAATTATCATGGTAAACACAGTGGCATCGGGTTTCCCATCGCGGCCAGTCATTTACATTGCTGGGAGTAACCCAAAGTAAAGTCTGTGAAAGTGGAGGGGGGTTGCAAAATCCATTTCTTGGAGGGGCTTGGATTTGGGTTTCCTAAACCCAGGGGGGTGCAGGAATGGAACAACCAAAGGCTATTGTTTTGTTAAACCTCATATGATTGCATGTGGATCGATTGACGTTGTTTGACTTGCCTGCTATGATTCTATGTTCAGCTGGTTAGGTTTTTGCTTTGGAATGGCTGAACTTGATTTCCACATCATTGGATGCCGAGAACATCCAAAGGAACCTGGCAGAATGATGTGACTTAATTTAAGATGTTTGTCCTGGTCCAAAAAACTCAAAACGATAAGACACACTTTCCATAAGAGCCAACCAGTTGGAGAGTTGACCGACCAACGGGTGTTCAACTTCTCCGAGCCCCCGATCAATCCCACCCAGTTCCTCTGTCCATTACAAGCTTGGCATCGGCCCCCGACCGCAGTTGGTCTTGTTCTCCCTGCAGAGGAACAGTTGGTCACAACCCATCCGCTTGCATGGTGAATCCCAACCCAACACACCCTAAAAACCAACGTCTGCTGCCTGCCCGTCCCGTCTTTCACCCAACCCAGGCGCCCTAAGGGGGCCCTCGCCCTCCTTCTTCCCTCCGCCCGTCATCGGCCCGCTCCGAGGCACGCTTGGGATTCTCCTTGCGCTGGGCAAAGCGTTGGAGGTTCTCGGCACAGCTGGTGGTCACCGCGCGCAGGATCATTAGCAGCAGACCGTGCCAAAGCGCCATGCATGGCGAAGGGCGGTGGACCGATCCCCACCGCGGGGTCGCACGGTGGGCCGAGGTGAGACCTGGTTTTGGAGGTGAGACCTTTGGTGATGGGTATCTTCATGTATCTTCCATGTGTTTGCCACATCCACCCCAACTGGCCAGCACACTTTCTCTCATGGAACCAACCAAAAACTGAACAACATGGAGAGACCCCTTCTTTGTAACCGTGCAATATATATATATATATATGTATATAATCTACATTTACGCAGTATATATATATATGTATGTATGGTGTCCACAGGTAAGAGAATAAAACTTCACCCTTGAGCTGGTGGATCCTGGCATTCTTTGTAAACCCGCGCATCTGTTCGAATTGAGTCAAACAGCTCGTCACCATTTCCAAGACGACGCCGGTCACGCTCCTTGTTTCAGAGAGCTTCGAGCCATGAGGGAGCCGTGAGGGTGACTCTGGAAGACAAGTCTCGCTATCATGCTGTATCCCATCTTCCACCCTTCACACCTGCTAGGTATCTATACCGGTATCCCATCACTCCTTCTCTTCATCTATTGCTTGGGCAGTGGCCATATTTCATTTAGGTTTGTGACCATGTGTTAGTTCCCTCTGTTCCAAACATGTCGTAAAGAAGCCTCTAACACCGACGAGAGTCGCAACCCATCGCACCCCAACGTGCAAACATTCAACCCATGCATTCTCCGAATGATATTTGGCTTCCACTTCCTCAAACACTTGGAGAGACTTCCCAAAGACGCTTGACCATAAGGAACGCAAATGAAATGGTGCAACTCTTCAGGAAACCTCAGTTTCTTGTTTAGTTAAAAACTACATTGAAAACAACGATCGCCCACTAACTGGGTAGGTCTTCAGCCCTTTAAGTGGGAATCGCTTCGTCTGAGACAGACTCTTTTGCGGAAGAAAACGTTGGTCTTGGTGGAATACGGAATACATGATGCTTAAATGGAACAAGTTCGAGCTCCTAGTTCTTTCAACAAGGACTGGAATCCGGAATAGATCTACAAACCGGTACAACATAACGACATAACGTATTTTCCATGTATTTCCTCATCGGCATTGACCATCCCGTGCAGCACGGGCACCCCAAGCACGTCGCTCCCCGCCTGGAGGAGTCGGATCGCCATGGTCACGGTCGGCCTTGAAGGAGCTTCGCCGAACTGGGTCATGTTCTTCTCATATGAGTCATATGAGCTTAATCCCGGAGGTGCGAAAGGCCATCCCAGGGTCTAGCTGGGAACGTGGATTCGACAAATTACATCAAGTCGGGTGCAAACAGGGGTGATTGGTCCGCAGGAACAGCCGGGAGCCGCGCGCGACGTGATTCAGGGAGCTGCTGTCGGAAGGTCTGGCTGCTTCCGACAAGCTCAGTTGTCTAGTCAGATTGGGGAGTCTGCTTCTCGATGTGCTGGTAGGTTCAAAATTGTTGGTGAATGGGTGAAGAAGAGGAGCTTGAGTGAGGTGTCCTTTGTTTTGTTTGTGGCAAACTTTTTTCTTTCTGCTTGCGATGTGATTTTTGGGTGACCGCCACACAGCCACAGCCACAGCTTCTCTAGGGCTGTACTGTCCTTTTTGAAGGCTAACCTGTATGTCACACAGTATGGCTCTGATTCATTTGATGTATCTTGGAAACTGTCTTGGGAAAACAGAGATCATATCCCCTTTTCTGTCCAAAGGCTGGAGTCATAAACACTGAATAGATCAAAATTGCCCAATGTTCTACCCACCATGACCATGGCTATATATGTTCCATTTTTGTAGATGCTTGACGTTTGCTGTTTGATCAACTTCCATGGTCCATGGCCATACCAAAGCTGTGTGTAGCTTGGGCCTAAAGCGAAAGAGCACGGTGACTATTGTGTGGCTGGGAGGCATCTGCAGCGATTTCGCTGCTGTGGAGACTCTCTGGATTCTTTGGATGAACTATTTGTTTACATGATCACATAGGATCACATAGGTATACACGTCCTATCTGGCATGCTAGTAACCCCCCAAACAATCAATTGGATAGAACAAGATAGAACCGGTTCCCTACTGAGAAACTTTGAAATGCTATGTCTTTCGGGTTCACGGTCACTACGGCTTTCATGAGACATACAAATAACATGAACATCAATTGACACAATGCCGTTTCCACATCGAAGCACAGCTCGCCGGAGCTGGGCACCATTGAGGAACCAATGGAGGAATGCATTGGGCCAAAAGAGCGTGGACCTGCGCCGAGTTCGGCGAATCGCAAACAAAAACCAAATGGCATGTCTCAGGACCTGTGTTTGTTTTTCTCGAAAACGTACCCTTAAAGCAAGTGGGTCAACTCAAAGTGGAGGCACTTGGATGTTGTTTTTAAAGGAGCAAGCATCAACAACATCCAGAACACACCAAAACCAACCCAACATAATCCTCCGCCTCACATGGTGTATCAAAATTCAAAACGACGTCTTGTTTCTTTGCCTCAACCATAGCTGCAAAGAACTATGAGGATTGTATTTGTTCCATGCCGTTTCAAAAAACAACATTTTAGTAGGCCATGCATCTCACGCCATCTTTTGCGTGCATCTCAATGCGGTTGTTTCCCAACTTTGACATACCAGGGCCAGGTACATTGCAAGTCCTTCCAAAAGAACCTCTTGCAAACCTGGTTGCCTGAAAGGAACACCTTGCAACACATTGGCCCATTCAAACATTGACGTGCTTGGGCTTGACCTTCCAAGGCTTGACCGTGTTCGTCTCCCTTCGTCTCCCTCGGTGCACGGTCGATGTGCGGTCCAAGGTCGATGGCCTCGGACATCTGAGGGACGTGTTCATAAGGCAAAGGTCCACCCAAGATCTGGCGAGACGTGCGCAACGATTGGATGGTGGCACGGACCCTGGGCACGAAGGAGAGAGGAGGAGGAAAACAACAGCAGCCAGGAATCCAGTTGTTAGAGAGAAGTGAAAGGGGGGAAATGTGATTGCAACTTAGTGAGACATCTGTGCGGATCGAAAACGCGCCCCCCCGGTTTGGGAACACTGGAACAATTTCACGTGGTAGTTTGCAGTGAGCCGGGTGTTGTCAACATGTTCCGTTGGTTAAAACAACACATATAACAATAACAGATATTTGTTTCGAAACATTGCGTGCACAAAACAGGACGTCAGCCACACTCAGCTGCTCTTGGGCCCGCAGTTTCCCCAACTTCACTCGATATTGCTTGCGGAAGCAGGCCAGCCACCTGCGCTGGCATCGCCGGGAACCATTCCGACGGAAGCAGCGCACCAACAAGCCACGGACCACTGTGTTTTCCACATGGCTCTCGCAACGCACACATTCTCAAATTTTGCCTCCTGCTTTTCCGACCCGGACTTCAGGTCATTGGTTGAGCATTTTGCTCGTGCACTTCAGTAAACTGCATGAATTTTGGTGGATTCATCGAATATGTCACTGTCACATCCAAAACACCAGGTTTTGTTAGTTTTTCCTAGTTGAAGTATACAAGTATCACACTTTCAAGCCAAACATAAGCCCCAAACAGCCAAGATAAGACTTCGAGATTGGTTCGACTTCTTTTGTGCAGTCGCATCTTCAGCAACCGTGCACAACAAACAACAGCAAAACCAAGGACACTGATAGTTCTTGAGAGCGAAGTCTTTGGCCAAAAGCGGACATAGAGTTTGGCATCATTTCTCAAAATCATAGCTCATTCCGCAATCTTTCAGCACTTGCAACGACTTTCAGCACTCTTTCCCTTGACTCCACAGGCGTCGACAGCTGTTCGTTCTGTCTCCACAAGACCCCAGAAGTGAACAGGGTGGCCCCACGAATTCATGAACCTGAAATGGTTGCACGTACATGCGTGTGCGCAACGGTGTTTGTCCTCACCAGAATCAGACTTTATGATGCTTTATGTTCTTGTCAGCAAAAGTCTGATATGGCTTTGCGCGCGAAGGCTGAAGTGCAAAGGTGTTAATGTTGGCAAGTGTGGATAAGCTTGGGCGGATGTGATCATTTGTTGGGTCTCCGCGTGCGTTGCGGATGCTAAGGCGACGACATTGATGGAATGGAGTTGCTGCGGGAAGCATGGGGGGGGTTGGGGGGCTAATGTACGTTGTGCATGCTACGGCAACGACATTGATGGAATGAAGTTGCCGAGGGAAGCACGGGGGGGATGACACGGAAGTGCAAGCAGTGGAGTTCACTTGGAAAAAACACTGTCTCAAACAGAGATCCCGAAGGGATGATGCGAGTGCAAGTGAACAAGTGGGAAAGCTGCGAAGAAAGCGGTCTGTTTTCATTGAGCTTGAGCCAAAGGCGTCAGTCATGTACATAGAATGTGAGACCTGATTGGGGTGAACAGACACGCAAAGACTTCCTAGACCTTGAAGCTGACAGCCTTTGGCCCTTCAGCTGAAAACATACTACGCCAAAAGCACCACAGGTGTCCGTTTACAGGGCCACTTCAATCCTCTTCAATACATATCAACAAATGAACGTGGGCCACAATTCTCATTCTGTAAAAGATTGTAAAAGGACATATGGTCAGGTTTGGCTGTAGGCTGCCAGTAAGCCACCATCGCAGGTTTGGCGCTTCTCTTACATCCATCCCGGATCAATCGCCAGTCTTCGGCTTGCCTCCACCAAGCAACAGCCCAAGCTCCAAATGTCCACCTAGCTGAACAATGACGAACGTCCGGTCGTCTCACGACGGAAACACGAGTAGTTTTTCTGCAAAAGACAGGAAGTTCTTATAGAAGTCTGAAGGCTTGCTCTGATGCACTTGGCGAAATAATTTCACTTTTCTTGTGAATTTGCCAGTCCCCTAGTAGCGACAAACCAACGATAAGGGATCCTCAAAATTCCATGCCGAACGTCGACAGGTGTCGGCACGTCTGAGGTCCGAGCTCGACTCCCAACCAAACATGTTTTTCCATCTTTTTTTGATGGGTACATGTTGGATTGAGTTTGTTTTCACCAAATTCTAGGATTTGGTAACCCAAGCTAATTACAATGTGGATTTCTGTAGTTTGCAGTGGCTTGCTTCATTTCAATTGAACAAACTTGTGGCACATATCTCCAAAATTGAACTCTCCATCTGCAAACATTCCTTGCAGCAGTTGAAATAGCACTTCAAAGGCAAACTTCCCTTGAATCCCTGCAAATAGTACCAAAGAGATACTCTGTATGCTGCCAACAATTAATCATTAGTTGTATTTTTAACAATCTCCACGACTTCTCTGACTCCGGCTATACGTAGATATCCACGTAAACGGATGTTTTTAAAATGCGATCTTGACCCTCTTTTTTTCCTAGCAACCATTTCAGTGTTTTCTGGAGCTGGCATCCCCACCTTCTCGGTGATACGTTGCCCGACCAGGAAGCACTCAGGGGCCATGTACCGGGGCGAACCGCCGGTGTCCTGGTGCTGCGGGAAAAAAAGGAACGGCATCGCACCTTGTATCACCTTTTGTGACCAGATTGGGGAGCAAACTCCAGAACAGGCCATGAATACATATATATATATATATTAAACGATCCAAACGACCTGGCGCATAGCCATCTCGTGGATCCCTGCTCCATGAATTTAGTCAGCATGCCACACACAAGAAGCCACACGGCAGCCGCCTTTAATAACCAGTTGCATTTGGACACACGGCCGACTCAATTACCTGGTGGATCTTTGATGCGAGCCATGACTGGCAATCGAGTCCATTTTTTTAAAGGGTCCTTTGTATGTGATTTTCATCGGGTCAACATATGTAACTCTCCCAGTCCCATAGATGGTCTGGGCATCGTTTATCAGGTCGCTCCCAGGCAGAAGGAAGGAACTCAAATGAATGAATCTGAGTGAATTAATGATGCTGTGAATCGGCGATGGGCAACCTTTTCACTGTGACCTTGATGAAAAGCATCCGGTGGACCACTTGGCGATCAGAAAAGACCGGCCCACACGGATACTTGTGCTCTCCGAGCCGGGAAAGATCGAGTTTAGGATGAACATCTGCGTTAGTTCTGGTACCTATCTTAGACTTACTGTAATTCAATCAGCCTCAATAGGGAAATCCGCAGGTGCAAACATGCACACCCTTTCAATGGTGCAATTCCATTCGGGCAACGTAGCTCACATTATCAAAATTTATCGTTTCTCTTTCGGGGAAGGCCACAGAGGCAAGCACACACGATGTCAATGATTGATGCATTGTCACTCGGGCAGCGTAGCCGACATCGCAATTGATTTGCTCGTTTTTCATCGGTTTTTCAAAAAACCTGAAAAACACAACATTCTATATAGAGCAAAAAAGCACCCCCCCAAGCTAAAGCTCAATGAGCGATGTAGCAATTCTAGCGGCGCCTCAGCACCTTCGGTGCGAGTGGCCTCCCTTCCCACGTGCAGTTTTGAGACTTACTAGTCAGAAAACCGGTAGGCCTAACTACTCGCGACAGGCCCCTTGCTCAGGGCACAAAATCCACTCCCTGCCAGTTTGTGGGTGATTTTCTTGCATACACCATGTCTCTTGTTCATATTTGCTTGCCAAGGGTGCGGCGCAGGTCCAGTTTGAGATACAAACCACTAGATACCTGGGTCATATCCAAGGGGCCTGTGGTGCGGATTGCGAGTGTCGCTTGCATAGGAAACTCGTCCCAACTACCTGTGGCTCTGGCAGTTTCAATCTTGTTCTTCGTGCCAAAGCTGTCGTTTGTTGAGCTGGTCCATGTGACTCAGACTCATATTTTTGTTTATCTCTGTCTCTCTCTCTATATATATATATATATATACATAGCTGTTAGGAGCATGTCAGAGAAATCCTGGCCCAGATCGCAATCTGCGGGTCAAATTTCTCACAATCGAGGGATCCCATCCGCTTGAATCGACCAGAAAGTCGATGGGTTTAACAAATCCATGGAAGCCAACTCGACGCATGATGTGTTGGAGAAACATGCTGAAGCAGGAGGACAGCACCCACGAGCAAATATATGATATGTACATTTAAATGTGTAATGTACAGTATGTCTTTCCCTCTTTTGGGGATCGGTGGAGAGTCGCTTCACCGGTTCAAGCGGTGTATTTGTTCAGTATTTTCTCTTAAAGGGACTTAGGAGACGCTGCCTCTCAGCCAACTTTGGTGCATTTCCAAACCAACCCTTCATCTATTCTGAGAGGCCAAGAATAGAATGTTGCTAGTTGGCCCTGAAGGCAGCTGGCATGCAGTCCCGGGGTCAATGATGTTCAGTTTCTTCAAGTGGAAGAGACGACTGGATTCATCGGAGGACAACGATCATCAGTCGCAGCTCCTGGTGTGTGATGGTCACACTTTCCCCATGGAGCTCCTCGTGACCGAGCTCATCCGAGCTCGCGGGATGGGGTGCAACGATCGCGGAGGGGGCAGAACACCGGACTGAAACCCTATAGGTCAGAAACAACCGCACACGGAGCCCGTGTCTTGGATGGATGAGTCTTTAGACCCAAGAAGCCTTGGACACGGATGGACAGTGGATGATTCCTTCTTCGTACGTACTTTTTCGCCTGCTGCAAACTTCATCTACAGTAATCAGTTATAGGATAATATCCACAATCCAAACAAATTTGTGTAGCTCATCAGCCTCCTTCAAGACTGAGAATGTTGTGCAGCAGGCTGCCATTCACAGCATCGTCGCTACGGGCACGTTGCGGCAGTGTCTTCCCCTCGCACTCCCATGGGCGGCATCTCCTGAGTCTTCCCAAAGTCACAGACCTTGATGTTCCATTGCTTGTCAAGGACCTGCGAGGGATCGGAGCCCCGAGCTTGTTGAAAAAATTGAATAACTACATTTGAATGCTAGATTCTAGATAATACTGGCAAATTGGGAGCCGGATGATATGCAGCTCCATGGCTATGATTTCTGCTGTCAGCACCGCCCACCGTCGGCACCGGTGCACCACGCCAAGGCCTGGCCACGGTTCCCGTCCCCCTTTTGGGCCGCGGCAAGTGAGCTCCTCGAGAGCTGTCTCGCTCAGAAACAAGCGGCCCGTGGTGCCGAACCAGTCCCCATCCTGGGCAGTGCACCGCACCGCAGGGCTGCAGTACTGCCGCCAAACAAGTTCGGCTGCTCTTTTTCGGTTGGGCTCGTTCGTTTTGAAGGGTGTGCAGCTTGGTTCAGGGACTGTTGGTTGGGGGCGACACTTTGTAACGTCTTTGCCACGCTCTTCTTATTTTCGTTTCGGGGCTTCGCGCTTTCAAAAGAGAAGGTGTTGACCCGAACCGAAGCATGGAATGCAAATAATATGAATAATATGAAATAATCAAACCGTGTTTCTTTGTGGAACAACTGAACTGGAGTGTCTGGTTGGAAGCTATCAGCTATCGACATAGGAAGAAACCATCTTGGTTTTCCGGCTCGTGCAGCAAATCCACCACCTCTACCTCATTTGACTCATGGTCGTCCACCTTGGAAACATGTGCATGCAAACTATTATATATGACCGCCAGCAGCACAATTGCAGGGTTTCAGTCATGGGGCATTGCTACACACATTTCAATCACCACCAGAAATAAAACGCAAGATAAAATCTGTAGAGAAACACCAATTTTTTTGAGTGTCCCAAGTGTTCGCCATTCGAGCATGTGTGTGTGGCCTGACACCTAGCTGTAGCTCAAACTGTTTTGAACCCCCTTCCCTGACTTTATAGCATATAGCATGGTGGGGTTACATTACCATAGTAGTCAGTAGGGGTCCTTTTGCAACTCAAATGTTGTATATATATATATACTGTAAATTTTCTACACTGATTTCCGTCTCCTTCTCGTTAGAGGGGTTTTTCTGTTTGCCAGCACGGCTCTTTAGTGGTAGAGCCGCAAGCGGGGAGCTCTCGAGCGGGAAGCAGGGACGGCACAACGGGAAGCAGGGACCAGGGCGTCGTTTGGCCGGTTTGAATCCGCTGGATCTTCCGTCTGGATCTTCACAGCTGGGCAGGTACATGAGATGTGATGTGAGACCTAGCTGAAGGACCTCCATCAACATGAATGAATGTGGCTGATGTGAAGGAATGAGACCCAGGTTATCCTAGGTCTATAATTATAACTTTATTATTCACATTTGCCTCGCTGTTAAAAAAACCTTGGACCCTAGCATATTCTTCATGGGTGTCTCCCCATCACGACAGAATTCCTGGGATGGTGCCAGAGTCTGGAGAATTTGGGATAGCCATGTCACATATGCCATCTC
The DNA here is from genome assembly GCA_963970005.1 of Durusdinium trenchii. Lineage (NCBI taxonomy): Eukaryota > Dinophyceae > Suessiales > Symbiodiniaceae > Durusdinium > Durusdinium trenchii. The sequence goes on from CAXAMN010009668.1 coordinate 541,180, forward strand.
CGAACACTTGGACAGGAGCCTTCCTTGTGCACGACAAGTGTGCAGGTACATCTGCTCAACAACCCCAAAGCCAATAGCACTTGCTCAGGCTCTTGGACTTCCCCAACACACATGCAAACACCTCCAGAGCAAGACATTTAGGTCTACTGCACCCACCCCAAAAATAACATGACGCTCTTTCTCTCCCCCGCAAGATGCCCTCCGCTCCACCATGTTTGGTCCTTCAATCCCTCGCGTCGCCCACTCGCCTCCACCGGCAGACCCAACTCTTCCAGCCACGGCCGGAGCCGTGGCGCCAAGACGGGGCGACCCCCGTGGCGCCCAGCACCCGTGACCAAGAGCAAGCCTGTCGCGGCTCGTGAGGCACCGCGACAGGACGGACGTCGGAGAACGTGACGTGACCGCGAAGGATGGTGTTTCAAGAAGCTGCTGAGGCTGCCTACGGGTATGACAATGACTAGAAAGAGTAATGAATAGTCCAGACACCAAATAGTCCAGACACCATGGCGATATTGCCGTGACAGAAATTGGTGAGGAATTCCATCCAAACCTCAAGAGACAGTGATGTAAATAGTGTCTGATGGTGGTGTCTGCGGTGTCTGCTGCTCCAAGACATCTTCACAAATCCATAGAAATCCCACAGTTGTTATGTGTCAACGCTTTGCCACAAAGCCAAAGCGACTCCGACTCCGCTCCGACGGCCGTCTGCGCGGCAGGGGCGGCCGGCGGCAAGGCCAGCGCCTGAGCTGCGGGGGCCCTGGAGGGCCAAGTCCAGGAGCTGCCGCATCACGGCCAACTTCGCCAGCTCCTGGGTTACCGGGGTCTGGTCGCATGTTTTCGCCGCATTTAAAGCCTACGTTCTGCTCTGCCCCCCCCCAGCAGGTGCAGTGGAAGGTGATCTGAAGATCTATCCAAAAGGAACATCTACAGTACTTTTTGACAAAAGAAAAAGGCCAGCACACTGCATGGCGTTTTGCAAAGAGGAATCTTCCTAGGGCTCCAGATGTTAGGTTTATGAGGATATCTTCCACAAAGTGCTCCCTTTGAAATTCCTCCTAGCCTATGTTGCATCAAGGCCTATGCTGCATCAAGCTTTTCGTGGGATTGCTCCACACTACTCACTAGACATCTGAAGACTGACGCCGCACGAGATGCCATAAATCCTCCATCAATCAACATATACAGGCCTAGCGGCCCGTCCCTATCACCTCACTTGACGCTGAGAATGATGCAACAGTTTGGCACCCTGGTGATGACCCCAGTCACCCCTTGCGAGAGTATCTTCAACGGTGGATCAGAATGATCCACAACATGATCACAAGTGAGGCAAACTTTTCTGCGTCCGACATGCACCAACTGCACCGGCTCCAAATCTGCCCCACCCCAACTGCACCGCTCCACGGGGAAGCAGTGCAAGTCCAGGTCAGCGGAGGGGAAGCGGCCGGTGTCCAGCCACTGGGCGTTCAATCCGTTGTCCTCTCAAGCTGGGCGCTGGGTGGATGATGGATGGTATGGATTGCACGAGCATGAATAGAAGACACCCGGATTTTCAAGCTGTGGGAGATGAAGAAAATGCAGTGAACTGAATGCAGTGAACTGTTTTGCAATAGTTTGTTCTGTGCCATTCTATTCACCTTTTCCTCTTCTTCTTCCCCACTCCACACTCTCCTCACTCTCCTCACTCCTCCGCCTCGCGGTAGAGCGCCAACGCCTCGGCCAGGCGACCGCAGTTCAGCAGCGCTGACGCAGCAGCGTTCAAGGCCACCTCGGTCGCGAGCCCGGCCCACGGTCTTTGATGTGAGCACACATGTTTGCACAACAATCTGTATCTGTGGGCCAATATTATTTTGCACCGACTTTTGCAGTATGGTCATACACATACACATGTGTGCAGATCGCACATGAGATATTTTGGAGCACATAAAAGGACTGCAGTGGACTACCCTAGGCCCGGCCGACTACTGATGGGCTCCTATTGAACACCTCTTGGATGGTCTAGGTTGTCTGCGCTGCTTTTAATGAAATGCGTGCCTATACATAACAGATCATAAGAGATCTTTTATATGACTTTTGAATATGTTTGTTGTGGTGTATAAGAGTATACTATATATAGATACGCATGTGTACGCACCATCACTATACTGTCTACTTGGGGACGTACATGTGCTCTATATGATTCTGCGATCTGCATCCATGTATATGTGATTGTATGTGCATTATATGCTATACGGTATACCGGTATACCGTATACCTGACCGTCAGATTGGAGTCGGGCATGACTTTTGCATCATGTTGCATCTATGAATCACATCAAACAAAATGGTAGAACCAACTCTTGTAGAAATTTTCTCAAGAAAGGAATCTCTCCCTGGTCACTCCCAACACCCACAGACCGGCAAGGGGGGGGTGATCAGGGTGTTGGAATGTATTACCTTTGGAGTGCAACAAATCATGGAAAAAACCAGTTGGACGCCCCGAATAGGTCGCGAGTAGGACACAATGACAGCTCGCTCGGATCGGTTCGAGGCATCATCTTCAAGATCAATGTGGAACCTGCCAGAATAGGTCGCGAAGAAGGTCACAAAGAAGGCTTTCAATTTTCTCCACTCAGACCGGTCACAAAGAAGGTGTTCGAAGCGTGAAATCGATCCATCCAAGTAGCTAAGTTGGGTTGTGGGCCATGGTCCTGCATCTTGGCCTTGGGCGCCGCAGGGAGAGGACATGGCGCCAGGGAATGCTGCTCGATTCCCCCAGACATGGTCATCCCTTCATGAGTTTTATGGACAAAAGGAACTCTTCTGTACATCTGGACACAGGATGCATGCGAATCACCAGCACTGTCCAGGGCTCTGGCTAGAATGGCAAGGGCGGATTCCTCAGAATGGCGCTCTCAAGCCATCGGCTTGTCCAGGCAAAAAAAAATGCCAATAACACTAGTACGAACTTTTTCTGTCTTAAACATATCCTGTCTTGAAAATATCCAAACCCCTATAGGGTAACCCCTGGAACCAGAAAGTGGAAGATCCTATTGAATCCAATTCATGTGAAGATCTCATGGATAGTTTTTCTTTAGGATACACTTTGCGGCACGAACTTTTCCTCTTCAAAGTAGGGGCACAGATCAGGGGTCTGAGGAAACGAGACCGAGCACACCAGACCAAGCTTGTTCAGAGGACCTACAGTAATTAGACCGAACCTTCTTCGCCTGGGAGACAGGTTACCTCCGAATAAAAGCAGAACAAAGTCATTCAAACAGTCTCCAAACCCAGAGTGTTGGTCAAGCGGTCAAATCTCCACTGAAACAAGACACATCAAAACCAAAGCTCAAATTGAAAAACTCCACATGGATACCAAAGCTCGTCCAATTCACAGAATCCTCCCACATCTGTCCATTGTTGCGATCTGTTTTCAACAAATCATCTATTGTCTCTTGATTGTCTCTTGATGTCTTCTTGGTCTGTGTGGCTCGTCGTCCCCTCGTCCCCTCATGTCCCCTCCGTCCCCGCGGGACGTGGCGGCCACGCAGCTGGGTCTCCCGAGCCCATTGCCCCGAGGCCTCAGAGGCGGCCATGGCCAGGCTGCAAAGCTGCTGAGACCTCGGACGGTTTCATGGATGGAAACCGGAAGGATGGACACGGGTTCCTCTACTCTATTTTGGAAGGGATGTGTTTTTTTTTTTTAACATGGAAGTTCGGTTGATTTCATAGTTGATTCATAGTTCTTTTTGGTATTTTTTGGTTGTCCGGAGGTCTGGTAGGAAACCGAAAACACACACACACACACACACACACCTTTCGGATACATTTATGTGGGATTACTATGGGCCACCTACACATATGGGATTATATGGGCATTGGTTGGTACAAAAACGATTTGAGACCTCCATGACATGGAGCTGTTGGGGTTGAAGTCAACGTCCTCAGCCAGCCAGGACCATGCGACGTTTCCAGACCATGCAATCCCAGACCAAAAATGGGGACCCCCCTTGGTCAGCCCTAGACTCGACTCTGGGCCACCTCAAAAGAACAGAATTGAGGATCAGGGAGAGATCTTGTGCCGCATCATTTGCTGCTTGAAACTCCTGGTGAAATGAAGGAGCACAAGCACTCCAACAGTCTCACAGGCACGAAAAAAGCACCTCATGGCCCAACGCTGAAGGGTCTTATCATGTCTTCTCTCGTGACACAGAGCAAACCATGGTCATGTGGAGCACAACCAGGAGCACGGACGCACCTCTACAGCCTCTGATCTCTGCCATTTGTCACGGAAGACGCACCGCTGACGGAACGTGCGGCGGTCTCCGGCCACGGAACGTCTCCCCCGAGACATTGGAGCGACCTGCTGGCAGCTGGCAGGAACCGGCTGCCGCAGGGGGATTAGAGATCAAAGAGGTGTATTAAATAAAAGTTGGGAAGCAAGTGTTGGGTCGTTTTTTCATGTTGTTCAGAAGATCTTGGAACCACTTTTTGAGCTCAACACACAAACTTCGCAGAACTTTTTGGCGTGACACAAAACCTACGCTTGGCTGATGATCATGATGTGCACGGAAGGCCAAACGCAAAGATCAACCTTCAACTTGAAAGCCCACCTGTGTCCAGCAGATGCAGTGCCAACGTCCAAAGCGCTCCTTCCTGCCAACATGTCGCCATCAACAGCAAATTTCCACAACAATCTAAACAACCAGTGCTTCGGGTCTTCCAAAATCCTCACTCTCTTCAACACGTTTGAACTCAGCTCCTCTTCGGGTCATCCAGACTGCACATGATCTTGGCATGTCGAAAGCTCCTGGCAAGCACCCATCATCCCCACATACGCCGCCTCGTCAGGCCTGGCCGGCGTCCCATCCGGCGTCAATGGATCGCATCCGGTCGCCGTCCCGAAGACCCCAAAAACATCTTTCAGGTGGTGGGTGGCCATCCCTATCGAAGGACTCTTTTGGGTGATCATGGGTGATCATGCCGACATGCCGAAGAACCACAGCAAATTGTGCAATCCTCTGGACAGGAGTCCCTTCTTTCACAGAAGGAAATGTCCACAAACACAGCAAATTGGCCAACCTTGCAAACGGGTCCACATGATCTTGCTTCAGTATTTCTTTTGGTCAAGGACACAAATCCGGTGCCAAGCCCACCATCACTGCCAACATCAGTTGGAGTATGTTGGAGTTGTGGGCTGAAGTGACGGTTTGAAGGCAAGTTCAAGACTTGAACTTGGACCAAGATGAATGCTCAGAAACTTGATCGGGGTTGCGGTTCCACAGAAAATGTGTTCCACAGACGTGTATAGAATTGAATCCAATTTAACCCCTGCTTGATCGTGCCATAATGCTTTGTATTGAAGATACACCATCAGGACTACCATCAGTGCATCAGGGTCTTTCAGATTGTTGATTCATCAAGGTCTTTGAATGCTTTCCTGAGCTGTGGCCATGCCGTTCCATCTTGCACTGGAAACCGCTGCCCTTCTGCTCCCAACCTCATCATCGGCCTCTGCTGAAGCCTTGGAAGGCGCAAGAAGTGGAACATGCAAGGCGATGCCATTAGGAGATTACCTCTTCTCACCAAAGGGTACAGTACTTATCATATCTTATCATATTGCGGGTCCCTTAGAGAACCTTCCCCCATGCAAACCCTTCAGATTCTTTTGGAAACTGATCAGTGAACCCAGGGAGGTGGCAGTTGTTTTGAGACACTAATCCAAGCAAGTCGTTGACATCAAGAATTCTTTTTTTTGAAGAGTTCCTAATCCACCATCATTATGTTGACATCAACATCTGTATTGTTTGATTGGTTTGATGGGCTCAAGCTGGCACATTGGCCGGTCGACATGTCAATCTGGCACGTTGGCAAATCTCTCAATCAACTGAAAGAACATGAAAGAACCATAGTATTATCCACGGTGTATCCTAAAATTATATCATCAAATGGTCCTCTGCGCTCTGCACATATCATTTACATGCGAGTCTCGATAAAAACACAATAATCCAGCAAATTAACCCAGCTAACATTAATTCAAATGTGAGTTCCATAATGTTCCATACCAGGATTCATTTCTTAGGGCACGCCCTATCTTATCATTCGCGACCATATGACAGGGCAGCCTCGGCTTGTGTCGAGGTGCAAGGAGAGCGCCACTGTTTCATGCCCAGAGGCGGCCTCAGCTCTTGCATGCAAAAGTAAGACTTGCAGCTAGAGGCTACATTGCTTAGGCTGCTTCAGCCAAGATACCGGACAAATACAGTCTGTTTCCAACTAATCATAGTCAGACCAAACCGTCACCATGTCTGGATGAGATGTGCCTAAGAGGATGAACACGGCAAAAAATGGTGTACGGGAAAGCACAATGCAACTGAGCTGCTCTAAAAACCTGCATTAACTCCCTATGTCGTTCTGGTTTTCGTCTCCTGCTTGGGGCCTAGCCTGCTCCCATTATGGGCTACTAGTCACGTTGGAGGAGTGCGCTTACGCCATCCTTACGCAACTGCTTACGCGCGGCTTACACGCAAAATCCTTCTGTGCAAACAAAAGTGTCGCATCATGTGATCCAAGCTTGGTGACGTTCATTCCAAACAGGTTGGAGCATGTGGCCAACACATTACTTGATGTGCCAAAAGGCGGGCCAACCAGCCGGACAGGGATGGGTCTCCTTCCCCATCTTCCTGTCTGAGCTAAAACCAGCAACGTCAATATAACTTTAGTTAACTAAAGGTTCCTCAACACCTGAATGAGCATAGATGGTGTTCAGAACAACCTTGATAGTCCATCCTACTAAGTCCCAAACAAGGAAAAAACACATGTAACAGCTCCAATGTGGTTGCTTGTCTTTCTCTTTCTCAATCCTGGACTCAAAAAGAAAAGAATGGAGCTTACGCAAGTGCTTCAGCAACATCATATCCCGAATATGCTTACGCAACCTTACGAAACTCATGGATTTTGCTTACGTGGGGGCTTGATATGACAAGACTTTAACTAAACACATAAAGGATGGTTTTTAGAGTTGCTCAACTGGAGGAACACTTGGTCAACCCCCGAGATATTGGATGCTATGAGGCTACGATAGAAACAAGTATTCTGCGTACAGAAAACAATAGCCAGAAGAGGTCTATATAGCTGAGCTGGAAGATCCATAGGCGCATGGATGCCCGGCCCCAACGCTTCTTCCGTGTACCTCAACAACCCATGCAAAACATCGACCATTAAGCATCTGTTATGGGGGCTGGATTTCGGCGCCTCTTTTGGATGACTCTCCGGCTAAACGGGGCTGAAGAGGAGGCATCGCCAGTTATCTCTTGAATTCACACAAAACGGCACAGATTCCGGGCTATCCACCCTCCAAGAAGAGCGACCCAAGCCAGACAAATGGCAAGTAGGAAGCCTGTGGCCGTGATATGCCCGAAATCCACATTACTGTATAAACTGTATGAAACTCACGTAATCCCGTTCTTCTTCAAGACCGGCGAGGTCTGCCTATCTCCCAACCACAGCCCTCCCGACTTCTTCTCCGTTGGTCTGGGGATCTGACCATGGTACTGACGGCCAAGCTGGTGCCCACCATGCTGGGCCTGAGAGACTGAAACGCGCCCGGCTGGGCCTTTTTGGCCAAGTGAGAGCCAACTTCTTCAACCATTGACAATAACAAACAAACAACATGTCAAGAGACAGAATGACTATCCAGGTTTGTACATCGCCTCAGCAGGAAAAGCTGAGCAAGTATCGTCTGTTTCGGGGAAGCGTGCCCCTCAGCGTGTCCTCTTGGGTGCTTGAGGCTCAAAGGCGAGCAACAAGCAAATCAACGTGGCGGTCATGACTGCAAGTCTGCCCAAATCTCATGGGCGGCACCATGCTCTGCAGCAACAACTGCACTGCTTACTACTTCTGCGCGGCAATTTTCGGGGACCTCCTTCGTTGAAATCCGTCACCATTCAGCTATTGGCTATCAACACATTGACAGAATTTTTTCTTGCCCCTCTGCCATTGAAGCGCGGTTCTCCATCTACCGCTCCCAATTCTGAACGAAGTGACCGTCCTCACTGCCGCGGACCAACTTCAAAACTGCCAGGGACCGTAAACCACCCAGATTAGCCCTGCGCAGCTCTGATACTACAAGCTCTGACTCACCAAAAAAGTCTGTGATAGGTGGGTAGTACATGGTAGTACGGTACTAAATGATGCCAACAATATCATACAATATCCAACATCTATTAAATATTATATACCGGTCATCCGGGTCATCTACAGGTACTCGCCACGATGAGTCGACTGAAAAAACGTCGACGACTCAGCCGGACAGCTGGGAGCTCCGTGCTGAAGCTTTTGTTCATCCATCTTTTGGAGCAACCCCAGAGCAACCTTCGCAAGGACCCAGGACCCACAGGTGTTGATCCGTGCATCTTTCGGTGTCGGTTGCCAGAGTTGGAACAAACGCTTGAGTCCAAAACCTGTACAAAAACGGGTCATACTGCCACTGCCAACTACTTTTGCCTGTGTCTAATTATATAGTTTGTGTCGGCCCGGTTGGTACTTCTGTTGGTATAGTTGCAGTGTGTTATAGCTTGATGCATTTTGACATGGCAGGACTGTAGAACAGGACTTTGCAGAAACAAGCTACACCAGGTTGACCATATGTTCCAACATGTTCCAACAGGCCACCGGCCTGCCACTGAAAGGATCGGCTGCAGCTATCCATGACCTGGGCAGTGCGGACTGCTATTCGAGGTGCTGGTACAAAATAGTGGCCAGTTCAAACAAGCCTCATTTAAGGATATATGCATTAAGAACAGGGAGACCTGGAGGAAGGAAAAGAGACCCAAACTGATTGGCCCCGAGATGTGCCCAGAGGATCTCCTTAGTTGAATAAACGCCTCCAAATTGAGCCTTCCAAACACCAGCCATCCGTACGCTTCTCAAGTAGGGGTGCCCGAGGTCTGCGGGCTGCCTTCAATACGCCACCCGTCCACACGAGTTCGCCGCGCTGCACGACTCCCGCTTCGGGCAACCGAAGGGCTGCATTGCAAAGGTAGTCGTTCATGGCACAGGACCGCGTGTTGAGATCCTCGAACGAGATGACGGTCGGGCGGTGCGTCAAAGGTGCGTGATTCCCCAGTTTTGGGCAGGTCTCAAGAATGTACACGAGTGAGAGTTTGTTTTGTGAGGATTTAGGTCATCACGGAGTCAAGATCCCAAAAAACTCCTGTTTGACCACCCAGTTGTACCAAAAGGACTTGTTGGATCTTCTGTTGGGTTTCGGGAAGTGGCATAGTGGTATTCACCCACATCCAGTTGTGAGTTCGTGTCCAGACTTCACTGCCGGATATGTGGCAAGCCAGATCGGGACGGGAATTCCTCTGGCAACTCCCTGCTCCGTCTGACAGGGACCAGTCGAATGAACGGAGCAAAGCATGATACTCGTACTTGTAGTACGAGTAATAATCCATCCCATGGGAAAAAAGAAGCGCAGTGTTTCTGTCTATCTTTGCTGCTTTCCCCAGGATTTTTCACCGTGATTAGCAAGTCTCCTTCCTGACCAGAAAAAATGCGTGCGACATCTCGACAGCAGCCTCCAAAAGGCCCAAGACCATGGGCCATGCTTGGCTCTTTCCACATGCCTTCGCTGTGCGAGATTCTGAAGCGTCTCCAGAAATCTACTTCATCCCTTGCTGAGAGATGTGCAAAGAAACTTCTCCGTGGCTTGGCAAAACACCAACTAAGCAGCTGTCACAGCTCACTTAACCATCAGCAACGTTCAGTTTTGCGACGCCTGGATAGTGCACATCGCAGTTCAGCGTTCGTTCGTAAGCTAATGCTAAAAGAGACCGGTGCGTTGGATCAAGGGATCGGGGAACAAACATCGAGATGTGGCTCAAACAATGTGCGACTCAACGACTGGCAAGTCTTAGTATGTCTTAGTCATCTAATTTACTAATTTGCCATGAACTTTTTGAGGGATACCCTACTATGCTGTGGCCATTGAACATGCGGGCGGTACATGCCCGTTCTGCCAGAAAGGCCCATGGCCGGAGCGGTCAGGGCAGGGCAACCCAAAATCGCGAACGGACCGCGCCCGCAGCTATGGATGGTGAAGTGGAGATTACAACTAATTACAACCGCCCAAAGGTTCCCTGTACCAAAACCTCTGCAACCAGCCCTCTGAAAAGAGAAGGGGCATGATTTTTCCGGGCATGAAGCTTGTGCATGCGCGCTCCAGCACAATTACAGGGTACAAGGGATTTTCTGCTAGGTCTTGGCCGTGCCATTATTTCTGATCGGTTTTTCACCTGGCAAGAAAACGGGACCCTCTTTAGACTAGCAAGTTTGGGCGAAATCTACCTGAACGCCACGGATTACAAGCATGTCTTCACCAAATTGTCGCATATGAAACATTTTTTTGAAAACATCCAAACATCATAATTTTGACCAGTGTGTTTACAATAGTGCATGTATAAACTACGTAGTATACTGTATATCTATCACATTCTGTCACTATATAACCACTAATACACATATATATATATATCACATCATTCATTACTAGTAGCAAACATATTCTTTTTTCTATCTATTGCAAGGCCAACTGCATTATTTGATACGTCCCTGTGACTGGGATCCCCTCACTGTGACCGCCGAAGAGAAGGACACCACATCAGGTGAAAGGTCCACACGGGACCTGGGCTGCTCCGACTGACCCCACCGAGAGCTTCACTCTTGCATCCACCCCAAATCACCCTAACAATGAGACAACAGGAGTGATACAATTTGCCGTCTGTCTTATCAAAACCTGGTGTTTTCATGCCATGGAATTGGTGATGAGTTGCAGTTGATCACTCGAAACCTGTGGAAGAAACCGACACCCTTCGTGTTCAGGAAAGTGGGTGACAAGAAAGCCCTTCCTGCCCCAGAAAGCAACACATGCGAGCGAAAGAATGGTGGGATGCAAAAGAAGTGGACCAACTGGTGGTTGCCCAAATGGTGGACCATTTCCCTTCTTTAGTTTTGAAGGGATCCAAACTCTACGCTCTTGGCCGCAACTCGCGTCTTCGAACGATTCCGAGATCAAGGACTCTGACTTGAACGTGAGAAGCAAAACAACGACCTGACCCGCAATCCAAAGTACTGGAGCTTTGCCAAAACGAGTATTTTGGATGTGTTAATTTGTGTCAAGAGTCAAGCGTTTTGAAGGGTATGAATTATGAGATGATATATTTGTGTCTTTTCTTTTTGTGGCACAGCTTCTTGAGCAGTTCGCAGATTCTACCTAGCTGGGGATGACAAAAAACAACATGGTTGCAACGACCAGCGCCGGCCAGTCGACCAGTGGACCCAGACTGGGCTCTCCGAAGAGGAGCCCCCAACTTGGGCTCCGTGCATGTCTTCCAACAACCCCAAACTCCATGTCCATCGCTGGCTGCGGGCCTCGTTTCTTGGACCGGGCGTCGTCAGCCCGGTGACACAGAAGCCAAGCCACGGTGTGGTGGAGAGGTGTGAAGAATGCATAAGAAAGCAACACGATCCGTTGCCAAGTATCTTGAGCTGACCCGTATCGTCAAAAGTTAAAAGTCAATAACTTGGGCCGTTTGATTATATACATTTGGTCATTGGTCATTTAAGTAACTAAAAACACAACTATATATATATATCCATATATATATATATCCATATATATATATAAAGCTTAGAGACCAAACATCATCAGCCCGCCGGGCCGGCGATCCCAGCCGATTCCCCGCGTCGGGCCGAATGGACGTCGTTGCGTGGCACTGCACGTGATGGCCGTTGCGTCGAAGACGAGACACGCACGCGTTCAAGGCGGTGTTGTATGCGATCAGCAAGTGCCTGGCCGCACGGGGCCGGAAACTCGAAGAGTGTGAGACCCGAGACGGTCTGGTGATAGAGAGGTGACATTTGGTGTCAAAGAACCACAGCACGCTCGGAGAACATGGTTTCCAGTGACACACCTGGACCTAAAAGGGGGCGGGCTTAGATGGGTTTACCTATATATCGATCTATACCTCCTTTTACAGCCAAGCACTCCAAAGAGACCACTCTTTAAATTGTCCTGGTTTCTCCATGTGAATTCACCGGGTGACGTTGTACATTGCACTAGGGGGGACTCAAGTTTCCGGTCTACAACATCGCCTACGTCACCAGGAAGGTGACTTTTGGGGTACGAAATACAATGGAAACTGTGAGCGGCGCATCCTTGTGCAGACCTGGGGTCCCACTAGAAATTGACTTGCCCATCGTCTATTGCGCATTGCCTTTTCAGCTACATCATCGACTGTAATCAATCACAAACTGACTACAAAATGGCTACCCAAAATGGCTGGCCTGTCCAAAGAGTCAAGATACTGCAAAACTACAAAACAACTGCTCCAAAAAGATTTCACTACAGAATGCTCTTTTATTGCGGCCAGTTACGACCAGTTATTCTGGAAATTCCATCAGGGATGTCCTGATGGATTTTCGGTGGAACATGGTGGAACTGCTTGGCACATCGGACGGTGCCGGTGTTCAACCGCGTCTCCCAGTGCTGCGGAGCCAACGGAAACGACTCCCTGAGATCTGTTCGGGCAAGCTCAGAGTGAGCGCTTAGGTGTCCAAAACATTCCCCCAGCCATCCATTCACTCCAAAACTGAAAAAAGACACACACACACACACACACGAAAACACGCGTCATAAGCCATGATAAGCCATGAACATGGAGCAAACAAGGAGCGGCAAACAACACAAGAGGCTGTGGAAGTTCCAGTCACTGTCTTGCTGAGTCAGGAGATCCCACAGCTGTTGGCAGCACCTTTTGGTGGCAGGTGGCCATGGTGTCGGTGTCAGCGCCTGTTCTGTTTGTTGGCGGCTCCAAAGCTCTTGTGCGTTACGAACACTTTGCTGGCTTGCACCCCTTTTTAGCCACTCGAACTGATGGAGGAAGGACTTCGGCTTCCTTCAATACATCAGAATTTGTACAACATGCCTTTGCTGCAGCATTCTCCGCCACTGGCCTCTGCCACGTGTCTCCAACTTTCTTGGCCTCGAATCCCCATGAAGCAAACCCTTGGACAGTCGACGAAGGTCCAAGATTAGATTGGCATCATGGGCCTTCTTTGCTTCGCGCCTCCTGAAAAATACAGATTCATGTTCAGTCAGTGTCACTCAAATATGTTTGAAAGAAGTGGCATAATGTGTATTAATGTGTCATTCACGTGCGTTTTTGTGCAAGACAACTGAGCTTGGGGGTCTAAAAAAGCCATCCATTAAGCTTACGTCTTGCCGAAGGATTCGAAGGAGAAGCCACTGAGTTCATCATCGGCACTATCTCAATCTATCTCAATATGCTCTTGACAAAGAAATCTTTCGTCCATAGTATATAGTGCTCCTCGGCTGCCTGAAGCTATTGCTCTTTTGGTGAACGACTCCTTTCCCTTCCGCGTTCACGGTGCTATTGCGAACGGCCGACGATGAGGACGTGGATGACGGCACTGGCTCCAGCCGCTTGGAACGAGCCAACGTTCGCAAGCAGAACGAGTCCGAAACTCCGAGATCGCAAAGGCCTGCCGAGTAAGGGCCCAGACTGGCCGTTGGCCCACGGGAGAGGTCATATGTAATGTTGGACCCCCCAAAAACCACATCCATCTCTCCACGAGTTCCGAAGGTGATCCCGACCCATGCTCCGCCTTTGAGGAGTGTGTCGAGGAATCTTTGACCTCGCGGGGCCCCGGCGGAGCTTTTATTCCGCGCAGGTCCTTCCCTGGACCAACATGCGACAATGACAATGCAGAATTTAAAACATGTCATGCACGGCTTCCCTACAATACAAGCAAAGATCCCCAAAAAACTAAGTTGCAGGCAGCAGTTGCAAAGCCACGCCAGCTTGCTGTGCCTGCAGTCTGAAAACTGAGGTTTCCCAGATGGATCAGATTTGGATTACCCCAGGCCGTGCTTTCGGTGTATCCTTGACTTGCAGCCAGCCAGCCAATCCCGGAGTTGCAACCACAAAGTTGAAGCTCCGAACTTGGAGGAAATTAACTACTGTATCCAGAGAAGGAATCTTCAGTAATGCCGCTATCTTGCTGGCATATGTTTTTCCAAGATAGATCCTGCAATCGATCATGACTTGCTAGAGGAGCTGAGATCTGACTATGACTTGCTTCCTTGATCCGTCTTAACCGAACTTCCGTGTTGGTATACTGGGCCATTGCCGGGTCCAGGGTGGGGATCAGAATTCGACAATCTCTAAAGATGTGATGTTTATGTATGATCCCCACCAATATACTGTTTGGTCTATAGATGATTGAATATCTATATATATATATATGATATGAATCCCTGCATCACCAGTCAGAACACTGCCCAATCCGTGTGAAACGGACATCGCAGTGCCTTGCTGCACACGGACATTGCGGTGCTCAAAGTATCCGCGCGAGCGTGCAAACCTGCACTGAGCGGCCGAGCGGCCATCAGGGTCAACGTGCCTATCCATCTTCTCTGGTGCTCCACAGTATGGGGTCAGTCCAGGTTGAGGTCAATTTCAGTCTCAGTGGGCACTCAGGTAAATACAAAACATACACACGCTTCCCATTGTAAGCCTCAGCACTAGTTGGCTCTACTAAAGGGACATCGATCCCAAAATGGAAAGCAACAAAATTGACTGCTACAGCAATTTCTAGGAGAATGGCAACTCCCCCGACTCAGCAAAATGAAGTGAATGAGTCCCTGAAAACATGAATTCTCATCCAAGAAACGCCTACAAACGGGTGATTTTCCACCTGCTAGGCATATTGATGTACGGTTCTCACTTCTCCATGTGCCATCTACTTGCCCATGGATCCAACATGATCCAACCACCAAACCGGTTGTGTCTGAACCCTGCAAAGCCTCCAGTACGTCCTGAAGGTCATGTCCCATGTCTGGCTTCGAAAATCCCAAGCTTGGGTCCAGAAACCGCCTCACCGAGAAAAAGACACCCCAAAACGTATTATAATCATATTATAATATCTTTATAACTCACGTATAAGTTGTGTTTTTTTGTGAGCTTGATTTTTCAACTGAAGACTTCTGATTTCAGACCAAAGGCTGGCAGAAAGGCCGTTTTTCCCGCAGGTCCAAACTGTTTGGTCCTCCCCAACATGGAGACTCCGATCCAAATAGACCGACCTTGTCGTTGGAGATCCTCCAGCAGCGCCAAAGCCAGGTCCCAAGGCCTCAAAAAAGACATCACACTGGACACCACTGGATGGGCGTTGTGAACCTGGTGAGGGAGAAACAGAAATCAGAAATTGAAGAAGGTACCAGTCAAACAATCTTTAAACACCAATGCTTATTTTGATCGTTTTTGATCATGGTAACAACGACTCTACGACGTTTGTCCAACTTGTGTTCATGTGGGTGGGCTGAGCGGATCACCCACCTCTTCTAACGACGTCCAGCCCACTGGGACTCTTGGTAGACAGAACGAGACACGTACAGTGGTCCTTTTCGTCACCCGCTCAGGCTCATCCAGAGCTTCTGGTTTGGACTGCGACAGTTTGGTTCAACGACTTGGCTTCAATCTATATACCCCCCTTGGCGAGTAGACCAAACCGGTGGGATGCTGGCTCTTCTTCAGGTCGCCATTGGTCACAGCCACGCCAAATCGCAGGACATTTTCAATTTCAATACCCACCCGTTTTACATCACTGTTTCGAAATGCGCATATAGTTAGTCTTGGGGGTGATTCATGCCATGTCTATGTTGTTTATGAGAATTTATGAGAAGGTACTTCCATCGGCTTTCTCCCTGGCAGTAGCCCATATCATTCAACATTTCAGATTGCTAGGCCGCTTCTGGCAAATCAAATTCGGTTGCCCACCACCAATCATGCAGCTCACGTCAAATATCTGCAGCAAGAGTCAAGACTGCCGCTGTCCCTATCTCGATGTCTCTGGAACAGTCCCAAATCCTTCTCACAAAATTTAACAAAGGCTTCCATGGTACAATTCCAAAGACTCCATGAGAGGCTTCCATGAGACGCACGAGACTTCATGTCGAACATTTGGACAGCTCTTCTCGCATCTCTGACAACATGTTGGCATTAAATGTGACATGGAGAGACATCTGTTCAGCCATCTCCAAGCAATCATATTTGGATATCAGTACCAGTCCAACCTCCCCACCACTTGCTGAACTGACCGCCGAAGATGGCTTCAACTTCAACCCAAACCACCAATTTGACCGCACAACAACATCCATTCCAAGAGCTGCTGTTGACTGAGCTTCCCAACCCATGCTCGCAGGCCGCAATTGCCTCAAGGCACACCACTTTTTCCAGTGGCCACACGAACTAAATATCTAGAAACATGGATTTTGATGGATTCCACCGAATACATCAATGGGCCGTGCAGGTACATGGTCGGCTGAGGCACAAAAAGTGGCCCACAGGTGGACTGGGACTCGTCTTGAACTTCTGCCTCACCGAGTTCCGTCGGGCCCCCAACGGTGTTGTAGGAGATGATGCTGGGATAGAGGATGCTATGAAACATCTCCTGGCTCTTTCATTCTCTTTCCAAGCCACGAGCCGAATGATGTGACTGAAGCAAAAATGATTCCCCTTTCACGGGCATTGCTATGTATTGCTGCTGTTCTTGTATTCCAGCTAATATTGCCGATTAGGAAGACCTGAGTGTCGTCTTTCAGGTTCCAAAGGTGGTTCCAGTCGAACATCGACTCGACTCGCTTCGCCGATTCCAAGCTTCGCTTGTTTGGTGTCACCCAAGCTCAAACTTGCCTTCAAACATTCGTGCAGCTCGAGCAGAGTTATTTTGGCAACATGACGTTGTTTCAATTACATTGCGACTTTAGGTAATTAGATCACTGGGTTGAGTACAAGCTACATAAGGCCTAATGATTACCTAATGATCCCAATGCTGAATGTTTGCCAAGACGTGCGTTCGTCAACGGCAATGATAAGTCATGCTGGGTCATTTTCTTCCAACACCTTGCTGGTAGCCAGTCCAAGTCTTAAGCACTCCCTGAAGGGAGTTAATGGGGACCGACGTATTGAGATGAGCTAAACATGCCAGCTGGACATTGAACAACGTCAGGCACTTCTGCCAGTGCTGGCCCTGGCAGCTCGGAAAGTCAAGTAACTTAGCAGTTGGAACCTGGTGGACTGGTGAACGATTCCTTCGATAAAGCTGGATGATTTGTGGCACTGCACTGTACCCACAGTATTGGGGATCAATCTCCTTTATGTTCAGAAAAAGCATCTTCGCAGCCAAGAACATGACAAACAAGAACTAAGTAGTGCGATTTGAAGGATCAAAAGACTAAGGACAAAGGCTAAGGACCCCGACCTGTGTGTCTTTGAGTTTGCCAAGAGCACTCAAGAGCTCTATATACAGTACATCTAACTGCTGAGGAGAGTTGCTGGTTGACATCCTAGCGATTCTAGTGCCCTATGAAGTCAAGAAATGTCAAAAACAACTACAGTATTAATTATATATGTATATATGTCAGGACCTTTCCTTTGTCGCGCTGAGTCCCGAGACCTTCTAGTTCCTTGAGGAAGATCGGACATTTTATTGGAATACCCTGTTTTATCCTGCTTTAACATGTTACTGTTTACTTTCTTTGGCTTGTTTTACCTTTTTACTCATTCAACCAGGGGCGACTTGGTGCTTTGAGGCAAAGGCATACTGACGTTGTTGGAGCAAGTTCAATTGCGATGGCTCGGCGAATGCTGTTCGTTCGCATACCTCTCCACGTCCTGGGTTTTGCTGCGAAGTCGGAAGACACATTTCCGTACCACACAGAACCGGCTCCAAAACACATCCAACATACGTAGCATCCAACATTCTCTCCAAGTTCTCCCTGAGTCATCCCGGCTCCCGAGTTCTCCCTGACCCGAGCACAGGCATCCATGGTCGCGTTGTAGGTCACAACATCAGGCCTGCCGAGACCCGCATGCTCGGGTGGGGAGTTTTGCTCTCTTCGGAATGGGACTATTCACTGAACATGACATATCATCTGAACCGCAAGGGTTGTTTTTGGTGACCATCAACTAACAACCTAGGTCTGATGGATTCTGATGGTATAGGCTTCTCAGATTTGCACTACGCAACTCAGGTTCTATGTTCAATGGTTGTTCAATTTGCATGGTTTTCATTGATGACTAAGACAAGCATGAATGGGTGCAATTGCGAGATATATAAGTCTTGAGCAAGCATGTTCATTGTTCAAACATATGCCCTCCATGGGAACCAATATGAGCACAAACTGTCTGACATTCGAGGCACAACCAAGACCAGGCTTCATCCAGAGTGACAATCTATGGAATCTATGGATAGGATATATATAATTTATAGTACATCACATACCCTACAAGTACTCCAAACTAAGCTATGATGAATGGGAGCTCCCGTATGACACATGACGGAAAGAAAACACGGTGGCAAGAAACCAGGTTGCAAGTCATGCTAAATCCACACTTCTTGCAGCGGTATTGATGAACATCCCAGCAAAGAGTGGTATTCTAGGGCCTTTTCGTCAACAACGTGAAATCCCGTGTCCTTTTGCAATGAGGAAGGTTATTTGTAAGGACACCTCTATATATTTTGATCAAGCTCCCTTGGATCAAACTCCGTGACCTCTGACCTGACCAGTCTCATGCTACAAACTGCTCCCTTTCCCCATGGGCCGCCAATCCACTCACCCTCAGCGCTGTACCTCATCTCGTCTAGCAATGCCAGCGCCCACTGCCATTGCCTCAGCATCTTCTGAAGCTAGTAGTAACAAGTGCCTCGCTACTAGTAACAGGTGCCTTACTAGTAGTAACAAGAAGCTATTAGAAACAAGTGCCTTACTACTAGTAACAGGTGCCTTACTAGTAGTAACAAGAAGCTATTAGAAACAAGTGCTTTACTACTAGTAACAGGTGCCTTACTAGTAGTAACAAGAAGCTACTAGGAACAAGTGCATCGCTACTAGTAACAAGTGCCTTACTACTAGTATCAGATCTTCGGAGCGAACGTGGACACCGCCAGTCGTCCAGCGCTCCATGTGGCGTCGTCCAGGCTCCATGCCCTCCATGGTCCATGGATCCCTCTCGATGCGTCGTCTTGCGGCGTTGGGATCTTTCCTCTCAAAACCTACCTGCACCGTCGTAGCTACCAGCTGTAGAGAGCAAACGCCCCCAAAAAGCCTGAAGGGTCGGCTCTGCAAGGCATTTGATCATCTATCCGCTGTCAAGAAGTGTGTCAAGAAGAATGAGGTGGACTGATGTAAGCGTATCAATATATAATGCTTCACAACATGACATACAGGCACCCCCCACCCCTCAACTGACCTCGCACTTTTCTCGCCGAGGACATTCAGATTCAAAGGTGCTCTTAGAAGATTTGACAGTGGTCGCAAAACCAGACGTGACTGTTGGAAGATTCCTCGACACTCCAGTACCCAGAGCTGGCCTTTGATATGGCTGTTTTTGCATCAGCTTTCCGTAACTTTCGTCCCCCAGCTGCACGGGGGTGCTACTTGACTCCAGTCTCAGGCGATCTGATCATACTTGCTCCTTGTCCACCAACGCCAAGCTGCAAATGCTCGAAATCTGTTTCAGCATCAGCGTGAACTTTTCTGACCAATCTCTGACTTTTGAATGAAGAACCAATCAGCGATTCTTCGTTGATGATACAGACTTTGCGGAACCACAACGGCTGCAAGAGCAGGATTTACCCACATTCGCCTCTGTAGTGATATTGTCCATCAATCGACATCATCTAATTTCATATATACTTTGCCTGGGCACATGCCTGGCAGTGGCTGCATTCTATCCAGCTCAAAAAACTGCAGCTTTAGTAAGGCATAGGGCATGTTCTTGTTCACATAGGGCATGTGCTTTAAAAGAATAAGATCTGTATGAAAAACAATTGCACTGGATGGCTGCACTTCCTGCTTCTCTTGCTCATCATTAGCCTTTTCTTCTTGGTCAACAGCCGTAGCTCCCCGACCTTGCCCTATCTTGTCTCCTTCACAACGTTCTTTCTCCTGCTCTTCTGCATGATCCTCTTCTTGACGAATCGCATTGAATTGCCTCATGCTTGAGGTCACCAGCCTTGTCTCTGCAGTTGATCAGCTTCATCCTCCTCGCCAAAGCAATCTGAGCGGATCACTCAAGCTACCTTGAAAGGCACATGCACAAGAAATTGTAGCGAGGGTCCTGGGACAGGGCAAGGAATCCAGCAAAGGGTTGAAAAGAATGCACACAGGTCCTCATTGTAGTGGAACAAACTTCCATGACCTTTGGGTTTCTGGCAGTTGAAACTTCCACGTGGAACGTTCCACATACTTCAAGACACCAGGAAGCACGAGTTAACAAGGGCATTACTACTAGTAACATCTAGTAACAGGAAGCTGGTCAAATCTTTCTTCCTCGACCCAAATGGGGTTGCTCACTATAGCTCACTGCCACTCTCTCCTGGCAGTTGGCAGCGCTCAACTCTCATCTCAGGAGTTCAGCGCCGTTCCTGCCTGGGCCAAAGCCCCAAGGCTGCCGGGCACAGCTGCTAGATTCCTGGGCTCCAAAACAGGGAGTATTGAACAGGTCCAGCACTCTGTTATATACCCCTCCCGCCCTGTTTCAGGGAGATGACGGCCATCAAGCGATACAGTACCTTCTGTCTTGTCTTGAGCAGTCCATCCACAAATAGTGTCTGAACTATGCAACATGTCAAGAGTGGCTCCTTAAGCCAGTGTCCCTTGTCAAACTTCCCTCGCGGAAGAAGCGGAGCACCAGCAAACCGGACCAGCCATTTCAGCCATTTCAGCAAACCGACCGGACCGAAGGTCCACAAGGACTCATACGGCTTTAAAACCAAGAATTGCTTCAAAAAACGGACCAAACACCCGTTTCTTGTCACACCACACCACAAAAACCACCCTCCCTCCAGCCTCCACTTCCTGGAACCAGCATCAAGTTCGGACACCTGGCCCCATTCCCGCGTGAAACTCGCCCCTTGCGCCGCAGGCTCCCGTCGCGCTCACAGGCGCCCAGCACGGCCGAGTGGATCACTGCATTGGGCTCCAGGTCCTCCGAACAGGTCGTGGAGGCCAAGTGGCTCCCCAGAATTGACATGGTGACGAGCTTCGCCCACATGCTTTGTTTTTGCTTCTCAAACGTGCAGGGTCAAACATGGTCAAACATATGTTTAAGAATGTTTAAGACTTAAGAGTGTCCCAGGTTAGACATTGATGAGACTCAATAGGTGGTAGGTGGTATAATATGGGCTCAAGCTGGTTGTTTGAATCACTTCATGGGCTTTTCCGGGCTTGAAAACGCCAGAGCGCACTGTTGTATCATGTCCCAGTCATACAATGTCGTACAGGACTGTCTCGTCTTCCCCTGGACCAACAACGAAGAAACAAAGAAAGGCTTGGCTCCTCCGCCACAGCTCTAACCCGACCCAATGAACCAGAGGCCAGCGGCAAGCTTATCCACGAATATACTTACCCCACGTGACTGTGGCAATCCATCCTTTTTGAACACCTGCCCGGTCTTGAGGCCTTCTCACCCGCACGCAACTTCTGGTCCAACAAAAAAAGAACACCGACTCCGTCGTCGCCTGCTGCTTCATCCGCTCCAGCAGCTTCAGTGCCAAAGCACTCGGGAAGCGCGCGCCCAGCAGTGCGCCATAGGTGACTTGGTCCACTGCGTCCGCCTCGTGGTTTGGTGCCGTGAACTCCGGTGGACGCCCGGTGGTCTCTGCAATTGCTTTGGCCAATGAAGCCCCAAATGATGTAAGAAGACCAGGACAAACCAGGGGAACATGTAAGAAGAACTGTCTCAGAACATCATGGAAATGCATCCGTTCTTGGGGTGTTCAATCCAAATACAACACTTCAACATTGATTGACGCTGTTGACTGACCGGTCCAACTGCTCTCTGTCTCACCCTTGCCCCGAGCGCGCATTCTTCGGGAGGTGGGAGGTGGTGGATAGATCTGGTGCTGGTGGACCCGAAAGAGCCAAAACAGGTCACAACCATTCTAATCTTCAAACATCATTCTATTGATTCAAGAAGGAAACGGGATTCTTCTCCCTTTCGGACCAACGCGGTGTGGGTGTCCCACCAGCGTCGAGAGTGGTGGACTTGGCAAATGAGGTTTCTTCAAGTCGTAGCACTTCATTGGACTCTAATCTGGACATGTAACAAGAAGCTACTAGGAACAAGTGCATCGCTACTAGTAACAAGTGCCTTACTAGTAGTAACAAGAAGCTACTAGGAACAAGTGCATCGCTACTAGTAACAAGTGCCTTAGTAGTAGTAACAAGAAGCTATTAGAGATTCAGTTTTCTACCTGCTTCAAAGAACTCGAAGAACCGACATTGAGACGGGACTCAAACAGGGGGCAAGTCGTTTCAGGTGAAGGGAACTATTAAATATCAACTTAATTTAGACTGTTAATGAATAATGAAGAACCTTTCTCCCAATATGAGGATGTAAAATGATGCTAAAACCGTAAACCCGCTAAAACCATTCAGGTGGTTTCTTGTTAATCAACAGATCTACATTAAGACTCCAGAAACCGCTTTCAACATCCGACGTCCGAGGCACTGAGTGCAAGACCCTGCTACAGGACTCCAGTAGCCAGCAAAGCGCTTGCCCCCACCTGGTGGAGGATTCATGCTGGATTTCAATGGATTTTATGAACTCATCAAGAGCCCAGCCTCTGTCCGGCACCCAGTGCGGCCAGCCCCAGGTTCAGGGTGACCAAGTCCTTTCGTAGCGTGGCCGCCTGCAACAAGAGCAAATGGCCCAAGGAGCTGCGCCAAGCCTTGGTGTTCCGAGGATCTCACGCAGCCACGCAGCGGAGATCTGCGGAGAAGCGAAGCGATCTCAAAGAGATTCAAAGAGAAAACGGTCCACATGTGAAAACAGTCCACAGCCGTTTTACACAGCTACACTCATGGGGTCCTGTGCACAGCCGGTGCTGTGGATTCTTGACACATCTGGTCCCATTCTTCGAGGTCGGCTAGTGGTGATGACCATCTGCTGCGGGACCTTTTTGGGAGCAAAAAGCTCGTCATGACTCGTCCTACAAGGAGCAAAAAGCACATGGCTGGGATCAGCTCGCCGATGCCGAGATGTCTTCTTGTTCCCTTTTGCTTGTTGGGCCATGCTCAGGAACAAGTCTAGGCCACTTGCACGCCCTGCGTCAAGCCTACGACAGTTCAGGTAGAATCACACACACAGACCAAAGCAAGATATGCCATGGTAAGCACATACCCCACTCCTCCAACCCCCAAGTTGTTACAGTATATTGGTGTATCAACCAGGTTGGAGGGGTTGGAGAATCGATGCAACCAGGTTATACCAGTGTACATTGATCCACTCGATGCAACGAGGTTGGCGCAAAGGCACTTCCTTCAACACGCCGTCCGAGTCCTCGCCAACTCTTTCCTGCCCGGCTTGGCCGAATGGTGGTTGATCATAGCAGTTAGTTGGTTGGTGGGGCATGGTTTCATCTGGTTTCGTGTGGTTTCATCATGTTTCATCAATAGTTGTCTTCTCTTTGTAGAGATCATCTAAATCGGTTGGTGGATGTTGGTGGTGTCTTGCTTATCCAGCTGCCCTCATGTGAATGGATTCCAATGAAGGCTACCAACATAATAATGAATGAGAAGCCACAGTGGCAAGGCAAACCGAATCTACATCTAGAACAATATGACAAGGACAAGTCCCAATCAAACCAACATTGAAGGGGGAATCTCCGAGTACCTACGGTCTCCAAATGCTTGACCGAAAAAATAATGTCTAAAGAAAGCAGTTCGGCGTTGGGTGCTACCAGGTACAAGTAGGGCTTAGCACCCACCAGGCTTGGCCACCTTGGTGGAATGCAGGGCAGCAGTCATCCTCGCATGGAAGGTGGTCACCTGAGCGCATCTCCCGAAGAGCCGTGGAAGTCCATGGCCTTCCACCGTGGAATCCATGGCATGATTTCCGACCAGTTGGGCCTCCCATGCCCAAACAGTGCACTCACTCACAAAGCACTGATTCTCATAAATATGGGATGATCTACTCCATCCCTGACCAAAGATCTTATGAGGAAGCTTGTCCAATGCCAAAAGGGCATTGGCCACAGAAGGCAAACAAGATGGAGAGTCCACAATTTGCATGGACCTCGCTCTTGCAGTTTCAGGGTGCTTTCCAAAGTCCCTTAACATGTGATCGTAAGACACTGCAAGAATAACCTATATAAACAATTCTAGTACCATGTCGCAAAGGCAACCTCCAAAGACGCTGAATGCATCAACTCGTTTGGATTACCCCTCTGCTCCCTCTGCCACATGGCGCCAAGCAACATCTGCATCGGCCTGGTGCGATCTTGAAGAAACAGTCAGGATAGCCAAATTATCGATATGAACCAAAGGTGTTTCTTTCTGCCGTGTAACACACCTGTCCTCATGAAGAAGTTATATATACAGAAGTATGACATCGCTGCGGACACGGCATAGGCATGGTACATCAAACATCAAACAGCTTGGTCAATGCATCATTTGGGTGTTGCCAGAATGGGCATGTCCATGCATGTCCTAAACATTGGTTGTAGTCTCTTTCTTTCAACAAACGGATTTCATGGGTCTCCTCATTTCAACTCGATTCAAGTCATCTGAAATGGCATGCCGACGAAAAGGCTGCAAAGGTGATAGCTATAAAATGGGTAGCTACGTACTTGGGGGCCTCAAGCCAGAATGGCGATCGGTATCCATCTGGCTTATATTTCACTTACGCCTCCTACCTCACCAGCATGCCTGCTAACCTCGCATCTTCCTGCCCCTCCGTCGCCTGGTGCAAGGCCAGCAAGGCCTGTCGCCACTGGCCGCATCTTTGGCACGCGCCGGCGACGGTCAAGGAGCCTGGGCCGGTGCACAGGGTCTGGAGATTCAGCTCGGTGAGTGACATGCTTACAAGCTGGTTGTAGACTGTACCTAGTTAAACAATAGTATCAGTATATAATTGTGTGTTTTTATGTGTAGGATATTGTAGGATTATCTACAGTATAATATGAGTCCTGTGGCGCTCTAGGGTGTCCAACATGTCTTTCCCACCGAGACATTTGGAGCGACGCCCAAACCAACGACAACACCGTGCCTGGAAGGCCTGAATGGATCCGGCTCTCCGACAGTCGTCGCCAGGGGGTGCACCCAGACAGTTGGATGTTGAAGTACGTTGAGAGACCTTGCGGAAGCTGATTATCTTTGGGGGCAAATTCATATTAATTCCGTGGAGTGCCTGGTTTTCACACCTTGTCGAATTTTTAGTGCTCCCATATTGTGATGCAACAGTGCCTTTAGAAGTCGGTCAGAAGGGGGCACAGGAAACGGAAAGAGTGCTGACACATTTCTCTCGCTTTTCATGGGTTCCTTGTTTGTTTAAGAAATATGACGGACTGAATGCAGCTCGAGTGAATAAACTCCTGACAATTTGAGGTTGAACCAAGTATTGATGGAAAGACCTTTCTGGCGAAAGGCCATCGGCCATAAAAGAATCCATCCATTTCCTTGAACAAATTGGGGAGGTTTTTCTGGGGCATCTCATGGCATCCCCTGTCTGGTTCGTCACGAGATGATAGGGTACTGTTGCAACATAGGCCACACTCATGCAATCACCATCAAACACCAGTGAAGCTTCTTTGTGAACACTGTACCAGCTGGGACTTGTCCTTGACATCCTTAGCGACCTGCCAAATGGACCAGTAACTCACCAGTGTAGGCGAACTCCGTCTGTGCTGCATGGCCTGCGGCTGCTCCGAGTTGGACCTCTTGGTTTCTTTCCCCCCCAAGGCCCTGGTGTCGGAGGTCGCGGATGGAGCGCCGGTGTGCCTTCACTTCCGCCCAATGACCAGCCTCCCGCCTCTCCACGTCCCAAACCACGTGTCTCCCAGCCTCCAAAAGGAGAAGGGCGAAGTCCCATTGTCCACCCAGTGGGCCACAACTCTCCATCGCTGAGTTGAAAGATACCACGTCCGGTGTCACGGCCTGCGAAGCGAGTCGAGTCCGACGAGTGACGACGTGTGACGACAATTTGAACGCCGTGACGGTGGCGTGTCACTGGGGCAGCATGACAGGATTCCAAAGAATTGGCAAGCCTTCCGGAGATTTTGGGGGAATCAACACACTTGGTTGTGTGAGTGTCTCGAACTCAGGGACTCTTCCTTTTCAACTCCCACAATTGGATCATATTGGATCTCTTGGCCTCCACAGTCAGTACATCGCTGTTTGTATCTGTTTGCTATAACTATTGTTATAGAAGTATACCAGCATATACCAGTATACTGTACATACATATACTATATATATATATATGTATTTAGATACCATCCTTTTTCCGGCTATGCATGAAGCATCCTGAAACACTTCTGGGACACGTCCAAGCCATCCTTCAGATCTTCCAAGCCAAGCCTCAAGGAGCTGCAAGGACCAAGACCAAGCCTCGCACGGACCGATGGACGATCCGATCGCGGAAGGATCGAAGAGCCGCATGGTCGGTCCTGGTCGGTCCCGGTCCTGGTCGCGACTTAGTACGACATTCGCCCGCATGAAACATGGATTTCAAGGAACATGTCCAGTCTCTTGCTTTGGGGGAACTGCTCATGGAAAGCAAACCGTTAAACTCGGTCTTCTCTATCAGACTCTATCACAAAAACACATGGACACAACATAGAGTCTCATAGAGTAACACCTAAGCCCACTTCCAAGGCTTGTGCCAAAATCCTTCCACTCGCAGGCTCAGGGCGTTGGTCACGCCTCGCCTTTTTCATGGCAACCAACGCGCAATTGCGTGCCACCGGGCCTGACCTGATTGGCCGCGACGGGCCCGGTTTCGATGGCTTGACGCACCGACAAAACCATCCGTTCGTTGTCTCAACTCGAGATCGTGAGAGTGGGGTTGAGGGATGTGGTGTGCCAGTTCGTGCAATCTCACGAGGGTTGTCGCAGCTTCACTTGCTGAAGAAGCATCCCGTGCACAAATCATGTTTAACCCATTTTAACCCATTCTGGTTGGATGTGAATTCAAACCCCAAACTGCAATGAATCAATTGTGCATTGTAGGTGGACAGGATTGCCAAGTCCAATAGCTCAGTCACAGTGCCAAGCGTCTTTTGCTACTTTGTTGCACGCATTCCAAACCGGCACTGAGCTGCCAAACATCCTGAAGGCGGTCACCCTGGCAAGCAAACGTCACCACTACCTACCAACATCTTCCAGCCACGCCCAGCCCCGATGTCATTGTCTCAACAGCGACCGTGCCGCTCAAGGCTCATGAAAACCAGTCCAGAGGCCAACCGCCATCACCGCCAAAGGCCAACCACCCGAATGGCCAAGCGTCATCCTCTTCGTCACCATCTCCTCGTGCCGTGGAAACCGCGCCAAGGCCATGTTCCAGGCACTGCGAGACGCATCACCCATCCTCGCTGGGACCGTCAGTGCGGTGTGTGGAAGGTGTGTGGTTTGTGTGGTTCTCGTGCTGGATTTTGGGAGTGTGGGGGTTCGTGGACTGAAGATGTGATTCAAGCCTGCACTCAGTCTCAGCCTCAGTCAGCTAGTTTTGCAACAGTTTCGCCACAGTAAGAGTCCAAATAAACATATCATATCATATCATATAACATATTGGCTCCTAGGGTTAACTGTACAGCCCTTCCACATAAATTCGCTCGGTGGACATTTACCACAACAGTCCACTCCTTTCACTGCATCACTTCCACCTCTGTTGTCCCAAGGCCTCAACAAATAAAGAGGCCTAAGCAAACACTAAGCAGTGTGCGTGAACGCAGTGCAGGTAACGATTGGACTGGCAAAATGTGGATCCGGACGACTGGTGGATCAATTGTCTGGGCGAAATCAACCAGAATCGCGTACTGGATGTTCAGGTTCGGGTGTTGATACACACTTCAACTCTGCCTATGAAATTGATTGAACAAACATGAACAAAAAGGAAGGATGTTCAACTCAAAGCCCTGGATTCCTGGAATGGTGGAGTCTTTGTTTTGTCCGATGCCCTCGTCTCCACAGCAGCTCAGCGTCAAGAGCGTGGCGATGTGGACCATGTTGGGCTGGCCAAGCTGTAGGAAGTCCAAAAGCCTTGCGGCAGAAGTCGATCTTGGTTCGACACATTCCCCCTGCACCGAAACAACGAACTCGTGTATTCTAGGTATGAAGAAAACACTCACGAAATAGCACCACAAATTTCAGGCGAGTTGTTGGTTTGTGAAGCATCACCAGCCTATCACCAGCATCAAGATGCATCCAGCCTATATGGCCTACTGCGGTTGGTTTGTCTAACAAGTTCTGCACGTCTTGCCCCTCAAAACCTATGTACAGCAACAGTGGGATGATTGAGCAGTTCGTGGGCGTATAAGAAAAAACATGTACCAACCCAACTTTCTGGATAGAGTATGATAGAGTGGTGTAGTTCAAAAATGGATGGCAAGTAGCTACTTTGCGTGAACTTACACGGTCAGGAGTCCCGCCTGGAAGCCCTACGCCAGTGGTCTTCCAAGGCGGTCAAAGCAGAAGTGCCAAGCATCGCGTTGCCTTCCAAGCCTCGGGAGCGGTTCAGGTCGCCCCGCGTCGGCGGGCGGCTTCCCGCGGCGGGTGAAGCGGGTGAAAACACCGAGGGGACTGGAAGATGGACGACTTTCCAAGTGTGGCCTCCAAGTCCGGGGTCAACAAAATACTACATGTCACAGAAACCATGAGACACCTAGACCAAGCAAACACATGCGAAGACAGAATCTCCAAGCAGCTCGAACGCGCTGATTCCTTTACTTTTCGTCGACGGATGGACGCTGATTCCTTTACTCGCACGTTCGGGTGTTCGATCTACCGCGTCACCTCGGTGACCCGAACTTCCCAAAAGAACCGAGGTATCGCGGATTAATTAAACAAATACACACATTATCCATAGCATGTCATGTTGATCTATAAAGAACACCTTACACATCGTATACACCCCTTTACATCAACCAAAAGTCTCCACGGCTCGCCGGTCTATTGTGCCTACCATGTTTTTTTTTTTTCATTTCTCGGACTCGCGGCCTGCGCTGCGCAAGCGCTGTGCCGTTGAAAGCGCCTGACTCGCATGGCGGAGCCGTTGACAGCGACACGGAGCACGACACGGAGATCTGATCTCTGCGGTTGGATGTCCCTGGACTCAGGAGTATACTCTCTACCCAGCTTTGAAACTTGAAAAGTTAACCTCGAATTCAGTGAAGGGGTACAACTGTGTGATTGATAAGGTTTCGTGACTTGGTGGCAATGAAGATTAGGGCTTTACTTCGTTTCTCACCTGGACAAAAAAGATCAAGAGCTGATCTCGGCGACGAAGGTCGTGGGAAGGCTCAAGCTTCTGAAAGGGTCTACATGACGGGTCAAGGCAAGGACACTCGCCAACAGGGGAAACCTGCATACATCTGCATACTATAGAAATCTTGGGATAAGCTTGATGCTTCGTTTCTTGACCAATATTTCTTCCTTCAAGGAGTTGATCTGTTTCCATTGTCATAGCTGGGGCTACCAGTCAAATAGCGATGATTTCCCTCTCACCGCCTCTGCCCAGAGCTTGCCGCGTGCACAAGCGCTCAGCAAGCAAGCACCCGCCACCAGGTCCATGTCCTCGGCACGTGGACGTGGCAACGGAATGGCTTGAAGCAATGGTTTGAGTTTGAAGCAACGGCTTTCTGATGCCATGCCACGCAGGCCACACCTTGTCAACCATTCGGGTGTTGTCAAGACTACGTCAAAACACATCCGAAAACCCAAGCATTCATAGTTTTAAGATGTTTTAAGATGATTTAAGACTGTGTGAGATTTCAACCCTCAAACACCTGAATTAACCAGAATCAACTGCCCAACGAACCATCTGGGCCCACTCCAAAGGTCTTGACCCTATCACAGAAGCACCAATTGGAAGTTGGAAGGAATCACCAATTCAATTTGATCAAGACTTGGAGACGCAAAAGTACCGAAAATAGCGGTAACGGAATCAACTGAGCAAAAATATTCGACTCCTTCTTGGACCAAAATCGCATGTCTGGAGACTGTTGACTTCCGGTGCTTCGTGTCATGCGCATAGCCACTGGGAGTCCATGCTTCTTATCTTGGGATAGGAAAATGATTACCTATGTTGCGTGGTTGGCTCATGCAATGCTATGTGTATGTGTGTGTGATTGTGTGTGTGTGTCATGTTCTCACTGTTAGGGCAGTGAAGGAATATGATGCTGGGCCAAGTTCAAAATGCACCCCCATGTAAATCCCAACCTTCCTGGCGATGCTCAACATTTGTATTGGCTTAGTCTTGCACTCTCTGATCCCTGTCCACCCTAGTCGATCCCTGCTCGCCTGTTCTGTATCAAAGCGCAAGGACCTGAATCACTTGGAGTCTGCGATGTCGAAAGATCTTGGTGAGATTGGGCGACAATCAATATAATCAATGAAGCCCCGATTCCGATCTGATTGAAACGCATTCCTTCGTGCAGAGCCTGGGTACTTTCGGTTCTTGACTGGATTGCAGTGACATTCAACCTTCGGTTCCAGATGCCTGAAGCACTGGGATGATGGACATCCAACATCCGGGATGATACCCTGCGCACTCAGTACACCATGGCAAAAATCTGCAAATGGAGGCCGCAGAAAAGCTTGATGATGCATCTTGTTGGGCAGGCAAAATATCTATAGCTGCAAAGCTTGTCCAGCAGAAGCATGCATAACCACCAAATGATACCCTGCGAAGGAAGTCGGTAAGGTACAGGAGCGTCGAAGAACCGTTAATTTGTTTCCGCAGGGTGCTTCTTGCAGGAGAATGCTTAAGGCCCAGGTCATCGGGTCTGACTCAAACTTGCGTCAGATTAGGAGTTAGAGTTAGGACCCCCAAACATCACGTTCGACTTAGGACTCAGGACCCACCAAACATCCCAAGACTGAAACGTTCCAAACTTCCTTGAAGTCTTGATCCTGTTCAGAACCGATAGAACTCGCCCGCAACTTCTCCCAGTGCAAACAGCAACACGATCCGAGCAGGCCTCTGCCACTGGTCCTGCCGCTCCAAAAGCGTACACAAGGCATTCTGCAAGACCAAATCCGCCTGCTGAGCGGACATGTTCCGCGTGGATATCACTGATGACTTTTAAGATCATTTAACGGGCTTACGATGGTTAAGAGGGCTTCTTTTGACGGAGTACAAACACACAAAAGAAACACGATATCACACACACACACACGGAGTACAAACACACAAAAGAAACACGATATCACACACACACACACACACGCACACCACACCTTGAAATACACATGGACGTGCACATCCTTGTCGTTCGGCTGAGTCTTTGACCCCAAACAAGACCACATGGTCCTCACCCCAAAAGTGAGCCCGTTTTGCCCCACGCGCTCTCCTAATGCAGCGTAGCCCATGACTTAGGCTGTTGAGGGTGTCCAATGCATGTGAAGGAATACAAATCTCTGATCTCACTCCGCAGGGTGTTGGGTTCCCATGCAGTGTCTGCAAACCACTTTCTTCCTTGACCCAAAAGCTGCTCGTCTTTCCCACCTGTTGCAACGAGCCAAGGTGAACCTCCAATCTAGAACAAGATGATGGGCCCGATTCGGGCCTCTGCGTAACGAACGGGTATCGGTTCTGGTGAAAGAACTTAACGGCCATGGGGTCACACCGTCATACATGGGCAGAGCGTTTTACTGAAGATCACCATAATGTAACAAACCTTGCACGACCCCAAAGAGCGACTTCTGCCATGCTTTTTCAGTCTGCGTCGCATGTGACTTTGTCGTAGACCGTTTCCTTCAGAGACATTTGGAATCACAAGCTGCTCCGTGTTTTTGTTCTTTTCCCTTTGGCATGAGCGTTCCTGTCCTTTGTATCTCTTCTTGGACATTGTTATGAAGTGATGCATACAGGACGATCATCCTTTTTCGGACGATCGCAACAGCCAAGACGAACCCCGGACCCCCTACTCCCGCACCGTTCCATCCACCGTGGCCGCAGTGAAGAGGGCGAGCCCCAAGCGCCAGTCCACGGCCTGAGAGGTGGGACGAGCCCCAACCAGAAAGAGCCCAAGCGTCTGATCGCTCCTAGTAGTACGGCCAGGAGCCCCTAGTAGCGTCCGATCGCTCCTAGTAGCGATGCCCTTTGCTCCTAGTAGCTTCTGGATCCTGGATTTGAGGTGCATTTGGAATTTCTCAGAAATCGGCCGTGCGGATCCTGGATTTCAGGCTTGAGACCCACACGGATCGGAGTCACCCAAGTTTGTAGATATTGACGGGATCTGAGTCACCCATGACTCAATCCAATCTGTGTCCAACGATGGTCGCTGTGTTTTGTATTGGATTTTAAACTCATTGGATTCTGCAAGCAATAATAGGGTTGTATTCTGCAATTCAATAAAATGGTTGTTTGTATTCCCCAACTTATTTTATTGGATTGCTCAGATTCCTTCCTCGGCTCGGCGTGGAGGAAGAACACGCAATGAGAATCACGATTCTCATTGAGCATCCTTGGGTGTGGTCCAACATCTGTAGCCCTAAACAGGCGGTTGCAAGGGAGACGATCTCAAAAACACATGTCCTTTCATTAATTTATTCATGGTTATATAGTTGGAGATTGCATTATGACAAAATACTTATATAACCGCAGATTGACATCCCAAGGAATCAATCAGATTTATCTCAAATTGGGGGCCATTCAAGCAATATCACAAACTCTTGGCTTCCTGTGATTGGAGCTTAGATTCAGGTTGGCTACCAAACGCGGACCTCAATAGACCGAATTGGCCCGGCCCTTGGCATTGGCAACAAAGTTTTCAGATTGCCTGCCACCCGCAGGCTTCCCCTTCAAAATCTTCATGATTACACTCTTTGCTCTTTGGATTTCATTTGGATACACAAGTTTGCAGGGAAAACCTCCTGCCAACGAGGAAAATGACCACCATCGTGACAAACCCCAGAATTGGGTGAGTGCCAGTGGAGGGAGCAGGAAGACTATTTGTTATATTTAAATAGGGCTATTGGCTATTGGTATGCTCAGCTTCCGTGAGCATTTAAAAGGGAGTCTATGTTTATGTCAATGTTATAACCAAATCCTTTTGGGGGTCTCCAAGTCACTTTGGGTAAGATGAGCGATGAATGAAACTGAAGAGATGGATGAGTCTTCAACATACCCAAACACAGTGTGTCTCCTTGATCCCAATGAGCAGCTTGTCCCAACGTGGCGGAGATCCCCAGGCTGTCGACTTGTAGCGCCCTTCGCCGCCACGTGGCCTTAACAACGTAGAACCAGCAAACACAAGGACTTTGTAGACAGTGAAAGAATGAGGCCTAAGGGTGTGTTTAAAAAATATATAACTGTATATAAATATGTATATAACTATATTAATATTAATATATAACATATATATATATACAGTAACAGTTTTCCCTGAGTAACTTGAGTAACCCTTGCCAGTTGAAATTAAACCCCTGCAATTTTTACGATCACCAAACAGTCTGCTCCATTGCGTAAGAGGGGCGATAGCGCAGGGATCTATCAGATTGAAGTTCGAAGCAACGGTTCCAGAAAAGTAAGGCGCCAATGAGGTCAATATCGGTGTGTATCCTAATAGGGAGACCTTGGCCCAATGGGTAGACTGGTCTATTTCCCGTCTTCCAGGGGGGCCGAACTGGGAGGTCTACTATTTCAATACACCCATATGAGTCATATGAGCTATTGTGGAACACTCATCATCTTTCATGTTCATTGATTGTCTTACCAATCATTGTCTTACATCACCCACACAGCCTTAGGGGCTCCACCCGTCAGATTCGACGATTGTCCCTTGGTCGAGCGGCCAAGACTCTCAAGGAGGCCAACCAGGTCACTCCACCAGCATTGGCCAATGTGTTGCTGGTGATCCTTGGAAGAAGTGACGTGTGTAAGGCACCAAAAGTGCTGCCTTAATGGATTTGGGGGCATAATGAGAAGCATTGATTTTGAGCTATGCAAGGGAGATACACATGCACAAACGCATGTGAAACATGTGAACGATGTCATATGCAACACATACTTAAAAAAAGAAAACAGTGCACCTGGCAACCAGGTGGTCACTCTAAACTGCTCGTTCCGAGCGGAGGAGCTAGCTTCCGATCCCAAAGGCGCACCCATGTCTGTCGTTTTGCGCTCACCCAAATGGGTGGTCGCAATAGCTCGTGTCTGTCCGCGGGAAGCAAAGGGCATCGCTACTCGGAGCAAGTACAACTGCCGCCAAGGCTCAAGTCTCCTTGCAAACCTGTGCGGACTGCCGTGCGGACTGCCGTGCGGCTAGCGCCGTACAGGCCAACACAGTGTGGCACTATAAAAACGTTGTGCGGCTATCAGTGGAGCTATGAAGTCAAGTTACATTGCTATCATTGCCAACATACCGGGGAAGTTCAGTTCTTGGGCTGAGAAACTCATGACCCAGCGCCTGTGTGGGCACCAAACCGATTGGAACCTGGGACTGCTGGGGACTGCAAACTCAAGCTACCATACTCATGTCTTGACCACTGAATTGGAGAAACATGACTCTACATCTCTGAACTGGATACATGCCAGCTCCGTGTCTGCTGTGCCAGGGCCCTCTTGGATCACTCACATCAGGTACCTGTCTACTAGTAGCATTCTTGTTCCTAGTAGTAATGCCAGGAGCTACTATACTAGCTTCTTGCTACTAGTAGCAATACCCTAGCTACTAGTAGCCTTCTTGCTCCTAGTGAGGGGCTTTGAGGAGAGTAGATTCCGACCAAATTCTCTTCGGCGACCTTGTTGCCATTACCATCGACACTTTCTCCGCTTCCCGCGGGTGGTTGGGAACAGGTGGTTGTCTCCCGATTGGTCAACACACATCAACACACCATACCACTGAATGATCCAAACAAAATGAATACATCGATCGATCCGAGGGCCACTACTCAGGGTCTTTGCTTCCCCGGGTGTAGACAGGACCAGACTTGACAGGACCAGTCTTGCCCACTCACGGGACACCAGAAACGAAGCACGAGGGGAACGGCCGACTGACCAGCGAAGCAGGTGGTCGTTGTGGTCTCTCCCAGTGGTCTCATACGGTGTGCCGACTCGGAGACGAAGCAGTTCTCAGTTGACCTAAACGAACCCCCACTCACCCACCACCCGGCAGTGCGTCTGTTCACCCGTGGTTTGGGTGCCAACCTCTGTCCACAAGGGCATTCCAAAGCTGAAAGGCCTGCCTGAGGACACTCGCCACCAATCTTCAAAGTGTCACATGTACGAGTGATGGACAAAATCTCTGGCGACCGAAGAAAACCCTCTTCAAAGTGGTCAGGGAAGATAGCCCCCGGAACCTCTGTCCATTCTGAACCAACCAGGGGCGGGCCAACCCAAACCCTAGATTTGGTCCAATCCTTGGATCCAAACTGACGTCGGGGATGTCCGTCCTGGCATGGCTTTGTACTGTCGCTTCGCGGCCGGAAGCTGCCGAGTCCCCGAGGTCGGGGAGCGACCGATTTACCCTGCCCTGCTTGCCGTCACTTATTTTTTTGGGGGGTGAGATGCATCGGACACCTCTTGGTTTCCGAAAAACACAGTGTATTCACAAACCGTATGATGACTGTGATGGAATATACCATATCTTGTAGGTACCCACGTTTGGTGCATCACCCAAATCCCGGAAAAGTCTGAGACGTGTTGACTTTAAGTCTTTAAGTCCGGCAATGACCATCTGGCAGGTCCTTCTTCATTGAAAAACGAAGCTTCAAGAAGAAACAAATTCAGCAGCTTTGCCAGGTTGTTCTTCTCAGTGAACACCTGGTGATGACCTGAGAACCTCACACTCCTTTGCAATGCTTAGTTTTTCTCACCGCTCTTGCCTCATCAAAGACTCAAAGAGGAAAAACAACACCGAGAACGCGACATCTATTGACCATCGGATGCCCACTGGGAAAAAACAAGCAGGATTTCCACTCGTTTTCCTGGGTGTTTAAACGTAAAATACCCGGGTTTTTTCCAACACACCCAAGACATTTTGAAGGGTTTGGGGTGCAAAAAAACGGTACACGGTGATACACGGTGCGCCTCCAAAGCGACTTGGGATCTTGCAGAAGAACTCCTTTCGCGGTCGCTTTCGCAGTGGGAGTCTGAGAGTGGCTCCAAACAGGATGTCGTGATCAGCAGGGACCGTCAATCCAATCTCACTGTCAAGGAAAACGTGTACCTTCAACAAGCACGAGTACCTTCAACAATTGAAAACGTGTAGCACCTGAAAGTTTGAGGATACGTAATATCAACTCACACATGCTGCGTCAACTGTGTATATTGACTAGTGATTGACTGACTACGGTCAGCAAGTGCAGCATGGCCGCTTTCTCAGTTTGGCCTCAAACCAAACGGCTACGATCACGGCACCGTGCAATCCACAGGGTGGTGACGGGACAAGCCGTGGGACCGGTGACCGCGCTCGGCCGCGGGTCCTGGTGCTTTGCTTCGGCTCAAGGCGTTCACCGCCGCGTTCACCGCAATGAGGTCCAGGCGCAGCGACTCGTCTTGGGCCCTGAGGGAGGGCGGATGGGTGGATGGGTGGCCGAAAGTGCGAAACTGAGACTTTAGGATGGTTCAGGTTGTTTGGACTGGACCAAGGAGGAAAATCCCAAATAATCATGTGATGTCATTTTTCTCTACAATGAGATTGACACATAGAGTGGTTGTTTGGAGCATTTGGTCGGGAAAATTGGGTGGCTCCACCTGTCTTACCAGACTCAATTAGGTCCACCTGTAGCTTTGCTTCGAAAGAGTCGACCATCCATCCAAGGAAGACTCCAGAATGGCACATGAGATAACATCAATTTCGTTGGCCATGACTGACTATCTCAACTCTTAAGTCCCAATCTTCCAAGGTTAATATAGAGTCTCAATCTTGGTTGTAAATCTTGGTGATTTTCACATACATTACTTTTCGATCTTGGCATGGGTCTCACTACTTTCATATGCATACGAAAAAAACGACGAGGAGATGGCACGCAAAGCATTCTCATCAACTTGGATGCTTGATTGAAAACATATAGTTAATCATATATATATATACACATTATACATATTTATAGATACACATATAATATACGAGTACATATTGTATAAAGCTTATAGTTCAATAAAGAATGTGGTGTTGAATCCTCCAAGAAATTCGTGCTGTGACTCTGGCTCCAAGATTCTGCCATAGCAGCGCCAGTGCCTCTTGCCAGTGGCGGCTTTTCCCGAACCTGGGAAGATCTAGTTGGACAGGAAATCACCGCACCAGCCTTGGAACAGTAAGACCGTGGGAGATCCAAGAGTAGGCCCAAGTGTTTATTGACTGGGTCCAAGAGTAGGCAGGCCAACAGTAGTCCAACGAGAGGACGGAGGCAGTGGAGACTGT
This sequence comes from Durusdinium trenchii, assembly GCA_963970005.1. Taxonomy (NCBI): domain Eukaryota; class Dinophyceae; order Suessiales; family Symbiodiniaceae; genus Durusdinium; species Durusdinium trenchii. Next base: position 578,613 of record CAXAMN010009668.1, read on the forward strand.
GAACGAAAAGGACTTCTTAGATCTTTGGGTTCTCAAAAGCATGTCCCGAGTGGCCGCAGCCGGTCTTTCCAGGCTGAATCTCTACTACATAACCTGCTATCGCTCCTGCCAGTCCGTGATAGGAAACAAAGCAACTTCGAATCCTCAAGATGACTTGATCTTCCGACTTGACAAAAGGAGCGATGTTCTCCGATTCAAAACCAACTCTCAGTTGGCACCAGGCATCTGGAACGGAGCGCGAAAGCGACCACTCAAAAGGGATCACACCGACTCAGGACCCTTGTACGTCGACGTACGTCGATTCGGCCGGCGACCGGTTTCTGAAAGAATGGTGACCGTACGACGGTGAGATCTAAACGTATTCCAAGAACCTAAAACAAACTCATATGGTATAATAATGGTTTGCCATGTAGAGGCAAATAATGACAAATGTCAATCATATGTCTACTAGTGACGAGGTGCGTCTGTGTTTGCGTAATGTCACTGTGAATTCTGCTAACCAGGAAACCGACCATGCTCCTGCTGAGGATTTGATCCACGGATTTGACCCACGATCACATACGATCACGGCTAAACTCGGCTGGCGCACTCCCTGTGTGCAGCTCAGGTGGCTGACATAGATACCGTGTGAGCTCCTTCAAGGACTCTTGGGGCTCCTTCCCACGTCCAACGTTGTTCACGTCGGATGCGAGATGGTCACAAGGTCGTCGACGGCCCGGACGTCCCGGTGTGGTCCAACATTCTGATTTTTTCTCCGCTTCTTGTTACTCGTAGTAAGAATGCTCCTAGTAGCGATGCCAGGAGCCCCTGGTAGCTTCTTGTTACTAGTGGTCAATAGTGGTCACATGTGGTAACACCTACGGGGGTTCTTACGGTAGCGGTTCAGGACGGGTGTCTGATTGGAGGTTCGTGCCAAGTTCGTGCCCTAAAAGGACTGACGGAAGCGCGGAGTCGTTCCGTCGCGAAGCGAAAACATGATCCGAGGATTGGGGCCTAAGTGAACAAAGCCTATTCTCAACAACAGCAAAGGGCATCGCTACTAGGAGCAAAGGACGCTACTAGGGGCTCCTGGCCTTACTACAAGGAGCAAGGACGCTACTAGGGGCTCTTGGCCTTACTACTAGGAACAAGAAGCTATATATACATATTATTCTGCTCTTCAGATTGGTTTCTTGATTTGATTTGTTTATGGCTTTTTGTACTATTCTCCGCAAAGTTTGAACGGCTCTAACTTCCTGAATCAGTTGATTCTCCTGGGTCTCATTTCCCATGTGCATGTGATCAATCAAACTGGTCACTCTGACGTTCTCCTGAGCTGGCACCCGCTGATGGCCGTGTGCTGCTGCCCCCCACGAAGCCGCTTCGCACATCCATGGCGGTCGGATCGTGGCGACGATTTGAGTGGCGACGATCCTGGGGATGAATCTATCGACCAAAGTTATCACTTTAAATCACAGCTTGCAAAGTGTTTCACAACGTCTTCACCACGCCATGCAGTAGATTTGGGTTCTTTCTAATTATCTTTCAATGTTTAACTTTTGGTTGTGTTCTTTCTTTCTTTCTTTCTTTCTTGCCTTTTTTTCTTTATAGTTTGATCCCATGACGTGCAAATCACCTGATGATGAGCTCACCTGCCAACAAAAGGATCTGCAAAAATATGTCAGAATCCAGAGTGGCCCTCAAGTCACCCAATCGTTCAAAGTATCTCGCAGTTGCTCAAAGCTCACCGGGGGTGGTGCTTCCCTTGTCCTGCTACACTTTGTTGAGCTTGGAAAGAGGTTGCATAGTTACATACGACATATCTATTTTAATTGGATCCTCTGCCAGCCAACTGTGACGATGCATCTATACAGCTTTCCTGTCATGATAGCCCACACCTGTTTTGAGCTCAACCTTTTCATGCCAACCTTGCTCAGTCAAACTTGGAATCCTGAAAGATCAAATCGGTAAACAAATCATTTCGATTGGGTCCAGGTGTGTGGAGAAAATCAACATAGCACAGGTCAGAATTCATGAGTGCTAGTAGCCCCTGTCGGAAGAACAAGTATGTAGGAATAATTGTGAGCTTTGTGATCAAGTTCTGCTCCAAAGGAAAAAAGCCGAAGACATCTGAAGACACCTGTTGCGGATGCAGAATGATGATGGATGATGTGATGTTGATGATTCATATGTTTCTCACGGGCCTGAGTGGCTGGGGGAAGGCTACGGGGATTACACCGTAGCCTGCCCGGCTCTGCCTGAGTTCCCTGAGGCCCTTGCTCCCATTTCCCACACGCGCTGACCACACTGTTCAAGGACACCACGTCAAGCCTGACATGTCTTGGATCTTTTCAGGGGGCCATAGCTATGCAACATTAGCCAACCGACTCGAAACTGAGAGAGGCGTGAAGGTATCCGATATGAGCGGGACATACAATTACATCCTGGAGTAGATGAACATCGGACAAAGTCAGAATCAATCAGAACCTCTGGGTATTTGAATTAGTTTTTTATCTCCTCTGTCTAACAAAGTTAAAAGAATCGCCCAAGACTGCCTCTCATTGTCCCATCTGCTGTTCAATCCCTATGAAACAACTGTTGAATTCGTTTGAATTCCATTCAAGTACGTGACAGCTCCTTCAACCAAATGAACATATCCATGACAATCGTTTGGGACACTTTGGGATCTCAGCTTTGAATTGCTGGGCATGCATTGGGCATCCTTGCAGTGACGAACGAAACAGCAAAAACGACCAAGCAAAGCACAAGGAAAGCACTTTCAACCCATCTAAAATCTAAAGCCACGTACTTCCTCCAATCCATAAAAACTATATAACCAGGAAACTCAGCCTGAGGACCTGACGTTATCTGCTGCCTGATCGCGTGGGACTGATGCACCACCGATAGGAAGCTAAGGAGTCTGACCAACAATCATTTACACAACGAAAAGGAGTATGTATCTAGTATTAAACCATAAACAGCTAAACAATAACAATAACCATATCTCATGATTAAAACCATCAATAACTAATACAGTTGAACACGAGCATCGGCTCCTATATATGGCCTTGAAAACAACGATGCTAAAGGACGGGACAAAACCCAAGAGGTGGAGAATGGTGGATACTGGAGCTCCATCGAAACCGAAAGAGGCTTGATGCCATTTGTTCCGAACTCATTCTACAATCAAATCCCGAATCTCTGCAAACATGCAAGTTGAAAACGTGTGGCGCGTGAAAAACAAGACCATGTTCCTTTCCAAGATCTTGTGGCGTCCACTTCGTTGCGTGCTGGCAAGATTGAAGACAAAGGTATTAGAGGCTCAGTTCTTCGAGATTTTGCTTTTGTGATGTTTTCTTGAAAGTCTGGCGCCTTGGCCTGGCGGCCCTCCAGGGCCCCTCCAAAGAAAACACCCTGACTGACTCACGACATCACATTCCATGTGGATGGCATGGTTATGCGTCATGCATGACGAAATGGTCTCATGGGTTCATGGCATGGTCTCTTGGAAGACGACGGAATCCTTGTCACAAGAGGGGTGCCATCCACTCCCATGTGATGTGTTCGTGGAAGTCTTTTTGGTTTGATCTCTAGGATGTTCCCACCGTTATGGTGACCGACAGGAATGGCTCCCGCTGGTAATGGACAGGAATAGCTCGTCCGCTCCTTCTTGGTTCGGCCAAATATCAGCAACAACTATCCAACACTGACTTCGCAACTGGCGCAACAGTGAACCCCACTTTGGCCTGCAACACGCATTGCCAGTCCGGTCATGGTTCCACTTCTACAATCTTCAATGTCTGAGGCTGTTCTTCCATAGTGGAAGGACACAGTCAAAAAACGTAAGAACCACAAGATTCTTCGTTGAGGATCTCTGACACACCCCGAAAAAGTAAGATAACACTAGGCCACTGGACGGCTGAGTTTCCAGATGACACAAAACATGGGTCGAAAGGCCGTCAAACGACCAGGGGCGACTCAACCACCGGGTGAAGGACCATGAGCGCCATGAGCCCAGTGGATGATGGATGATGAAGAACCTCACACTCTACTGACACTCTACAACAGGTTTTCAACTGCTGATATCCAAACGCACTGCCGCGGCGACACCAGAATGGCCTGGCTTCCAGGAAGTACTTTAAAGCCAGGTCCCAGCGGCCCCCTTGGTAGGGTCAGTCAATGGATGTGCTTTTTCGATCTTTTTTTGATCGTTCAACTACTCCAAGGATGGAAGACCATTTGGCCATACCTCAAGCTAAGTAAGAAGCTAGAGCGGTCCAAGACTCTTTGTTGGTTGTCGTGGCTAGTAATTCGTAAGGAGCTCTGAACGTGTGGCACAATTCTGTTTGGCACCATGGTTGTATTTTACACTGCCACACTGCCACAGCACCTTGCCAGCAAAAAATCAAGGCTGTTCGTTCTCATAATGTTGCTGGCCATCGATTGTAATCTATTCAAAGAACATCCCACAACCCTGTGCTTGGAACAGTTGTGAAGGACACCCACTCTTTTGCCTATGTTTTGCCAGCCTGTGGACCTCGGACCTTGGAGGGTCTTCTCAGCCGCCTATGGAGCCGCGGCTCCCCGCCTCGCTCGCACGCCTGCACCACGGCGGAGCAGGTCACCGCATCCGGCGAAGTCACCTGCGGGACGCGGAGAACCAGATCTGGCAGCTGATCTGGCCGATGTTTCTGCGCTGGGTGGATTCAGCTCTACCCGATGTTGGCCTCTAGGCAGTGTAGCTCCCTCCCAAGTCTTTGAGTGAGTGTAAAGAAGAAAAAAAAATCCTTGCACACAACTGGACACGGGAAAGGAAAGGTCACACTTCTTGGAGAAAGGCCTTGTGGTGCACTGGAACATGTGGATACCGTATGGCTCAATTATGTTCGAAGAATATATATATATATACAACTAGAATAACCCCAAGTTCATGGAAATATATACTACTGTATCATACTGTATCTATATTAGAACATAGAATATTACAGTTTCAGTGCACAAGAATAACCTCTTCAGCAGTTTCGACGCCACCAAGCAGGTATGCCCATAGACTGGCACCCCTATGTTCAGGCAAAGGAATGCCGCGGGATTCTCCAAAAACCCACACATACACAATTCGATTGATCATACAAAGTTGAGATGCGCAAACCACACACAGCAACACCTAAACCCTCAACCGAACACCAAAGTCCACAAAAATCCGACGCTTTTTGAAAGGCCCTTCGATCTTCGATCTTCGGACGGGACTCTGAAGCCGTTCGCACCTGGTCTTGGGATTCCCCTCCCCACCTGGTCCATCATCAGAAGCGCCTTTTGCCATCGGTGACCTGCGCGAAAGCCAAAGAGATGCTAAGCGCCAAGGCATGTGACCCAACGATCTGCCGAGACGGTTGCGTATTGAACCGCGAACACCTCATGCTTGTATAGACCCAGGAGTTTTGAGAATTACATGACATATATTTATTATTGGGAAAGGATCCAATTAGATCAGCAGGGAAAGCTGGAAAAAGGGGTAACTAAATTCATGAGAGATCAGCTTCAACCCCCGATGAATGTAGTTGCAATGGCTTTTGATCTGCCTCTGCCCTCGGTTGGGGAGACGCAGCACCATCAAATGTGCCTCTCTGCATGTACATTACCACACAGGCCACAGGGTGAACAATTGTGCCGCTCTGCGAGTTGTCTTGGGGGTCAATTCACCTTGTTCCTAGTAGCTTCTTGCTACTAGTAGCGTCCTTGCTCCTAGTAGTAAGGCCAGGAGCCCCTAGTAGTGTCCTTGCTCCTAGTAGTAAGGCCAGGAGCCGCTGGTAGCGTCCTTGCTCCTAGTAGCGATGCCTTTTGCTCTTAGTAGCTTCTTGCTACTAGTAATGCACTTAGCTACTAGTAGCGTCCTTGCCTAGTAGCAATGCCCTTTGCTCCTAGTAGCTTCTTGGTACTAGTTATGCACGTAGCTACTAGTAGCGTCCTTGCTCCTAGTAGCGATGCCCTTGTTACTAATCGCGATGCCCTTGTGACTAGTAGCGAGGTATATATATATAAGTTGCTTCAAAGGATTGATATCCAAGATCCACAATAGCTCCGATCAGCCTTGGGGTGTCACTAGCTTTACTTGAGAGCCCATCTACTACTAGGTCGAAATTGTTAATTATTCCTTCTTGTCCAACAGAAACGACGACACACACAGAGAGAGACACGGAACATATACTGTATATACAGTAGTGGTGGCTCCGAATTAGACTTGTGGGTTTATGCCTGAAACTCATTCCCTTCATCAGAACAAGCTGCATAGGCGGATTTTAACACAACATAATATACAAAAATAAGAGGGCCTCAAGACCCGTCCACTTGTCTGTTCATTTTGCAATAAAACCTGAAGGTTTCGTGGGCTAGGAAAACGGCCGAAAAATAGAACGAAGACCAAGAGGGGTTGCCACTTTCACGATGATCTTCTACTGCGTAAGGGTCTCGAAGGTCTCAGACTACAGCACCGGTGAGGTCAGCTTCTCAGACTGCATGGAGTTGCAAGAAGCCATGTGATTCTGGGCTCAAGTGATGTGATTCTGGGCCATCTCTTCCCCTGGTCCTTATGATTGCCATTCCCTGTTCTTGAGCACAGGCTGGCCTTTCTGCAAGGCACTGATAATGGTGTTGAAGGTGACCTGGGCCCCCCCAAATGGGTCGTGGCTGAGCCAGTCTTGTCTTTGGTCCAGTGGCTTTCCCAAAGCTATCTGGGTCCCAATCTACTAGAGGTTCTGGTGCAAGAACAAGGCCTTCGTAAGATCAATGTAATGCAGATTTGCTTTGACACAGGGCTACCACCATTCCAGAACAGATTCTTCAGGAACTGCTCTACAATGTACAACAAAGGAGACGGTGGTGAGGGCTCAACCAGAAGTTATCTTGTGACACCAAATACCCAAGACTTTTGCCCTGAGATGCAGCATGTCCTATTTTATCCTGTTCTGAACCCTGATGGGTCATCCAAATCAATGAAAACCATTCCCCAAGCTATCGTCAGTTGCACAAACGTGGAAAAAACGCATGCCAAATTGGGATCTTCCAAACCACCCAGTATGAATTCCCATGAATGACCCGCCCCACGTCACCCAATCCTCCACCCAAGTGACCAAGTCTGGCTGCAGCTTGTTCATCTGCAGCTCCCACAGGCACTGCAATGCCTGACCCAACGGGCACAGGATAGAGAAAATATAAAACTCCCCAAAGACCCAGTCAAACCAATGGATGCATCGATCGAGTGTTGCCGAATCGAGTGATGATTGGCAACATGACACGTCCAAAAACCCACCCTCAGGAGCATGTCATCCAGAAGGACACAAACGGCTGCAATTGAAGCTGAAAATGCATTATTTCAAAGTCTTGAGTTTGGTGGCGTGCAGAAAGTCAAATCCGTATCTCGATGTTAGACTAAGGGCATGTGCTACTCCGCTAGTCTAGAGTCTAGCTTTGTCTCAGGCAATGGCAGCCATACATGACCAACTATCAAACAACTATTTTTGTGAAAAAGCACAAACGAGAAAAAACAAAACAAAAGCAAATGAAAATGTAAAAACAGCGCAATTTGTTTTGTTTTTTTTTCCTGGTGCCACTTCTGCGCTTATGAGAACTTTTACCCGTCAGCAATATTTGCTGCACGTTCCTAGGAAAAAAAACAATGCGAAAATACAGCAAGAAAAAAAACGTGAAAAAACACGACAAACACGCACAGCTACATTTGTTTGTTTGCTTTACCTTTTGTTTTTTGTTTTTTGCTTTATGATTTGTTCCTTGTATCTATGGCTGACGCGCCCGACTCAAGCCCAGCTTCAAGACCACGTGGTATCTAACCACCAATCCTGTTGTTCATGAACAAACTGCTTGAACCGCAAAATGGGCCCCGAGTGTGATACATATCTGATCATATTTGTCTCCACACACACACACACTGATAGCTGCCACCCAGCCAAATACTTCAATGTGCTTTGTGAACATCAGCAGAGTGGATGATGGTGAACAGGGGACCAACCATTTTTTCAAGGGCTGTGGGCATCGGACCCACGTACCGCTCCTGCAGCCATTGGGAACTCCTCTCGCACGCCTGGGCCAAAGTTGGACAGTCGGGAGGTTTAGATCCGGGAAGGGACCCACATGGAACCTGATGGCAAGGACCTTTGGAAGACGATTTTTCTTTACAACCCAGTGGTTTTCTATGGTTTTCAGGTTCCATGTGTGTCTCTTCCAGGGTTTAGATCTGCAGTCGGTCGGCAGTCAACCTGTACTGTATATGGACTTGTGACTTGGGATGACTTAAGGACTGCTAGCTTCTCTTTGCTAGAACCTAGCCCACTTCGTTTCAGCATTGTTTGCACCCTCAGAAAGCCCCTCATGGAAGGGTCGGTTCGGTGGGCTTACACCCCTTGTTGGGCTGTGAGCCAGTGCGATCTTCTCCGACCGACATGGCGACACACACTTATGGATATGCGTACTGACTCGATTGCGGTTGCCACACGCCAGCCTAAGTGAAAAAAACCTAAGAAGCCAGGGTGAGTATAAGTAAGGCTTCTCAAAACCTCCAAAGCTCAAAGTTCTCGAAACCTCCAAAGCTCGAAGCGGCGACTGCATGACAGGTGAGTTCACTTTACTGCAGGACCGAAGCCGAGAGAAAAGTCTTGTTCTAGTGACAAGCAGGGCCCGTAGGAATTGAAAGTCATCACTCAGCAGGTACGTAGTTCTGGCGTCCCAGAACTATATCACAGTGCGACAAATGCGTCTTCGTTGGCTGGAGACATCTGAAGCACACTCCAGCCCCCCTGCTACTAAATCACCAGCACAGCAAAATCCAATCCGAAGGGATTCCTGTGAGTCCAAGGGCTACACTTTGACATTGGTTTTCAGTTAGCTCAATTCCCAGGTCGAAAATGGTGAGGGAACGGCAAGGCGAAAAGGTCGGTGAGAACTGTATGGTTGAACAATGTTTGCAATCTGACACACAAGCGGTGGAAAAAAAAAGGGTTTGGGGGACGTATCATGAACAACCATGGAATCGAAACAGGAGGATTGGAACAGCGTACTCAACCGTTGAAGCAGGTACAGGTGGATGATCAGTCCACCCCTCCCTCGTCATACCGTAGCTTCATTGCGTACGGTGGGTATGACGAGCCGTACGCCCCTGCTTTGAAAACATGGGAAGCCCTTAGGGGCAGGGTTTGACACACACACACACGGTGCCGCTTTGCGGTGCTCGTGCGAACGACCTGAATGGGTACCTAAAAAGCCTTAGAAACAAAAGAAGGAAACACAGAAAGAGCAGCGCTAAGAGGGCAAGAGAGAAAGGTAGGAGTAGAAAAAAGTGAATACTTAGCCCTTGACTGGGGTAGGGAAACGAGCCTTAAGAGCAACCAAAAAAGCCTGAGAGAAAGCCCAACAAACGACGAAAAGCGCAAGAAGGAAGTGGGGGGCAGGGAGGGGGTGTATGTCCATGTGTGTGTGTCTGAATACTTTGCACTCTAGAGTTACTGATTACTTAGCAGAAATGAATTACAGTAAGTGCAACAGTTAGGGAGCGGGACTTTAGTCTTAAACTGCCCGGGTAGAGAAGACTAGAAAAGGGACAACAGAGGGAAAGGCACCGACACACAAGTGTGCCGAGTACCATTTCCCTCTGTTACCCTAATTAGGCAGGGAGTAGAACTCGGCGGGGAGGGGGGGTTGGGAAACATGCCTGACCTCAAGTGGAATTCCGTTTTTTAGCCCGGCGGCTGTGGTATCATGTCGTGCAAAGCCCGACGGCTTTTGAATCAGTTGATTCAGTTAAGAAAAGGTGGAAGACAAGGTGCAGTGGACGAAGTAAATCCGTTACATGATTTCCGGAGTGAATTCAGCGCCCCTGTCACGGGGATCACACCCAGCACCCAAGTAGGACGGCTGAGCGGTTCACACTTTGACATTGGTTTTCAGTTAGCGCAATTCCCAGGTCGAAAATGGTGAGGGAACGGCAAGGCGAAAAGGTCGGCGAGAACTGTATGGTTGAACAATGTTTGCAATCTGACACACAAGCGGTGGGAAAAAAAGGGTTTGGGGGACGTATCATGAACCACCATGGAATCAAAACAGAAGGATTGGAACAGCGTACTCAACCGTTGAAGCAGGTACAGGTGGATGATCAGTCCACCCCTCCCTCGTCATACCGTAGCTTCATTGCGTACGGTGGGCATGACGAGCCGTACAACCCTGCTTTGAAAACATGGAAAGCCCTTAGGGACAGGGTTTGACACACACACACACAGTCTCCCGCAACAAAAATATGGCAAAACCCCCCCTCTGATGGAGCAGAAGATTTAAATTCAATATCATGTACTATCATGTATATTATATTCAATATCGATATCAACATCAACATCAAATACATGTGATTATTCAATATCAATATCATGTAGTAATTCGCTTTCCCTTTCTTTTGTTGAGTCTTGTTGAGTGCTCCCTTTGCGGCCGACACATCGGCGGATCCATGGCGGATCCCTTCCTCGCGGGGCCGATGGCTATCATTCTCCAACACCAGGCACTTTGGCTAAAAAGTTGTCTTGTTCCTAGTGGTAATGCCCAGGAGCTACTAGTAGCTTCTTGCTAGTAGTAGCGATGCCCTTGTTACTAGTAGCTTCTTTGTTCCTAGCATGTCTGTACACCACACCCAAAACTGCCGCCTCCCCACAGCGACCCTCAGGACCACAGGCCATCCCGTCATCCACCCATCCCGCCTTGATGACGGCGTTGTACACGATCGTGTCCAGGTGTTTGTGCCTCGACTCACCTGCGAGATGGTGGAAGTGGCGGTGGACCAAACGTATTTTGGACCAATGATATCTTGGGCCAAACCAGTGGGTTTGTAGAAGGGGAGCATAGATGAAGATAGTCTGACTGACTGATGTCACAGCTTTTTCTAAGAGACACATATAGACAATAACTTGGTAATTTCGGGGCGTGAAGCAAGGTGGTGAGGAGCAGTTACTGTATATTTACTGTAAAACACTGCTTCATTTGGGGTTCGTCGAGAGGAACAACCCACCTATGCTTTTTAGGGACACAGCATTCATGATAAGGTTGTTTACATTCAATGTTTGCATGCAGCTGTATACAGCTGTATACAAGGATGGCTGTATCACTGAATGCAGGGAGTGCCATGTTTCAGGGCTGACAAGAGGGATTGGGTTGCGAAGCCTTCGATTCAAGTGGTGAGTTTCACATTCTTTTAACAAACCACTCGTAACTCTCACTCTCTTTCTCAGTCTGTCTTTGCTATATAACAGGGTCAAGCAAACACTGCGTGAAAGACCCTTCAAGCAATGCAAAGAAACGTAGAGATTTGAACCCCTGGGCGAGGCAACAGTCAACATGTAACATGTCCTTTTGGAACACCCTGCAAGTCTTGTGGTGGACCAAAGACATTCCGACGATAAAAGAATCGAAGAACCAAAAATCATCCGAAATCCCATTCCTTCCCCACCTCGACGGGACTTCTGCAACGCTCCAAGCCGACGGCGACTGGACGCAGCCGGTGCTCTCGGGGCTCCGCACGAAGTGTCTGCAGGAAGTGGCAGCTCTCAGCCCAGCGCTGCTCACGGCCCAATGCCTCGGTGGGAAGGATGCCTCCTCCAAACATCGACATCTCTCTCTCTCTCTATATATATACACATAGTAATATAGTTATAAATAACTATAAATGTCGTATTGTATATAATATGCGTAATATATTCATAATATATGTGTATATATGGTGGTTGATCAATATTCTTTCATCCTGGAATGGCCATTCATCGCGGAAAAAAAGATATCTTTCGCGGATCTTTCGCGGCCTCATCGCGAAGCGTGGTCCTACAACCATGTCTAGCTAACATGAGCCGGAACATGTCATAGTATCACAAAATAGGGAGAGACATCTTGCAGCATGACCCCAGTAGATGGTTAAACGTTTCCACAGCTACTCAGGGTCACTTGCAGCATCTGTGCGACAATTGTGCCAAATAGAGTCAGGCACAACTCAACCCAATCCTCGTGTCAGCTACCAACACAGGGTGATGCAGCTTGGGGAATGTTGGGGGGCCTCAAGCTGGGAACCTAGACTTTAGCGGCACATTCGCGAAGCTTTCGCGGATCTTTCGCGAAATTTCACTGGTGCTTTCCCCGGGCACGGAAATGTTGAGGCTTCAGTTCGTTAGTCTGTGACATATGGGGACACTTCCGCCCACTGGCTCTTTGTCAAAGGGAAACAATGAAAGCGATGACCTTCGATAAATCTTTCGCGGAAAAAAAAAAGATACTTTCGCGAACCTCATCGCGAATCTTTCGCGGATGGTTCTAACAACATCTGAAAGGCTGTTTTATATAAAACTCCTTACACGGGGTTTTCGATCAACTCCCATATATTATATATTGTTGTCGTTGAGATCCGAATCTCTAAAAACGTGCCAAGATGTACCGAGTACTTCATGGGGTGTCCGGAGTGTCCGGGTGCCCTAAGACTCTTGCTCTGAAGTGGATGACATGTTCATTGTTTATGTTCTTTTTGAAGATATCACACCTGGTGGTTTTACCATGTTTGTCTATCATGATGTATGTCAGTTGGACAAAGAGTACAAAATGATGTGGCACCAGTGTGTGTGTGAGTGTGTGCAATGGAACAAGTAAAGCCACTGGTTTGGCTCTCCAAGCAAGGGGTTCATGTTCATGATTTGCAGCATATTCATCGTTTGTGTTTATTGCTGTTCAAGGACGACTTCGAAGCTGCATCAAGGTGGAGATCCATGATAGGGCCCCAGAAAACGCGTGAAACACGGTGAACACATGCCAAAGTGGCCAGCGGAGACTAGCACTCATCCTGTTGGCGTTGGCCTGGGCAACTCATAAGATCTAATAGGGAACGGGGCGAAGACATGCGAAGACTTCAATGATCTTGAATGAACATTGACAGCACTTTGGATTATTTACACTCATGTCGCATCACGCAGCCCACTTCTTTTGAAACACACAAAAACATCAAAAAACTGTTCGATCAACAAAAGTAATACGGTTTTTTTGGGCGACAAACCCCACCCCGGCGACACCAGGCGACTTTCACCAGGCGACACTGAAAATGGAGGTCCACAGCCTCGAGTCACCCGACTCCAGCGTCCTCGCCGCAGACCCGGTCACGATCCAACACGTGACGGTCCGTTGATCTGCGCTGTCTCGTAGACAAAAGAAAGCGTCGCTTCTGGCGGTTCTCTCGTATGAATATGTCATATGAATCTATGAGTTCCGTTGGTCTCAATCCTGTCTTCATGTAGGACATAGCGACATGGTTAGCCAATCAGAATGCAGCACGTAATTCCAAACCCTTTGAAGCCAAACCCTCAAGAAGATCCCCCCCTCTTTTAAGAACATAAACCAACTTGAGTGTGCATAATCATATCAGCTCACAGTTCTTGGGACCCATGCGCGAACCAGGGTATGAGACTGACTATGAAGCGGATGCGTCTTTCTATTTCTTGTTGTTGGCACTGGCAGGAGATTGATATCTTGCTCTTGCTGACCTTTGCTGACACCCCCGTTGGCCAGAGCTCTGTGGCATGGTGTCAAGCATCGTAAAAAAGGAAGGTCAATGGTTGAGGACAGTTTATATGGTTGACCTGGTTTACAGATGTTTACAGTTTATATAAGCTTATAAGCCATTGGCAGATCGGTGGTAATGTTGTGGTGGTAATCCGCTGCTAATGTGGTCAAGGATTATTCCTTATTCGACTGGCAGGGTTTGTACCTTCAATGCTATTCAGTTCGCACACATACAAGGGAACATGCGACCCTCTAGGCATCTTTGGCTACTGACGTGGACGGGCTGATTCGCCTTCTCAGTAACAGATGTTAAAATGAGGGCTCGATCTTATTGGATCTATTCGGGAACCAGTCCATACACAGCACAAACAACACTTTGTCCTCTTCCAAGCGATTGACCCTTTCCCTGAGAACCACTGGACCCTGGAAGCACTGTATCGCAGCCAACAACGAGTGTCTCCCTCTGGCACTCACCTTTGGAGCTCATCGAAAGGTGGACTCTTGCGGCTTCGGGCTGCCGCACCTCGAAATGAGCAAACAAACTTGACCTAAGAGCGATGGCCTCCAACCTAATAGCAATGGCCTCCTACCTAGTAGCAAACCAACTTGACCTCCAAAAACATGGCAGGTAAAGCTTTCCAGAAAGACCATGGCAAGTTCACTTCTTGGGATGTCCAGTGAAGCAAGTACTTACACATACTCTTAATTTGGCTCAAACTGTGGGGAGACTGGCCATGTTGCCCCAGTTTCATTCCCAGCCACGATGTTCCAGTCAGGTCAAGCTTGCAAACCAGTCACTGAACAGAAGAAATTAATTTCATGCAATCAGCAGAACTGACTGAACGTTTCACAGTGTTCTTCTTTAAATTCCTTCAAATCTTCTGCATAACAACAATGTCTGTGCAAAAGGAATCCCAATAAACCTGAATCATATGTGTCGTTCCAAGCCTTTTGACTGCCTTTTGACTCTTGTTTGACTTGCTGATCACTTTCAAAACAGTCGAAGTTGAAGCGCGGATTAACAGTTTTTTGTCTCGGCTTCAACATCTGAAACATGAGGAATACTGGGAGGTCATAGTCCTACTTGTCACTTCTTCCTACCCTGGTCCACGCTCGCTTCCCCCGTACCTAGGTGTCCCTGCCAGCGTATCGTCGAATCCTGTGGCGGCGAAAGGGCTGCGAGCAATGGCGTCTGGTCACCAGTAGCGATATGATGGGTCAAAACCTGGAGCTCCAAACCCAGGTAGGTTGACCTCCCAGGTAGTCTATTCTGTTAATTTTCCTGTGGTCTCCCCCAGGGTGTCCCGGTGTCAACACCCACATCTGGTCCGCCAAATCTTCTACCTACACGATATGCTGGAAAAGCTCCTGCGCAATGCTGGAAAAGCTCCTGCTAGCGTTCTTGCTCCTTGTTGTGGAAAATCTCATCATATCCTACTTTAGGTATCTCAGTATCTCCCACTACCAGTAACAGTGGATGATGATGAGGGTTCAAAAACCGTCGTAATCTTTTAAACCGTCGGCTCAACCCTAATCCTACTTGGCATTAATCACACGAGCAAACGCCAACGGTCAGCGCTGCGAAAGCCGCACCTGAAACGGGCACCTGAAAGCGGCACCTGAAAGCGGCTCCATCGATGGAGTCTCCGCGGCGGGTGCACGACACTGTAACCGCGGAAGCTTCCATGCCATGGAAGTGACGATGGCGATGGGGTCCTGGAAGACCATCTTTTCTCACCAAGGGGTGGTGAACTCCACTTGTCTTTCTTCCATGTATTTCCATGTGCTCGTGGGAGTGATACCTCATGGGTGCATTCCAGAATACATGACTCATAGAGTATGGTACGATCCAGTCTGTGAATGTCTGTGACAGGGAATTCATACGCGAGCATGCGCCAGCATCACCAGGACGTCTAATTGGGACGTGCTGACTCTACGACTTGATCCATCTCTATGACTTGATCTTGGTGTGATTCTCGGTTCTGAGAAAACATTGGGGTCAAAATCGATTGCAACTCGGTGTAAGAGTAGCCCGCACAAAATGGATCGGTGGTGAGTCATGATCCATTGAACCTGACATCTCCTGAGCTGCCAACCCAGCGTCCCCAACTCGCTCGCATTGGACGT
This sequence comes from Durusdinium trenchii, assembly GCA_963970005.1. NCBI lineage: Eukaryota > Dinophyceae > Suessiales > Symbiodiniaceae > Durusdinium > Durusdinium trenchii. The sequence goes on from CAXAMN010009668.1 coordinate 594,300, forward strand.
CTCGCATCGTGGAAAGGCTTTGAGCGGCCGGAAAAACTGGTGGTTCGGGCGACTGCGTGCGTGGGGACAGGATTCTCTGAGATCTTGGCTGATGCAAATATGCATGATAAATGGTTCAGAGTGGTAAGTTAAGAACACGGAATAACAAATTGACAACAACAAATGCGTGTGTGTGTGTGCCCCTTGTAGTCACACAGATCCAGTCGGATTGTGTTCTTCTTTTTCAGCAGGGGGCTGGAGTGTGCTTTAGATGTCTCCAGCCAACGAAGACGCATCTGTCGCACAGTGATATAGTTCTGGGACGCCAGAAAGATGTACCTGCCATTTCCCGAGTCTTCTGAATGGCATGAGGCTAAGCCAAGAACCTCACGAGGCAGACAAGTACGACCGTCGTCACTCTGTCGCTTCGTCGTCGACTTGAGACTTTGGCCTCCGTTCCTCTTGAAGACCCCCAGGTTCCTTAGGACTTTCCTGGATTTGGGTTTCTTAGGCTGGCGTGTGGCACCGCTTTCAGTTCCGTATGCATATCCATAAGTGTGTTTGGCCTCGTGCCAACCCGGGATGAGCCCGCAGAGTGCCTCCCGTAGACCCGTCGAACGGGGGTTTGTCGTTATCTCCCTTGCTTCGGAGATGTAAGTGTCCGGAGCGGACAGCAGATGGCTTACGCCACAAGAAGTGGGATGTTTGTCTCATTTTTGGAATTCCAAGTTGGCTCATGCCTTTACGTGACCGCAGCGGTCAAAGCCAGTTTAAGGTTCATTGGAACCTGTCGGCGACTTAGGTGCACATACATCGTACACACCTTAACGAGGCAGGTCTTCCTAGGTTGTTGTAATGAGGTCTGGTTTCATCGGTTCCCGTCCCCTCCATTTGGTTCCCCTTTCACCCTTTCCCCTTCACACACTTCTTTTCCTCTTTCTTTTCATGTCTTCCCTTGCTTCATGTCCTTTCATCTCACCCCTTTCGTTCTTTTGCGTGTACAACGGTCCGGGCCTTAGTGTGTACGCGCACATCTACTTTCAACTCAGGTGTTAGGTCGCCCAGGTCTCGACAATGAGGTGGGTTTCATCGGTTGTCCCTGTGCACTTGGTTTCTCTTTCATCGCAACCACACACACTTTTGTCACGTCTCGTCTTCCTTCTCATGTCTTCATCCCTCTTGTCTTTGCTGCGCGCACATTTACACATTTGCCCTAGCCTTAATTTTGCCTCCCCTTGGGGAGGCGTGTGTGTGTGTGCCCCTTGTAGTCACAGGGATCCAGTCGGATTGTGTTCTTCTTTTTTCAGCAGGGGGCTGGAGTGTGCTTCAGACGTCTCCAGCCAACGAAGACGCATCTGTCGCACAGTGATATAGTTCTGGGACGCCAGAACTACGTACCTGCCATTTTCCGAGTCTTCTGAATGGCATGAGGCTAAGCCAAGAACCTCGCTAGGCAGACAAGTACGACCGTCGTCACTCTGTCGCTTCGTCGTCGACTTGAGACTTTGGCCTCCGTTCCTCTTGAAGACCCCCAGGTTCCTTAGGACTTTCCTGGACTTTTCAGGATTTGGGTTTCTTAGGCTGGCGTGTGGCACCGCTTTCAGTTCCGTATGCATATCCATAAGTGTGTGTGTGTTCTTTTTCAAAATGCTGCGCAAATTATATTGTTTTCCTCTGTCAACTGCCTAGCATTACTGGGGCCAAGTCTCGCGGAATCCCGCACTCTCAAGAGAAGCCTGTTATTTTGTGTTTGTTTTGTGTGTGATTGTTTTTGCAAGTGTTGTTCAAGACTGCCTTGTAGCAAGTTTGTGCAATGTTCCAAGACAACTTGGGTCGGTCTCCAAACGAGTGGGGTGTTCAACTAACTGTCCTACCAATGAAATGAAATCTTAATTGACCCCTCCCCAGCCAAAAAAAACAATCGACCACAACTTAAGCGACATTAAAGTGGCAGGACATTGGATTCCCTGGAGAGAGCCATAGTCAGCTCAAAAGGCAACGGAAGCGCGTGGCCGGGCAAATTGGTCCTGGACTCAGTAGGTGTGGGACGACTACTAGGAGCAAGGATGCTACTAGTGGCTCCTGGCCTTACTAGGAGCGATCGGACGCTACGAACGGAGCAAAGGGCATCGCTACATCAGATCTGTGCCACATGTCAACCCCATCCATGCTGTCAGGAACTCGCTGTCGCTTGAACCACTTCATTCACTTCGTTATAGTGTCCGCTAAGCTTCAGGGCCTTCAACTCTAAAGTTCAGGGCCTTCAAGCTTTGCTTAGCGCTTGATCGCCACAGAGTTTTGAAGTCACGGTGAATCCACGCAATGCTTCAGGAAAGACCATGTTCCCGACCAAAGATGTCTTGAACTCTTGTATGATTATACAATATCACAAATATCTAAATTGTATATATATATAATACATATATATATATTCCTTTCAATCAGAACCTTCCTCACAAGCAAATTAAGCATTGCAGCACTACCAATTCTAGTTACGCATCTTTGGCCTGTCAAACAGCTTCAGCGGCCACCCTAGGCCGCTTTCCACCACCCACTTTAACACCTGCAAGCATCCTCTGGTGGTGTCCCTACACAGTATCCTTACAGTCGTTCCACATTTGTTTGGCGCAAACATTAGGTACTAATTACCCTAAACCAACGTGGTCAAAACACACCAGTGGGTTCATTTCATGGCTAGGTTCATTGCCATTTTTGGGGCTATGTAATATATATAATATATTAAAATTATACGTATTTATACGTATAATACATGCGCAATCAACAAATAATACCAAACATCCCGTGGGTGAAAGCCGGTGAAAGCCTTCAAAAAAGCACTGAGAACTCCATGCCTCCACCTAACCTTCCTTCCTTCTGTCTCCGTTCGGCGGGGGATGCAACGCACCAGGTTCTGGGTCTTGAGATCACGGTGGATCAACGGCGGCTTCAACCTCGGCCATTGGAAGGCGGCGATGTTCGCGGCTTCCCGGCGACCCGGCTGGATTTCCGAGGACGACCTCTGAAATGGGGACAGTCATTGTAGACTCTTGATTCATAACAGCCCTCCAATGTGAAGACGTCTTAAAATCCAAATGAGGGGGTTTTATGCATCACGCGCCTACATTAGGGTCAGTCTGTTCGTGGTTTTGGTGCTGTTGTCCGGCGAAAGACAGTTGGGAGTGTCAATGGACTGTGGATTGGTTGATATCTTTGCTAGCAAAAAAAACATGACAACAAAATGGTGGCCACGTTCAGTACGACAAACAGCGTTCAGTTGGAACAGCCAGTACACCGCTTGCCAAAAAAATAAGGCATGTATTCTGCAGTAGTGTTTTGCAATGTGACCCAGCAAACAAAGGTTGCTTTACTCATGAAACTTCGGAACATGGAAACCTCCTGCTAGTAGAACGAAACAACTTTATTGTTACTAGTAGCGATGGCCTCCAACCTAATAGCGATGGCCTCCACCTAGTAGCTTCTTGCTACTAGTACATCCTGTCAAGTTGTTTTTGTTTTCAGAACATGGTCAATTCCGCTGGGTTCTATTTAGGATCAGTCAAGGTCCCGAGTCTGTGCCCCAGTTCCGATCTGAGCTTCTCAAGAGCCCTGTTGGTAGCTGTTGGTACCTACAAGCCATCCTGACAATGGGGTTCTAGAAACAAAAACACAACACCGGGTAGAGAAAGCGTTCTAGCAGGTTCTTAGGACGTTTCACTGTTCAAAGTGGCTCGATCTGAGCTCCCATTTTGCATAACCAGCGACTCTTCCGGAGGTACATATGGTAGGCTTTCACACTTGGACGAGTTACAGTATCTACTTATTTCGCATGTGAGTTTCCCTTGATTATATATCTTGATTCAGAATTCCTGCCATCCACTGCACTACAATCCAAAAATCGTCGTCGCACGGATGGCGAAGGCGTTCTGAGGTCCTCACTCATGCATGTATTGAATGGCCACAGTGGTCTGAATTGAGATCTTCAACCTGCCCACACCGCCCATGGGTCGAGCTGAACATGCGGGACGTCCAAGGGATTGCATAGATCTGGATCACATCCAGATTTTGAGCATTTATATAAACTCAAAGGAAACACAACTCAAACTCTTCACGCTGAGGTTCCTGCACAGTGCCTTGATCTTGCGACAGTCGCTGTGTAGTAGCAGCTGGTGTCTCTTCAGCAAACACTAAGGACTACAGTAGACTACAGGCTCTAAAGGATAGACTGACTGTAAACATCAAACATGTCGACTCAGTAGGACATGTTGCCCTGATGCGCCTCAGACTTGGTCTTCCTCTACAAGTAGCATCAAATAGCTGATTCTTCGATGATAAGTTATCCTACCCCGACCCTACAACTCACAAGAAAACCAATTTCTCACCGTGGCAAACCACAATTCCTCTTCCAACATCACAGGACAAAGAAACAACTGTATGCGATTGCATCCCAAAAGGGGGCGCTTCGGTACTTCGATGCCTTCCCAGTACTCCGTACTTCATTCCTGATCACCCCGAGTTTGGCCCGGGCCTCAAGGCGGCCTTCAATGCAATGCCATTGATGTACCTCGAGCTGGGTCGCCCGGAAGCCGCCTTCCGCCACAGCCGTGGGCCGCACACCGTTGCTCCGCCCGGGCGGAGCAACGCCACACAACCCGCTCAAGCTGCGGTGGTGGCACGTGGATCTACGCAACATCCATATCATGAAACAAACTGCCAGCAGGTGGGGAAGGCGACCACTTTCCAACAAGGTCTACATTATATATGATATATCAGTTCTCATTCGGTTGGAGAAACTGAGGCTGCAAAAGGACTGCAGCCATCCGAACAACCAGCCGCGTGTCAGGCAAATGGACACCTGGACACCAGTGAGACGAATCAATCCATCCCTTTGGTCCTTGGAATATCATCGGATGTTTCTTTTCTGGTTACTGAGCCGAGAGCCTTACTCGGCCTTTCTCTTCACAACCAGAATTACCGTATCAAATTTTGTTCGGAGCGGCGAGGCCGCTGCAACTCTGTCCAAATGAGACCTGCTACGACAATGAATCTCCATGGCCCACACGGATATACAACAGGTCTGGGATGCAATCTTCGTTCCTCCCGACAGCGGCTTCCCGCCACCGGGTCGCGCTCGCGAGACTTTCGGCAACAGCCTGACTCGAGCGGAGCGCTCCAGCCAAAGCTTGTGATCAAAGACTCCGTCACCCTGGAGATGGTTTCTCTTCAGTGAGGTCCAAGGGTGCCAGATCTCTTCGGTGTGGTGATACAATGTGATACAAAGCTGCTCGTTTTCTCTCCATGGTGCCGAACGCCTCCATGCAGAAGACACCGGTACATGGAGGCGTATGTCCAAATGCGTCCAAACATGTCCAGACTGCAAAAGTCCAACTGGGGGCACAGGAGGTCAAAGAGATTGCCGTTACTCAAGTACCTGCAGCTCCACCGGTGCGGCAAATCATGAATAGCTGTGGATCCGAAAAAAAAAGAAGAAACAACGGGTGAAGTGGTTATCTGTTTAGAGAAACCACAAAACCATAAAGCTTGCATAATGAACCACCTGCCATACCTCTGTTGTCCCATACCTCTTCGGAGCTTTCTGGAAGTGAGCCGATGAGGTGCCTGACCGAAGGATTCAGTCCTCTGTTGGCCCTAGGCCCTAAGAAAGGAGGGAACCAGATTCAGTAGCGTAGCCAGCTAGAGATATCATAGACAGATATTCATATATATATATATAAATATATATATAACACATTACCCATCTCATCCCATCTCTATCCGTCTATTCATCAAAGTCGCTACAAGTTCAATGGATAAGCTTCTAGCACAGGAATCTTCCTTGAGATTGGCGACCCTTAAACTACTCTGCTACCCCTGCTACAACACCCTACATCTCTCGGATGGGCTCCCTTTGAAATCTACCGATCTCGGTGGCAAACCTCTCCACTCGTAGCATTTGCGCTCATTCCCAAGGGAGAACAAGCATCCCGTATAGAATCCGTTCCGCCTTGTTCCGGTGACTGTCTCCGTCACCCGACTGGCAGAGCTTCAGACCGGAACCAGGTCTCACCGGTCGAAAAAAACCATGCTGTGGATCCAAGGAACTCGGTGACAATGGCCAGGTTGGGGTACTCCAGAACGCAGCCAATGTACCTGGAAGAGAGAAACAAGTGAAATCATGAAATCGAAACGTCAAACGTCAATGGCGATAAATTGTTTGCATACAGATTCGTGTGATCATGGGCACATCTTCAATTACCACTCGCGCAAACCAACGTCATGGCCTGTTGGGCTTCTACCTCTTCTGTTTTGACCAATTGAACTCCCTCCCCCCTTCCCCTTGGCTAAGGATCCAGGATGGCTTTGAAAACGTGGTCGTTGTCCTGTTGAGGTCACCAGTGAGGTCGGATGCGCGATGCTCGTGGGACCGAAGACTTTGGTGAACGAGCCAAACCCATTCGTCCGCCATGTCTGTGTCGCTTACAGACTGGGTGTGACTCTTCCACAACACTGGGAGGCCTCCCTTGGAACCTAACTTAAGGTGGTGCGAATATCTATCCTGCGACACAGGGTCGGCCTTTTGAACAGAAGGGTGGACGGTCTACGCTCTCGACCAGTCCGCGCACGTCTGGCAGGCCGACCGGTCCTGGTATGGCCACTGTGCGACCCGGTCCCGAGCCACCATGCAACGCCCGGGCACTTGACGATGTAGTCATGTTTCATGATCCTCGGAGAGACGACGGATGGAGGCGGACGAACAAAGGAATTAAAAGGAGAGGATGTACAGCAAACACTTGTAGGAAGTCGCTTGGGATCAAAATGGATCAACAGGTGAGACCATGAAGGTTATACAATATGATAAATATAAGCTACACATGGCTTTTATCAAATGGCCTTGAAGTTACATACCGGCAGGAATGAGAATCCCTTGACCATCATGAAACACCTAAGCTGAATCTCCATCAGCAAAGGGTTTTCATGGTTTCATGAAGTGCCCTAGGAACAGAAACCCAAACAGGGCCCTGTGCAATAAATCCTGGTACTAATAAATATGTCCTAGGGCTGTGCTATTTGTTTTGGGATCTTCTTGCCAACCTCGACTTCATCATGCTGATCCCGAAGTCTGCCACTCCACGGATCACCATGCGGACAAGGAAATGGCTTTCCTCGCAGGAGACTGGGATGATAAGGGTACATGTATGGTCAGAACCCAAAACTCTATGAGAAAGTATGTCCTGTGACAATTCAAGGAAAATGTTTGTTCTAGCTGCTAGCTTCAGATTCTAGGTGTCATGTCATGTCTTGAATTATATTGATGTTTGCCATCGTTTTCCTACAAGGGCCAAAGGCTACAAAGACAAACATCCGATCTATTTGGACATGGGTCCCAAAGAACGTTCTTTCATCCTTGCAATGATCGAAAAAACGCAGGCAGAGCGAAACCAAGGAACCTATGTCTCTACTTTCTTGTGTTGGCCAAACTAGGTACCAAAACCATCTGCATCCCTTTCAGGCCAGATGGTCCTTCACATCTCCTCTGTATCGTTTGCAATCATTCTATCTTTATTACAAAACCACCCTACGTCGCCCATGTCACGCTTCTGAGCCCCCGAGGCTTGTAGGAGTTGATCTCCCTCTCCAGGTTTCGAAGTTGCTCCTGGCAAAGCAAACCAGCCAAGCCAGCAAGCACTACACTCTTTGAAGTCATCATGGTTGGCGAGTACCAAACAGGTGGTGCCATCCACTTCCATGAAAAAACCGAACCGTTTGGTGTATCGATTGGTTCCCAAAGCTGTTTGCAAACTTGGGGTTCTCTCTGGCCAGAAAGAAGGCGCTGTGAACCCTTGTCCTTCTGTTGTCCTCTTCTTGTCCTTCGGTGGCGTGGCTGAGCCGTCCTGCTGTTTTGTGCCCTCGCTGGCGAAGCCTGTTGGTCAAACAGTGTCCTCTACTCACGAACCCAGTGTTTTCCTTTTGTCCTCCTGCCACACGGTGTTTTGTCTCTTGTCCTCCTGATATCCTCCTGCGTCCCCGGCCGCGCTGGCGAATCCTGTCTCCTCCTCTTCTTGTCCTCCTGGTGTCCTCCTGTAGACGCACTTTTTTCCGCGTCTTTAAGTCCTTAAAGTTTCTCATACATTGCAGGACCAGATCTCAATGTTCCCAAGTATCTTTCTAGGTATGAGGTAGGGTGACAAAACATGATGTAATTAGTTGTAACTAAGGATGAATTGAGGATGTTCTATCAACAGAGTTGCCCTCGAATGATGAATCATGCACCTCAGTCCCACATAGTCCAAATTAGTCCAACCGCCCACATGAGCATAAACACCAAAAACCACCTAAACACACAGCCATACTACTTCCGCCCACACCACCCACTTCCGTCCGCGTGACCCACCCACCTACTGAACGCCCGCCCCGCCGGAGACACCCCGGTCTCCGACGTCATGGAGCCATCGGAGCGAAGGAGGCACCGTTTCACGCCTCGGAGGCCATGCGAACGGCGCCGACACCGCGGTGGAGCTGCGAACGGGTCTGGGGCGGTCTGGGCGGCGTCGATTTGGACCTGGAACTTGCAGCCTGGACTTGGAACTCACACATCTGGATGCAAGTTCCTTAGTTGGAAACTCCATTGGTCATTGTCATTCACCAAATGACTCCATTTCTGATGCAGGCCTAGCTGAAGTGGTCCTGACTCCATTGCTCCCGATTGTCTCAAATGGCCCTGGCCGAGCAGCGTTGCACATGCCCTGGTTACGAGAGCTGCAAAGTCCTTGTCCTTTGCCAAAGATCAAATGGGTGGCCATATGGCCATTTGTGAGGGTATTGACTCACCCGGGCGCCTTGGTTACGAAATAAGATGAAAGAGCTTGTCAGGTTGTCCCTTCTCCTTCTCCTTCGCCGAAGTGGAGGTCTCAGCTCTTCGGTCTGAGGTCTCCTGCAAACCTCACGGCCTGCATGCCTGGCGATGGCGCGACCCGGTCCCGGTCCTTGGGATCCTTCGCGGCGCCCAAAAGCACCGGTCTGACTGGTCGACTGCCCAGAAACAAAACGACGCGTACATGATCTGTATCCAGATCTTGGGGTCTTCTTGGGGTCGATGTTTTCCACCGTCGGGGCCATTTCTGTACTCCTTCACTCCTTCCTTTTACAGAACTCTTTAGAGGACCGGTGCCTTGCGGCCACATCTTCCCGATCTTCGCTCACCAGGCCCATCGCCGACCGGCACCATCGCGCCTGGCCAGGTAAACCTGCCCGAAGGATCCCCCACTGATGAGGCTCACCTCAGGATCGACTCCCTTTCTCTCCACAAAACAATCAAGACTGACCCCCTCTTCAAGGAAGAACAGCGGAGTGTTGAGCAACATGCCAAGGAAGGGATCTGGTGACCTTCACTTTGCAAATCTTTTGCGCTTCCCCTTTTGAGATTTGCAAGTTTTGTCATGACTTCACAAGCTACAAACCCACCTCACAAAAGTCTGGTAGCCCGTCACGCCACAGTCAAGATTCAATCCCATTCAATGACCACGAGCACGAACTTAGGACATCTTAGGTGATCAGCCACACACACACACACACACACGATCCTGAAAACTAGGCGTCAGAACCTGTGAATCAACAAAAAAACAGTGAGATGACGAGCGGTCATAGCTAAGTCTTCGACGATTTGGATGTCCTCATGCGCACGTTTGAGGGTGGTGTGGATGGAACTTAGATGAACTTAGCCAGCTTGGGATAAACCTCTATAGGGAAGAAATTGTTCTACTCTACAAGGGCTTCTTGGTTGCTCATCAAAACCATTCCTAGAACAGCACCTGCGTCACCTACGAACAACGCTCAACGTATTTCAACACCTGGCAAAGCTGATGCAACCGAAATGGAAGTCACTCTTGCAAAATAGTATATACCTAGGACACTACCGTTTGGACCGAGTCTTCTTTCCCGCAACAATCAACTGTTTGGTAACATCTGTAGACTTTAGACTTTTTCAAAAATGTCCGGTGTTTGGTCAATGTAGCGGAATATGCACACACAATCCATCCAGTGTGTGGAACTGATGGACAGCAAATAATTCTGCACATTGGACAATTCTGTTCATTCGATTTAAAGGAGAAAAACTGAGGACTGCGAGGGTGACGTGACTCCTGGCCAAATTAGGTCAACAGCACAAAGGATCTTTAAGTTTGACAGGATCAGTATGCGTCTGCGAGCTATACACCAGAATTGCAATGTGTGAAAGTTCCTGATACATCATATGATAGGCCTGCTCTCAGATCTCACATTTATATAACACAAAGAGATTCCTCGGCTCCTCCACCAAGAAGATCCTCTGTTCGATCTTTCCCTTGTTCCTTTCACTCACACTTCTGTTCTCTGCTGCCACTGGGAGCCCCCAGACTTGCCAACTGATGGTCTCAGAGGGTAACAAACAGGCCTCAGCCAAGGGTAACAGGGGGGCGATCAGCCGATCAAAGTTTGGCGCTCCTGGGCGATCATATTGCCTGTAAAAAGGCTCCAGCACGAAATCCTGCACCAGCTCTTTAAAACTCAGATTCAATTATACAACACGGACTCAGACTCAAAATTCATGAACATGGGCATGTCCAGTTCCTCCAACAATGCCATAGAATTGCACCAACTCATCACGTCCTCGATTCTTCGCTCATCATGTCCAAAAAAAAAACGACTCACAGAAGCCTAGGAGCAATGACGCTACTAGCAACAAAGAGCTTCGCTACTAGGAGCAAGGACGCTACTAGTAGCCATGAATGGACTGTCTCACACCCTTTCAGCCCAGCAATTTCCCTCATGTGTTACATGTTCAACTAACCCAGGAAAAAGGTTTGGCCAGATCTGATCTGATGATCAATTTTGGAGAGGCACCCACCAGGCTAACTCACTTCACATTTCGGATGACCAGGCTGGTACCACCTCCCCACAACTGAGCCGCTTGGTCAACGAATAGAAGGGCGAAACTTGGCACGATCTGCCAAAGAGGTACTTCACAGCAAAGTGAAACAGGTGCTTCAATACCTATACCTCTGTATATAACATCTATTATACAGTAGATGTGTCTGTTGCATGATGAGGGAACTGGTGAAGCAAAGGTCCTCAATGGTTCTTAATCCAATTACTTGTCTTCTTGCTAATTGCCAAGGATCGTATCACTACGTGTCCCCGCGCGACGGGGTGCTTTTGATGTGACACATTGGACTTGCGAGACTTGGACGACCCAAATCATTTCCAATCAGTTCCAACAAGGAACAGTTCAGTGAGTCTGCCAGGTCCCACACACGGAGCTTGAGTTCATCTCCACCTGGGGCAGCTTCCGTCCGTGGATGGGACGAATGTTCCAAAACCCCCCCAGAATCCACGACGAAACAGGCGAGTCAGTTCCCACCATTGGGAGAGAGGCTGCTCCGATCCCGGAGCATTTCAAGTATATAACCGCACTTTTGGGGCCCTGTACTGCCCTTCAATGGCTGTAAACCTCTTCCAATGGTTGATATGTAGAACTTACCGAAAAGGACAATGAACGAGTCGCAACCCACCAAATCCACGCCCAGGAAGCCTAAGCGTGGAAACTCCAACATGATACCCAAAGGTCAATTCTTCCCTAGTCACGTCCTCTCACACAAGATGGGGCCAAAGGTTGAAGCGCATCTGCCGAGCCACCTTTCACCTCTTCCACTTCCGCGTGTCTCTTCGCGAAGTTCATCTCCTGACGTTTGCATGTCTTGAAACCTTGGGCCAGCCTTGGGTCAAGAAAACCAGATTCCCATGAATTCCCATGCATATCATCCGTTAGCGTACAGAATGTACAGATATCTTTATATGATAATTGCAGGTTGCGAAATCCAAACACGGACCCTTTGCTCAGCAGCACACGTCTAGCTATCGCGTTGTCATGCATCTCACTGGGGCAGTCGATCCTTTCCAGAGCAGCTCTCAGGCATAGAAGACTGTATACACTCCGACGAACACACCACACGGAAGTGGAGAACCAGGCCCCTGCTCGTAAATTGAGTGGTGGTGTCGACCATGTTCCGCATACCGGTAGTAATGATGGAACCCATGTGCTCCTCTGGGGTTCCTATGGGAGGGGTACGGGCGTCGTATGAGTCACTGAGCGAGCGGGGCCGTCATCGGCTGGCCCCGTGAGAGCCGAAAGGATGGCCGAAAGCCTTAGGCGGCCTTAGGCCAGCCGATTCTGGTCGATTCCGATTTCGGATGGAGACAGATTCTGAAATCAAGATCCCAACGAAAGGCAGCACACACACACACGGCGATATCCAAAATTGACATTGTGTTGCATCTCCTGATTTATTTTGATTTCAATCGCTGCACCTATATATGGAACTGATGGGAACTGCAACGCGGCAAATGCCACCGCTCATTGCTCCTCAACTTTGGTTTGCGTATGCTTGAAACGCATGTCTGCTTCAAGATGCATCTGACCACTTGGAAGAAAACCACATCATTTCCAAGCATGTGCATGCAATGCAACGTATCGTTCTTAGCTTGCTTGGAGGGTAATTCCACCCTCAGCAGCCTCAGCATACAAAACCAACAATGGACCAATCTGTGCCGTGAAGGTGTGGCTGATGTTTGTCCCGTCCCAAAGCCCCAGAATGGACGCAGAAATCACATCCCCACTCACCTGATAATACGCGGCCGCATGAGCTGCGCGAGCTGCTTGAGCTGCCGTGAGCTTCTGGTGTGTCTGGCGGACATGTGATAGTCCCGGGAGAGGGGATGTGATGTTTACGGAAAACATGACAGGAATGATGCTCCGAAAGGGGTGGCACACCCTGACCATTTGCCCATCTGGTAAACAGTGTTGTTTTCGCCGGTGTGCTTCTCACGTGCGGTGCCCAAATGTGCCCAACAGCTACTGCATAACGTATATATGCGCATATTTAAAGTTTCTTGCATGCATGTCGAGTCATGATGCAGAAGATGGTAACGACAGGTCAGCAAACCTTCCAATTGTTTTTATCAAATTGTCCTCCAGAATGTGACTGTCGAATGTGAGTCACCACGCAACTGTCATGTCAAAAACCACCGGAGTCGGAGCAGGAAGAGCCGACGGTCAGAGATGTCAGTGGGATGTGCCCTGTAAACGGGACTCTGAGAATCTGAGAACACCTGTCAATTCCCTCAACAATCACACTGAAACCACCGGCTTCTTTATGAATAGTGGTAGTGAACATCTGTTTTCACTCCTTGGGCTAAGTCAACGCAGCAAGTCGACCTTCGAACAGCCACCCGCTGCAGGACCCGCTGCTGCCAGCGCCCCAGCCTCGGGACCTGTCGGGTGTCACTGGTGTCGCCGGTGTCGGGACCGGTTTTCCTCACTCATGACTCATGTGAGTTTTCTGGACAATTCCCTATGTGATCCTAAAAGGCGGAGCTCAACACGCGATTGTGGGTGTTATGACTGATGCCCGTTGGCAAGCTGCTTTGGGCTTATCAGTGTTTTGAGGAACATCAGGGCATCTAGCTTTCACCTATGCAAGGGCCTCCCAATGGAGGTTACATGGTGTATCTACATGTTCATATATTACTGCATATTTAGATGAGTTTACTGGAACCTCGTTCATTCGAACACCCCTGGCAGTAGCGAGTACCTCAACTGAAAGTGTTCACTTATAGTTTTGTGTGTCCAAGCAAAGTTTCAGGAAAAACCTCAGTTTGCCCTTCGTTGCCATCTACATCGAAGCATTCCAAAATGCTAAATCATGATTTTGCTTAAGTCTACTATGCTGCATCTGATGAAACCTAGACTTCAACTGCTGCAGTCAGTAAGCTACGTAAGACTTTTTGGATTAATGTATAGCAGGTGCCAATGAACTGTTGAGTGCAGCGAATCGACGGATGGCAGTGAAATGTTCAAAGTGATAGGGGTTTGGTAAATTGTTCACTGTGAAAGCACCGACTAGTGGAGGCTAGTCGGTTGGGGTTTGACTCCAACCCCAGCCTTCCCAACTCCTCATGACTCATGACATGTCTCTACAAAAGAACGCAGAACAATCTCATGACCCAAACAACCCATGGATGACAATTGGAATATATGCCTGCATTGACTTCTTTTCAACCACCCCGGTGTAAGATGGAATGTCTGTGATATAAAAATATATTTATACATTATCAAATTAGATTACCCTAAGCAACACGAACCTTCAACCGTTAATTCAAAGGTCAGTGAAAACCACAATGTTTTTAATACAAACCTAGTGCTTTTGAACAGAAGGTTTTTCGGATGTTTCACTGACCCCTTTCTCATCCGGTCCACAGTGAATCATGAATGGAGGCTATGTGCGATTGAATGTTTCAACTTTGAGCGCATGGGAAAGCGTTCCACGGTAAAAACAACAAACACTTTTGTGCTTTCTGGTGTGCATACAAACGCTATGCAAAACATTTAGAAAATCCGTCCAAAGTTCTCCGGGGAGAAATATGCAAACAAAAACACATTCTAAACATCCGGGGTAATATGGGAATGTACGGGCTGGGCACGAGTTGCGAAAACACCATGATATTGCAAGACCTAAGGTTTTTGTTCCAAAAGACTGGCTAATCATTGTTAGCACGGGCAAGTTGGAGTAAACCATCGAAAAATAAGAGTAATCAAACAAATATGTCTCCTATCAAAATTTCAATCATCAACACATATCCCAAATATTGTGGCCTGCGCAGGCCAAATACCACTCATTAGGGACATGAGAACTACATATTTCACCAACAAAAAGTGTGCATATGGTTTGTCAATAGAATATTGTTTGATGCGTGTTGTTGCAGTCGCCACAGTAGCAGTATAGGAGTAGGAGTAGGAGTATGGGTAGGAGTAGGAGAAGGAGTAGAGGCAGCAGCAGCAGCAGTAGTAGTAGTGGTGGTGGCGGTAGTAGTAGTAGTAGGAGCAGTAGTAGGACTAGTATACACAGTCGTCGTAGTAGTAGTCGTCGCCGTAGTATAAATAAAAATCTTCAGATATAAAAACAGAAAACCAAAAATCACCAAAAGAGTGGCCCGCGCAGGCCAAACACCACGCATTCGTAGCAGGAAAAAATTCTTACCAACAAATGATCGACAAACAAAACTCATCCCGAACATCGTGGCCTGCGCAGGCCAAACACCACGCATTAGCGACGTGACATTTACAAGCAGCAGCAGCAGCAGCAGGAGGAGGAGTAGTAGTAGTAGTAGTACAAGATACGGTCTTAGTTGTTCATTATTTTTAACTTACCCTAGAAGAAGTCAGTTATATCTTAGTTATAACTTGAAGTTATAACTAAGTTATGTCGTAAATATAAGTTCCGATATCTTAGCAGAATGCTCCATACCACGCCTCCGCTTCAGTGAATACAGTCGACACTTTGATCAATCTGTCGCCACCAGCTCACCGGCAGCCATCGAGTCGGGTGGTCCAGTCGATGACAAGGATTGAAGAAAGGAGTTTGGTTGACGACAGCCGGCCGACAAAGGGCCGACTCATTGAATTACAACCCTGGTGTGTGTGTGTGTGTCATGTATACGTGTGTGTGGGGCCGACATGCAGCCGACGCGGGCCGACACGGCGAAATGCGACGCTGTTCGACGCGGGGCCGACAAAGGGCCGACAAAGGAATACTCCAAAAATTATACATACATATATATATATATGCAGAGATATACAGAATGTGGATGTATGTATAGATACAAGAAACTATCGAAGCGCGTGTAGTCCTGCTGCTGCCTTAGCATCTTTGCCATTGGCTCCGCAACGGTCGACATGCCTCAAATCCTTTTTTTCAGGGACACTTGAACCAAAGTCTGCACAATTTTTCTAGATATAAAACATAATGTTGTAACCACGAATAACTAGAAATAACTTGGTGTAACTAAGACCTAACTAAGTTATAAACTTCCACCTAACTACACCCGGGTTACTTATAACTTGCTGACATCTAACTTGTTCTATCCCAACTTAGTTATAACTTTATGTTAAGTTCATTAAGTATAACTATAGTTATACATACTTATCCTAATACAAGTTCTGTTATCGAATTGCAAGTTAACTTGTAGTTCATTACTCAAGTTAAAACTTACTTACAACTAAGACTCAGACTGTAACTCGTAGTAGTAGTAGTAGTAGTAGTAGTAGTAGTAGTAGTAGTAGTAGGAGTAGGAGTAGGAGTGGTACTTACACAATCCACACAGATCGGACATTATTTGATAGGATCGGACTTCGATCAAGCCGACGTCCGTGAAATATGAGCCGACTGAAATTGGGGTGGTGCTGCTGCTACTGCTTCTTCCTTCCTTCCTTCCTTCCTTCCTTCCTTCCATTTTATTCATCGCTTAAATAGGTGTTTTTGCCCGAGTGCCTGCCAGTGGTAGCCAGCGTCAGCCGATAGTTCGGGACAGGGTTTTTATTTGCCATGGAAGAACACATCTTCGGTCTCCCTCCCCGGTCAGTTGGGGATCGAATAGATGTGGTTGTCGATGTCCTTGACTCGACGGCTAGTGGCTGTGGGATTCGCTTGCTCCCTTTCGGTGTCGAGTGCTCTCTGCTTGGCTTGGGGCTTCCCTTGGGCCGTGTCTCGGTTTATGGATTGGAGGTCTTCGAAATTGACCCTTGCTTGGTCCTGGTTCCTTCGGCCGATTGTTGGTGGCGTAGTGCACCTGATGCCAAAGAACCGTTGGCTCCTTTCCTGCTTGAGCTCTGCGCTGGCTTTGGCGGCATGTCCATTGGCGCCTCTTTCCTTGGCGCTGTCCCTGTGGTTTCGGTGGACTTTTCGCCGCTTTCGGTTCGTCATTTGAAGGCCAACTCTCATGGGCAGGTTTTGGCATTGGACTTGAATGACCCACAGGCCTCACGTATCATTCATGCCGCTTGCCCTCAGCATGGATTTACTGGCACCATGGGTTTTCCGTGTCAACCCTATAGCTCTCAGGGCAGGATGCAGGGTTGGAATGATAGCAGGGCATTCGTACTGCTCTCAGGCCTTCGGGTATTTTGGTTCACTCAACCCCAAGCCGTGATTTTGGAGTGCGTGGCGGCAGCCAGGTCGAATCATGACACACGCCAAGCAATTGCTGCTTTCGCCAAGGCGATGGGCTTCGAAATCCTCGAACTCACGTTTGACTTAGGCACACAGTGGCCGTGCAAGCGTCTCTGGTGGTGGACTTTGTTGATCCCGCCTCGATGGAATCATCATGGACTTCACCCTTGGCCCTTCCTTCCTTCCACACCCAAGATCGGGCAGGTCCTGCCGCAATGGGGGACTTGGAGCGAGCCGGACGAAACCGAGCTACAATTGGACATGGATGAGCTTGCTCTTTACATGGACCCAAGGCTGGGCAAAGAGGATCGCTGCCTCACTTTGGACAGCATTGCTCCGACCTTCCTGCACTCCTACTCCAATGCCACTCGGCCCTGCCCTTGCAACTGCCGCTCGGCTGGATTCAGATTTGGGACCCTTCTGGATCAGGGGCTGCGTGGATGCTGGGTACCATCTCAAGTTCACGGCAATCCGAGATTCCTCCACCCAAGGGAACTGGCTGCAATGCTTGGTGTACCCGATTCTGTTATCCTTCCATTGGGACCTCGGGAAAGCAATTGTCTTCTGGGCCTCATTGCATCTCCGATTCAGATGGTTTGGATCTACGGCACCTTGGTTGAGAACTACCAGATGGCCACTGGATCCGAAGAGGTCCTCACGGCGCTTGCCACGCTGGAGAACTACAAACGTGAGCTGATCCGGCAACTGCATGATGGATTTCCGGCTTTCGATACTCAGCCCATGCACTTCCAACTTTGGTCCAACGGGGCTTGCCTTGAGATTATGTGCAACAGGGCTTCCACCGCGGGCTCATTGCTCTCTGCGGAACGGATTCAACTGGATTGGGGTCACCATGGTCAGATTTCAGCCGAGGGCGGCCTCCCTATCTCGGATGATTCACTCCTGCAAGCACAAGGGTCCTACCTTCTTGAGGGTCATGGAAAGCAGCAAGCAAGAGAACGCCCCACCGGACTCTTGGCCATTGGTATCGCTCATGAGCAAGAGCTGATCATTGAATGTGTTGAGCCCGGCAGCTTTCTCTTCCAGGTACTCCGCAAGCATAACTTGCAGCACATCCTCTTTCTGCGTGACGACTTGGGCAGGGTCTATGGGGCAGATTTCCGGCTCTGGCGCTCCTTGAGGCTTCTCACATTGCCTTGGCTAGTCAGCGGATGGCATACCTTGGTTGGCAGAGGACCACCTACTCATGGTTCAGATGGCACAAGACTTGGACTGGGGGATCCCATCATTTGGACTACACTTCAGAGTGTCGTTCGGCAGCGTGGGCTCATGGCTGCTGGTCCGGTCTGGGTGTTCTCTCCCAAGCAAGCTAATACATTGCTGCGCACTTCTCTTCCTCCTGTGCTTGAAGCGGGGGCTATCCAGGGCTCTGCGCAGGTGCTTTGCATCTTCCCTGCAGATGAGCATTGGGCGTTACTGCATGGAATCATTCAGGATGGCCGCATTGCTTGGACTTATTTCGATGGACTTCGTGATCGGCTCTTTGAAGCAGCATCTCAGCTTTCTCAGCAGCTTTCTGCCTTGCTCGGCGTATCGGTCACAAGCTTTACCTCGGCCTCACACTATACTCAGCAGGCGGAGTACACATGTGGCACCATTGCCCTGCTTCATGCTTGCCTTGCATTGGGCTTTCCTGGTGGATTCACCGAAGACAACATCACACGGATCCATGAGCATCTTCTTCTTCATGATCGGAAGGCTGACTTCATTGGCTACGGGCCTCTTGGGCGGGCCGATACCCTTTCTGAGCTAGCTAGCCTACTCAGCGAACATGGAGTCCCTGCAGAACTTTCGCGGGATAGAGCAACATTGGTGCTTGAGAAACTTGGGACATCTTTGGTTCAGTCCGCACTTCGATCCAAGATGCCATGGGCAGCACTCAAGGCTGAAGCCAGCAAGCCTTCGTTTCGTCTACGACTGGTTACACCCTTGGAACTTTCTCAGCATTTGCAAGATAGGGAGAAGACCACGTTTGGAGCCTCAGCATCCAGCAAAAAACAACGAGGTGCCAGGGAGAAGAAGCTGGCTTCCAAGCCTATCAAAGTGGATCCCCAGGCATTGGAACTCTTCCCAGACACTTTTGTCGATGAGGACGGGAATCGAGTTGGTGCCATTGACTTCCAAGAGGTGGCCGCTGATCAAAGTGGGATCGCCCTTTGCAACGCTGAGGGGGCGGCTCCCTTCTTCTCATCCAGCAGTCCCAGCTCGGATGCCCTGGCCTTAGCTCTCATTGACCTGCCGGAGGAAGACATCACCGCTGCTGCGAAGATTCAGAAATGCATGATTCCCGCCAAGTACAAAGCTACCGAGGAACCAGTTGTCTTTTTCGGAGGTCTTCTTCAACTTGGAGATGTTGCTGTCAAAAGGAAGGCTTCTCAGAGCATGCCACAGCCTGCAGTTGTGACCACCACGGTTCTCAAGATCCAGGCATATCGTGATCTACTGGGCACCTCATGGGAGGCAGTTTCCAGGGCTCCCATCCGTGAGCTCGCGGATGCCACACCGGCATTGCAACTCTGTAAGGACAGCAAGTGTACAGGGAAGACGACCGATTGCCAGAAGGCTCATCCAGCTGTCGATGAACAGTATGATGGGGTAATTCTTGACCTATGGAGCCGCCTCTTCACCACCATGGAGGGTAAGAAGACGGAAGCCAAGGAGGCTGATTGCTTTTCTGTTTTGATCCGGGTTCCTTCCTCTATGGTGTCACAGATTTTGCAGCAGCAGCCGGTAGGCTTCTTCTTTGAGCCCAGATGTCAGACCACCAAGGGGCCGGACCCTCGGTACAAAGTGATTTGGCTTCCTGGACTGGATCATCTAGCTGCCTCACATCAAGCGAAGACCTGCTCCAAGACTGTTTGTCTCATGCGCATCAAGCAACGATTCGGGGTCCGAGTTCTGGCCAAAGATGAAGAAACCGCATTCAAGGCCTTGCGGCCAGGGGTGCCCTTCATGGATGTTGAGGTCAAACAGATCTACAACCTCATGCCGCTCCCTCACGGCACTCAGAAGTCGGCAGTCAGCGCACTTCTGAAAGAATGGAATTGGTCAGCCAAACCCTTGCAACCTGGCAAGGGGAATGCCGGCTACATGGCATGGACCATCGGCGCTGCCACGCCTCCACCACGGGCTGTCATGCCAGGGTTCAAGCTCGACGTCCTCATCACTGACAGGTCTCCAAACGTGCACCCACAGTTCACCAGCCGACTGTCATGGCAACCCGCAAAACAGAACAGCACATCCGCAGTGCGGCAGCGGGACCCCCTGCCTCCAATGACCCATGGCACAACGGCCAGACCAAAGACCCCTGGGCCAATTTTAGGTCCTCGCAGCCATCCAGCTCTACTGCAGCACCTGCCGCCCCTGCACGCAGGTATGACGACCTGGCCAAAGAGATCCGACAGGACATCCAGCAGGATCTTGACTCCAAGCTGAAGCAGATAGGCACAGCCAATCCTGACACGGATCAGCGCATTCTCCAGCTTGAGAGCGGATTGACAGAAATCCAGGCACAAAACAAGCAATTTTCTCAGTGGTTCCATGACGTTCACCACACTTGCCACAGCACGCAAGCCTCCATCAGCGAACTTCAACAACAGGCCGTGCACCAGAAGCAAGAAATCCAGAGATTGGGACAAGAAGTCCTAACTGGGCAGGCCAAATTTCAGCAGCTGGTTCAGACAGCGGTGCATGAGGTCAAGAGTGATTTTGCTAAGGAGATGAATGGCCGCTTCGATACGCTGGAGGCCATGATGGCCAAGAAGGCCAAACACGAAGCTTGACTAGGCCACAAGGGGATCGGACCTCGACCAACCGATCCGCCGGCCTCTCATCATGGTCGCAGCTTCATCAGGCAACCACGGGACAGAGTGGGCGCCTCAATCCCTCATGGCCTCTACACTACAAGGGGGCTTCGCCTTCTTTTGGCTACTCTTTTCTGGACTTTCTCTTCGGCGGCGCCGCTTCTGGAGTATGAAGGGAACATCTCTTGGGTCCCCCGAGGGCCTTGTTTCGGTTCGCTGGACCTTGGGCTTAAGCGAACGCTCACTACCTCTTCAGCCAGTTTCTTTTCTGCATGATCATTTCCCTGGTGGGGACCTGGACCAGGCAATTGACTCATCTTTTGAGACTACATCTACTGCGGCTTCTCCCTCTCTGTCTCCCCTTCAGGCTGGGGCTTGTGCCTGGGGGAGACTGGGCGGCTCGTTGCACACCTTCTGGTTTGGACTCGGCCGCCTCAGACTTCTTGGTGAAGCCGCCAATCCTGGGCCTCTACGTATCAGTACTTCCAATCCATCGGGGCTACGCACCAAAGAAGAGCTTCTTCTTTCGTTGGGAGCTGGCATACATCAAGTCAGCGAGACGCATCTCAGTGAGGCCACACAGCGTACATCAGGCCGTCGGCTTCAGCATCTAGCACAGGCTGAGCACAGACAGGTCAGAACTTTGTTCGGCCATCCTGCTGATCTTCGCAGTGGCTCATCCTGGGCCGGCTGCTGGTCGGGAGTGGCAACAGTCGGTGACTTCCCTTGCGAAACATTGGACTTGAGAATGCCTGCGGAGTTATGGCGCTCTTGTCGACTTCATTTTTCTATCCACCACGTGGGGATTCATTCCATCATCCTTGCCAGCATCTATGGCTTCCCACGGGGCCCTACGTGGCCTGCAGCGGCCGAGTTGACATCACAGCTCCTTGCTTTCATCTCGGAGCACCTCATCGTTGGGTACAATGGGCTTGCTGCGGTGGCTGGGGATTTCAATTTCAACCCAGGGGAGCTTCCGGAAATGGAGCTTTGGGCTTCATATGGCTGGCAGGAGGCTCAAACACTTGCACACACCAGATGGCAGACGCCCATTGCACCTACCTGCAAGGGCAGTACTCAGAGAGATCAAATCTGGCTCTCACCCCGGTTGGCTGCTTTGTGCACTGAGGTTGAGGTCTATGATATCTTTGTGGACCACAGCACGGTTCTTGCTTCCTTCCAACTGGATGAAGTGCCGCATACTTATCTGGCTTGGCCACGGCCGTCGGAGATTCCTTGGGACAGCATCGCGGTCGACGACTGGCAATCTAGTCTGGAAACGCCTGAGGTTTGGTGCAACCAGGACGCCACCGTCTTCTACCAAGATTTCGCAAAGCAGTTCGAGAATTCTCTTGATGGCCACTGGACCCCTAGCCTGGGTAAGCCACTTCCGGCAGGATTCAAGGGACGGGCACAGAGGACCTGCCCTTCTAAGCTTCTCAGCTCTCCGCCTTCATGCAAAGCTTCACGGCCTGGGGAGATTGAGCTCAGCTACCAGATGCCTGGGAGGGCTGTACTGCTGTGGTACAAGCAAGTTAGAAGATTGCAATCTTATTTGCACTCAATCCGGAAGGGAGCCTCATGCACCTCGGCTACGCTTTACAGGGTCGATCTCTGGCATAGCATTCGACACGCCAAGGGCTTCGCAGATGGATTTCCTGCATGGTGGAATAGTCAAGAATTCGTTTTGTACCTTGGAGAGCTTCCTCTTTTTCCACCTTCGCGCAATCTGGCAGAGGTTCTCTTCACCACTTTTTTGCAAGCTTTTCGTGAGTTCGAGGATTGGCACTGTCAGCAGCGCATCGGCATTCTCAAGGCCAAGAGGCAAGCCACCATGGAAGGGCTCTTCAAAGACCTCCGCCCTCCGGCACGAGATCAGGTTGATTGCCTTTGGAGGGATGAAGAGTTTGTCCCACTTGTTGACCTCGACGACGAGGGGGTAATCCACTTGGATGAGCCTGCCACCCTTGCGAGTAACTCCACTTGGCTTTTGGATGGGCTACCGGCTCAGGTCACTCCCATCGCGGACACAGTGGTCCTGGTCGACTCAGCGGAGTCATATTCAGGGATGTCCAAGTTGACTCAGCGTATCTTTACCTCCACCACCATGGAGATTCAGACCGAGCTGGGTAAATTTTGGAAGGACAGATGGTATCTGCAAACTCCACCTTCCGAGGAAGCTTGGCTCCGCATTGTCACATTCACGCAGGCCTTCATGCCGACTGGCCGCTTTGTGTTTGAGCCAATCACCATCAGACAGTGGCGGGCCTCCATCAAGCGCTTCAAGCCTAAGGCCGCTCGTGGAGCAGATGGCTTCGGCAAGCAGGACCTTCTTCGCATGTCCGATGGCCACACTGCCGCACTTCTTTCCCTCATCGAGGCCGTCGAGCAGGGGCAGACCGCGTGGCCCACTCAACTGCTGGAAGCCTTCGTGATAGCTCTGGCCAAGAAGGACATTTCACATACTCCAGATCACTTCAGACCCATTGCTTTGCTGTCCATCGTATACAGATGCTGGTCTTCCTTGCGGGCACGCCAATTTCTCAGGCAACTGACGGCATACATTCACACCGATGCCTATGGTTTCCTGCCTGAGAAAGAGACGGCACAAATTTGGTTATTGCTCCAGGCGCACATTGAATGCTGCATTCAGGCCTCAATGCCGCTCGGGGGCCTGTCCACTGATGTGGTCAAGGCCTTTAACCACATCCAGCGCTCTCCTCTTTTCTACTTGGCAGCTCATGTTGGGGCCCCACAAAGGCTGACGCGACCCTGGGCAAGTTTCCTGGCCGGCCTCAAGAGAAGATTTCTAGTCCACAATGAGCTTGGTGACGCCCATCTCAGCAATGTTGGATTTCCTGAGGGCGATCCTCTTTCCACTGCAGCTATGGCGCTCCTTGATTGGTCTATGCATGTCTATCAGTCTAGATTTGCACCTTCAGCAAGAACCTTCAGTTTCGTGGATAACATTTCCATAGCGGGGCACCAAGCACAACATGTCGCCCAGGCATACTTTTCTCTGCAAGCCTTTCTGGAGTTATGGGGATTGCTCCTGGATGATACCAAGACCTACCTGTGGGGTACCACGGGTGACCTGCGCAAGCAATTGAAGCTCCTTGGATTTCCGCTCTACGAGGACGCCGTGGAATTGGGCGGGGCACTTTCTTTTGGCGCAGCTTGGCGAAATCGGCTTCTTCGCGCCAAAGGCCAGAAACTCGAGGACTGTTGGGCAAGACTTCGTCAGTCCAAGGCCCCTTTGGCTTTCAAGCTTAAGGCTCTTCCCATGGTTTGCTGGAACAAGGCCCTACATGGGAGCGAAGCATGCCCCCCTTGGACTTCAGCACTTGCAAACTCTTCGCCGGCAGGCCACCTCTGCCCTTGGACTTAGGGTGGGGGGCGCGAATCCGCTTTTGCGTCTCTCCTTGTCTGAGCCTCCGGTTGCTGAACCCGCATTCTTTCAGCTGGTCCGGATCGTTGACTGTCTTCGTCGTCTGTGCTTCAAGTCTCCTGAGCTTCTCGAGCGTTGGCAGTCTTTTATGCATGCCTTCGACGGGCGCACGATTCCGGGTCCCTTCTCTAGGTTGGTTGCGTGTCTGTCGGAGATTGGTTGGGCTGTCCTTGAACCGCCGCTGGTGTTAGACCACGATGGGTTTGAGCACGATTTGCTTGCTTCGCCACGCCAATTGCTGCACGAATTGTTGCTTGACGGTTGGTTGCAGCATGTCGCATCCATTGTTTGCAAGAGGCACACTATGTCGGATCTCCGGGGCTTAGACCCATACCTCTCCAAACTTGACCATGACAGGCTGTCGGTCAAGCAACTTGCACAAACTTTGGCACTCAAGGAGGGGGCATTCGTTTCGGCTTGGCACCAGGCTAAGTTTGATGGAACGAAGCAGGCTTTGTGTGCTTTTTGTAGGGTCGCCGACCACCCCGGGCACTGGCTTTCATGTCCTCGTTTTCAGGATCTTCGTGTTCACAACCCCGAACTTGCTGCAGCGGAACACGGATGGCCACAGTGCACCTTGCACCACTTGCTGGTCCCTAGGGCGGACTTTTTCCGGGAGTTGAAGGACTACTTCATCAACATTCCCCCCATGGGTTCATTTCTCTCGGAGCCAGGGGGTTCGTTTCAGGAGCTGTTCACGGATGGTAGTTTGATTGACTTTATTCCTGGCTACATTAAGGGAGCTGCATGGGCGGTGCAAAACGCCTCCACTGGACGACCGATTGCTACCGGACACCTCGGGGGACTACTACAAACGGTCAACCGGGCGGAGCTGACCGCGCTGCTAGTTAGTGTCCGATGGGCCTTTTCCTTCGGAGTGAAGGCTCGGATCTGGACTGACTCGAAGTACGCCTGTCATTGGCTCAGTGCGGGCCTTGAACAGCTGGTTAGCCAGGTACCGCCCTCGGTTGACAACCACGACCTGATCAACGATCTCCTCTCTAGCGTTGCTTTGCTGGATACTGGACAGATTGTTGTTTGTTGGATGCCCTCTCACATCGCGCTGGAGAGATGTGGGCTAGCGGCGGAAGAGTGGGCCGTACTCTGGAACGAGCAGGCTGATCGACAGGCCATTCGAACCAACCTTGATCGGCCAGATCTTTTTTGGCAGCTTGTAGACCGAGGTAGGGCTAGATTGGACAGATGGGTTCCTTTTTTACGGGATCTCCGGACCTTTCATTTGGCTGTCGGCGATCAGCTACAGCAGCAGCAGGCTGGAGACCCTGTACAGGTGATTGATGACACGCCTTGGGATGAGATTGCCCAACAGAGCACTCTCTCCACAAGCCTTCCGGAGGATTGGCGCCACATTTTCCAAATGTTTAAGTCCGCTTCGGTCGCGGCCCATGCCTCCTGGCTGGTTGCGGCTTTAAGGCCTTTGGACGATGGCTCGGCTGACCACATGCCGATTAGTTTTCTTGAGCTCACCTTGTTCCTTTTTGAGCGGGATGATTTCATCATTCCACACAGGCGGGATGGGCAGGACATTTTGGTACGCCCTAGACAGCTTTTCAATAGGCCCACTTTAGCTAGGATGACTCACGGTGTTCGTTCGACGGTTTCTTTGGTTTGCGAGTTTTTTGATCTTGGTTTTTTCCTCACCAAGGGGCCCCGATTGGAAAGCTCGATCGCCATTTCTTGCGAGTGCCTTATTTTACGGCCTCCACTCGCTGTTCGGAACCAACTGCGCGAGTTGGTTCTGCACTTTTCGGGAGGGCGGGGCATCAGGAAGTCTGCGGACATCGCCCGCCCACCGGTTTCGGATCGTCGTTAAGTGGTGGAGCCATCATGGCATGACCCGGCGACTTGATCT
This sequence comes from Durusdinium trenchii, assembly GCA_963970005.1. Taxonomy (NCBI): domain Eukaryota; class Dinophyceae; order Suessiales; family Symbiodiniaceae; genus Durusdinium; species Durusdinium trenchii. Next base: position 620,460 of record CAXAMN010009668.1, read on the forward strand.
TTGTTCCACAGACAGACCTTTCGGCGCAGCACCGCCCTCAGCTGTGCTCGCCGCTTCGACAGTTCGCGATATTCATCGCTTAAATGTTACTTCGATGATATAGCTATTTTTATGATATACGTTTTTGATGGTCCTCCCATGATTACGGGTGTGGCATGTGTTTCACACGGATTTGACGTCCACCTCATATATTTATTCACCAAATTCTCAAAACGTCCCTTCCTTACCTTTACCCTCGAGAAAACAAGCAATTCACTAAGAAGAAACTGCACGCCTGTATACTCTTTGGATTCCCGCTGGCAAGTACCAAATGCTTTGTGCAGTCTGGACCTCAGGCATTTTCAGGCACACAGGGACACCCAATCAGAGCCGTGATTCATCAACCAGGTTCTTTTAGAGTGCCAACAAAGGTTTTGACAAAACCCGAGTATACCCGAGTACTGGCTCTTGGTGTGACATCTCTACTCTGGCCACAGCTTTCAGGCGAATTTCGTGGTCCACCTTCACGCCTCTTCAGTCAGCGCTTCAGCCGCTTCCAACTTCGCTCGAAACGCCAAACGCGCCTCACCTGGTCGGGCGGGCTCTGCTTCGGCTTCCGGCTCGGCGAGGCTCACCTGGGAGAGCGGAGCGGAGCGAGCGAGAGTGGGCGAGCGCCCGACACGAAGATGTAAGTTACTTGTTCCTAGTAACTTCTTGTTACTACTAGTAAGGCACTTGTTACTACTAGCGTGGCAATTGTTCCTAATAGCTTCTTGTTACTTATAAAACTTGCAGTACATCCTGAGCATACATGATGTAATACTGGAGCCTGGCTAAGATGTAGAGTGTACGAGCGTGAGACGTGATTTGTTTTGATATAGTTATATAAGGTTATATATATATCTTTATTGAGTAACATATACCTTTTTACGAACATGTTGGGGGTACTTCAGATGAATCAGGCCGCGGCCTACTCAACTTTATGTGGGTACGAGTGTGCTCACGTGTGCCTGTGTAATGGACAGAAAATCCTCGCCTGACCTCCTTGGCTCGATACACATTTGTGACACTCCGAGGTCTTGTCTAGGCAGCCTATAGTGAGCCGTAAAGATATTTCAAAGGGCTACTGTCACAACTGTGCAAACACTAAACAAACAGTAAAACTCTTCCTTTTGAACCCATCGCTCTTAGGTTGGAGGCCGTCCCTAGTAGGTTGGTGGCCATCGCTCTTAGTTTGGAGGTCATCGCTCAAAGGTTGGAGGCCATCGCTCTTAGGTTGGAGGCCATTGCTATTAAAGAAACAAAAGACAAGTATTTCAAATAGCATCTAACAATGAACGTGCTCTACTTGACTCCAACGAGCTCCCCGGCCGGAGGTGCGCCGGTCACTGCGATGGACACCGCGGACTGGCGCGTTCGGAGAGTTGTTCGGCGTGGCGAGTTCGGCGGGAACTCCGGACCCGACAACGGGACCCGACACGCCGTGTCCTGTGCAGGTTTTGTCCCATCTTAAGTCATAAGCCCATGGGTCCAACGTGTGCCCGGTGCATGGGTTTTCCAGGAGGGTCTACAAGGAGTCAATGTTGACATAATTTGTTCAAACATATTTAAACCATTAATTAATTTTAAAACATTTCATAAACATCTTTCAACCGATGGTGAACTGCTCTTTGTGACTCAGTTTTTAACATCTCTGGGCGAAGCTGATAGGATATATACTTCACTGAATTCATCCGCAAAAGCATGGATATCCAAATGATATTGTCCCTCATGGATCAGTCTATTTACGTTTTGCTCAAGACCCAAGACCCCAAAAGGAGACTTAATGCGCAAGATAGCTCTGCATTCCAATAGCTCTTGTTGCTCTCTGCACCAAGAAACAAGTTTTGCTTTGCTCCGAAGACAGTTGGCGGTTCATGGGGTGGTTCCATTGCAGTTCTTGAACAACACCGCCATGGTGTCATTTGTCCCCTAAAGGAGGAATACTATTCCTGCGTGCCCCCCACCAGTGTCACCCCCGTCTCCCAAGCGCAACAGCAAGCAACCATTCACACTACAGCATGAAACGGCAAATGTGGGAGGATGAATTTCTTGGAGGGTGTCAGAGAAAACACGCATCTGCTTCTTTTTTCATGTGGACGTCTTGATGAATGAACAACCCCCCAGGTCGATTGTAACAACACCTCTGCAGGCGGAGGGAAATATCCATTCTCCGTGCGACACCGAGTCTTCGACGGGACTCGGTGTAGTTTTTCACTCCACTGATCCTATAGACTACCACGGCCTTCGCGGATGGGAGCGGCTTCCAACATGTTTGCATCGAAAGGTTGATTTTTTCGATAGCAAGTCTCATGGATTTCGGCAGTCTCGTGTCATGGACTTTTAGCAAAAAAGGTGCTACATTGGTGCTACCCAAATAGCTGATCAGCCATGCTCTGAGCCATTCCAGCTTGATATCTGTTCCGGATTTCAACGGGAAACTTCAGAGGTCTGTCTATTCTATGAAGTGCGGACTTTTTGGCCTTCAGAACTGGACGAAGTGTTGTTGAAGTGAGAATTAAATAGAATTACCCTCTCTCCAACGTCCCCATGGAAGTAGATGGCATGGCCCCTAAGAAGACAGGGGGCGCCATCCACTTCCATCTTTGTCGAAGTGAGAAATCGAACTGTTTTCGCCTCCAAACCATCCACTCTGTAAGTCTTTTCTTCAGAACGTCAGTGAGGCTGAATGATCAAGACCCTGGATTGGCCTAGACACAGGCAAAGAAACAAAGGAACAAAAAACATAAATAAAGAAAGAAAGAAACACACAAACAAAAAACAAACAAACAAACAAACACACATGCATTCATCAGAACTGATTATAGAAAGCGAGTCAATCCACTTGATCATCGTCTATCCTCTCTAATTTGTGCTCCTCTGCTCATCAGCCCAACACACAAATCACAAAGCCATGCCAATTTTTGCACAGCCAACAAGAAGACAAATAGGTTGTTTCAAAAATTTAAAACCTTTTCTCAACTCCCCCGAATCGATCTCCTCCATGTTCCAAATCAGAACTCAGTCTTGAAATCAAAAGAAACCATGCAAAACAAACCTGCCAAGGTCTTGGCCTCTTTTGCCGGGATTCTTCAAAAATTCTGGGCCCCCCTCCACCTTGAAACTGGAGGCCTTCCGCCCCGGCGTCCCTCTGCTCGAGGGTGGCCCCTCGGACGAGACGAGGAATTTGGACACACCCGGGAAACTAGAGCTTCTTGTTACTAGTAGCAATGGCCTCCAACCTACTAGCGATGGCCTCCAACCTAGAAGCGATGGCCTCCAACCTACTAGCGATGGCCTCCAACCTAGAAACGATGGCCTCCAACCTACGAGCGATGGCCTCCAACCTACGAGCGATG
>CAXAMN010009668.1:631369-652656 GCA_963970005.1 Durusdinium trenchii
TTACTAGAAGCGATGCACTTGTTCCTAATAGCTTCTTGTTACTACTAATAAGGCCCTTGCTCCTAGTAGCGATGCACTTGTTTCTACTAGCTTCTTGTTACCATTGATCATAATTTTGTGCCTCAGAATGCTGGGCACCAATTTCACAATTCAATGCCTCATGGCTCACTTGAATCTTGAAAAAAAGCCCAGCACAGCAGTGCATGTCTGAACTCATACATCTTCAGAATTGGCCAGGCGCTGTCCACCTGAAAGACTCGTGTACCTGCATCCCTTCTTCCTTCTTTTCTCCTTGTCATTGTCGGTCCTAATTAGTTTGTCCCTTGCGCAGCTTGCAGTGCGGGCTTTCCTGATCAAACAGACTTAGAAAAGGGCACTTACAAACAGTCCGCTGAGAGTGAACAGTGGCCGACTGGGTTGGCACGTGCTCCGCGTTTCCAAGACCGTTAAAGGGACACACACACAAACACCTGGCGAAATGAGAGTGACAACTAGGAACAAATGTCGAGTAAGAGCTAATTCTATAGCAAATTACTGTAGCATAAACATGCATAAACCAACATCAATGACAAGTGTCGCGCAAAACCTTCCCAACCTGAACAAGGTGTTGTCCAAGTTATACTTCTGCACAACGATTTTCCTGGCACTTCGACAACCCCTGAACATCCATTCCAACTCCTGGGGATCTGGCAGGCTGTGCACCGAGTCCTGTTGGGTGGTGAGGACCTCACCAGCGCCAAGTGCGACGAGCAGCCGAGATCGCCAGCTCTTCACCGGAGTTGCCGCACAAGACCCCCCCCCACAATTGTGGTGGTTGAGTCCAGTTGCAAACTGGGTGGATGCGAGGATGCGTTTTGGTGGAACATTCGGGGATGATTCGATTCGACGCGTGCGACGCGTGCGACGCGTGCGACGCGTGCGTTGTTCCGCTTTCAGGAATGTCTTGACTGTTGTGGCCTTTTGATTTGTGGCACTGGGTGGCTGGGAGGTGACTTTGTACCCTGGCTTTGTACCCCAAATCCACTGGGCCTACCCAGCGTGTGCCATTTTCAAACTTCTCTTGATGTCATTTGACCGATGTAACATCTTATATGTAAACGTCTTTTCAGGGACAAATGAGGCAGCATGGGGAACATCACATTTTCAACAACTCATGCGCACCCGTCCAGACAGGTGCTGGGACTCAACTGTAACACTTTGGCGATGTTCATTTTGCCAAAGATGCTCTGGTTTGGGGATGTTCGTTGGGCACCAACTAGAACTAGACTAACGCGTAAAATTGGGTCTGTTTGGTGACTCCATTCCAGCTCTCTCCAGGTCTCTTCCATCTCAGTGGCTGTGGCCATGTTGGAGCTCTTCTCATAGCTCCGACCTGCTCCCACCGATGGCGCCACCAGTCCAAAACCACCGTGGTGGTCCACCGCAGTGGGTCATGGCACCATCGAACATCAACAGAACAAATCAGAACAAACTACCAGGGGACAGGTCCAGTTTCGTTCTTTATGTGATTGTTTTCATGTCTTTTTGTTATTGCTTTCGTTGTTATTGATTTCATATAATATATATATATTATATGAAACATATATATATATATTTTTCATATGTTTGTTAGTGTATTTGTTTCTTGTTTTTCAGGTTCCAGGTTTGACGCAACTGAACTCCGGACATCGGACACCCCGGACATCGGCGCCTGAGGAATAGCGCATGCGGGAGGTCTTGACCTGGGCGGTTCGAGCGGCAGGCGATGCATCTTCACATGCGAAAGCGGCTTTGCGAACGCCAGGCGTTGATGGCTTTTTCATGGACCATTTATGATTGCCCCAGGAGTCCGCTTCCTTCAACTTCTGGACAGTCCAGTCGATCATGGCCGAATACTGGAAAAAAAGAAACGATAAAAACACCAAAAAAACTCAAGCTACGGCGGAAGTGCGGCAAACAACATTGTGGCCAGATCACTTTCCCCTACAGAGGATGATGCTCCGCATCGCTGGAAGTATCGCTGGCGAGCGATGCAGTATCTGTGCCGCCGGCTTCCCCGGCGCTTTCCGGAGATCGATATCTGTGGCGTCCACTCGATACACATATCATCACATATCCAACAAAACAAAACTAGATAGATCCAATATATATACATGAATACACATGGAACAAAACATGTCCAAACATGTCAAAGCACTGCAATCCCCTTCGTTTCTCTTTCCCCACCTCGCTGGGCGGAGAAGGCTTGCAGGGAGACCCTAACAGCTGGGGCAGTTGACATGCGGAGCCCAAGTTGGGATCCTCTTTTCAATGTTTCGCACGTCCGAAACATGCAGAACATTGAACACAACATATGTATCACGGAAACGAGAGAAACACCAAGCTCACACCTGGGATACGAAAATTGAAACTCAGCAAACAAACGCTCATAGGAGGTTCTGCAACTAATTAAGAGGGGAAAGGTTTACAGTCGCAGTCACGATGCAAATTTAATCAAGTACAGCCCGAGTGGCACAAAAGTGCTTTGAGCGTGATACCGTAAATTGTTTGCAGGTCAAGAATCTTACACACGAGCACGCCCTTGCGGATATTATGGAACATCAATCAAAACCTTCGGTACCACGCTATTGTAAAGAAGCACTGTCATACTGCACTGTGCCATCCTGCTACTCCATTCCCAGCTTCTAAAACTTCTTCAGAACTTCTTCCCATCAATGCAACGTAACAAAAAAACAAGGTACACAACTTCCCCCCACGCAGCCGTGTGTTTGGAATCTTTATATATATACAATATATAAATATTTGTTTTTTATTTCATTTGTGTTGCTATTTTTTGGAGAAGGGATTTGACAGTAAGTGTGACGAAACTTTGTTTATAATATGATGTAACATCACCTTCGAAACACATACAACTTAATGAACCTGGTTGACAGCGCGTCATCTTCGAAGCGCATCTAAAGGAACGTCGTTACCCTGCTCACCCGCAGACCCCCACCCCGACATCAATGCTTCTACTCAATGACTCAAACTCTGTATGTAGCTTCACACTCTAGTGACTCTAGTGTGTATACCGACTGCAGCTTTAGCTCAAGGTCAAAAAAAAGTTTGCTTGCTTGCTTGCTAGCTCCCTCGCCTGCTTGTGCAATCGCACTTGACGCTGCTTGGCATTACTTTGCGCTACCGCTCTTGAGACTGTGTTCGTTCCCAAGGGGATCGACTGCACACTAGCTCCGGTATCAATTGCCCCCCCAATCCCCTCCATCTTCCAACACTTCTAAATGACCTTCATTCATTACACCCCCGCCCCACCTGAAAGCACCCAGTCTTCCAACATGACCTATCTTGGGAAGCACCTCCAAACAAACGTCATTACAGTAACCCCCCACACCCAAACCCCCACAACCGAAACCACCACATCTTCCAACTCTGCATGTCGCATCATCTTGGTACGGCAGACCCGGCACAACAACATCTTCGAACCAACACATGCACAAAGGTCCACGGCCAAGTATCAACACGTCTGCGCAATGGCCTGCGGGTATCTGGAAACACTGCAAATGCCACATTAAATTAGCAGGACGTTATCGAAAACAACACAAAGGCATACGGCGGCGACGGGGGGGCAACACCAATCATCCAAGCATCAATAAGCATCATATTATATATGTACATATACCATAAATAGAAACCGCCGCCTCTGGCACCATTAGAGACCCATTACAATTATAGGAACATCATCTTCCTAAATGACCCTGATTGACAGTTTCCATCTTTCCTTAACAAAGCCATACAAGAAGCTATTTCCTGCCATCCACACTCAATATCTCCACGCCTGGCCGTCTGGGCGATGTGAGGGTCGGTGAAGCCCTGAGTGGCTGCGCTTTGCGGAGTGCCATGCGGAGCTCGGCTTGCCCAAGCTGAACCAAACTACTAGCAATGGCCTCCAACCTAGTAGCGATGGCCTCCAACCTACTAGCGATGGCCTCCAATCTACTAGCAATGGCCTCCTACTAGCGATGGCCTCCAACCTGCTCTTCCATCACTTCAACCCTGTTATGGGCGATGCAACATGGCCGCCAAATTTTTGCGGGGGAAGATCATGTTGTGCAGTTCCATGCTGGAGGTGAAACAAGCAGGAAATAGCGATCAATCCCGACCAAACCACCCACATGGAACTATCCTGATACCCCATACCTGGATCTTCCGACTATGCAACATGTTTGCCAAACCTGGCTGGTTGTATGGACGAAAAGGCAAACATATTTAGACATTTTGCATAGTTGAAAAATCAAGGGATCCCCGAACTTCCAATGACTCGAGATTGTAGTGAAATGTTAAACCTCAAAATGAAAGGAATAGTCATGTGGACAATATTATATCTATAATTCATCATGATCTCTAATCAGCCAGCCGCTTTATAGCATTGGGATGCATTGGGTGATTCATTCTGACATAAGCTCATCCGAGTGACTGGTGTGCTTCTTTATGGCCATGGACTCGGGTTTATAGATACTTGCTGGCTTGCTCATTGCTCGACTTGTAGAAATTGCTTGCAAGCAAACTCTTGCGGTCTTATCTGATCCCTCAAACTATTTCCTCCGGACGTGCATCACTCACTAACACTGAGCTGCATTTTGGACCGGTGCAGGAGAAATACTGACACTGAGGTCTGACGAAAAAAGCTGAGGTCTGCAATGCCACAATGCCATAGCTGGCTGAAATGATTGGGGATTTTGACGACTGAGAAAAAGGACGCTACTAAGAACAAGGCCATTTCTACTAGGAGCAAGAAGCTATATACTAGCAGCTCCTGGCAGTACTAGTAGTATCTAGTAGTAACAAGAAGCTACTAGTAACAAAGGGCATCGCTACTAGTAGCAAGAAGCTGCTAGTAGTATCGGGCTATGAGGCGAGTCTGCTCAAACATGCACAAAAGACTGGCCAAGCTGCTCTGGCTCCAAGCACAACCCATTTGAGGGTATTTCGCCATTTCTCTAAAGGAGCCTTTTTCGGAACACAATCAACTGAAACACTCTATCGCCATACATGAATTCATCTGTGAACTGGGCTTCCGAACTGGCATGCACTCACCCGTGAATGTACTCGGACCTGGCACTCTCACTGAGGCACTCTCACTGCAGCTGTCCATAGGGCAATCGGGCCAAACGAATGTTCGAGTGTTTCAAGCACTACCACATACTCGGGCTTCTAAAATCTGGTTCTTTCTATCAGGCTGAATGCTTCTTGTGTGCAAACCTTGCCTTTTGTTCAATATACTATATATATATATATCCGTTTAATTTATGATATAACATAATAAATATATAAAATATATATGTATATGTGCATATATATATATATTATGTGTACATTATATATACTACATATATAATATATATTATGTATACATATGTACGTTTAAGCTATCCTTCTACTAAACCTGCTCGAGTGGAGGCTGTGCAATCCACTCTGCAAACCAGGCAAACCACTCTGTTTCATAGAAACAGAATAGGAGCAAGAAGCTACTAGGGGCTCCTGGCCTTACTACTAGTAACAAGGACGCTACTAGGGGCTCCTGGCATCGCTACTAGGAGCAAGGACGCTACGAACGGGGCTCCTGGCCGTACTACCACTCTGTTTCTCTTCTTCTTGAGTCCAAAGATCTCCAAACCAGAATCAACGCCTGACATCGGCCCGGTGGCGCAGCGGCCGAGCCAGAGGAGATTGGCCTTGGGCAGATTCCAAGATTCCGGCCGTTCTTATCGTTCTTCATGAAGAACGGATGGTTTCAATTGATGTTATATGGTTTATGTTACAAATGAGTGGCTTTGTCCATCATTCCTGGGTTGTTCAGGAGATTTCCGTTGCCTGTTTCTGAAACATTGCGTGTCAACCTTTGTCTACTGCCACAGCTTACAGTAGAGCCTCACTCAGTTGAAGGCAGATGACCCAAAAAACAACTTCTAACTAACTATCAATGACTCTGGCGTACGTGGGAACAACACCGTCCGGACTTCGACCCTACAGGGTCTTTTGCAAGTGTGAGACGGCGTTTGCGGTCAGTCGGGGAGAGGAGGTTTGAATTGAACAAGCCGAAATGCCGCTAGCCGCCAGAGCCAGTGTTGCATTTTCCGTGTATTTTGAGAGATCAACTTCAGGACATGCTTGGTCTTTGTTGCTGTATTTTGATATCTGAAGTGCCCTTTCCATGTATATATTATATACATTTCCTGGCAAAGAACCAGTGTGAGCAATGACAGCTCTCAACACCTGTAGTGGACATGAACTACATCTGGATCAATTGTCGACAATCGAGTATGTATTGAACACATGAGACTTAAAGCCTCCCCCCCAAAAAGGGAATTCCAGCGTGTTGTCGCCCTGTCCCCCCATTCGCAGTGTGTAAACAAACATACATACCATGCAAAACAGCAAACACAAGTTCGAAGTATGGATCGAGTTCAGCTCCTTTCTGACAGCTCAGTTCCGGACATCGTGCCATAGGCTGGGGTAGGCCTGACAGTGCAACGGTTGAGAGGACACTCCCGGTTGCTGCAAAGATTGCAAGTGTGAAGGAACAAACAAGACCTCCCAAGAAAACATTAACAAATGAAAACAATGACAATAGGAGCAAGAAGCTACTAGGGGTTCCTGGCCTTACTACTAGGAGCAAGAAACTACTAGGGGCTCCTGGCCTTTCTACTAGGAGCAAGAAGCTACTAGGAGCTCCTGGCCTTACTACTAGGAGCAAGGACGCTACTAGGGGCTCCTGGCCTTCCTACTAATTTGGTTTTGGGCCGCAACTTTCGATTCACTCCCCTCTTTGGCAGTTGTAGAGGTTTTGCATTCAACCCAGGAAGAACGGCTTAAACAAGGGCTCCACAAAGGATCCTTCCGGGAGTCGTTCTGGCTTGTTTCGGCCGAAACAAACGGCCCCTCGCTGGGATTCCCAAACGCGGGAGCCACGTATCCTGGCGCCGAACATGCAAGCAAACTCGAGATGCAGTGCAATGGTGGTTCTTCAATTGGGTGGTTTCCATCCAATTCAATACTGAGCTTTGATGCGTGAGCGTGAGCACAGCAAAAATGACAAAAATGAGAACACCGTGAAAACCCTGCCATTAATATTGATGCAGGTTGACGATAACAAAACGTCCGGCCGAAGACACGGCAACACCAGCTATTTAACACAGTGGTATGTTGTTCCAAGGTGGTTGATGCTCCTGTGTTTTAATGAACATTTTTCTTGGTACGAATTGGCCAAACCTACTTTGTCACCAGCTTTGGGAGTTTGAGAACTCAGCATAGCAAAACATGTACCTTATCTGAAAAACAACGTAGTTGGGTCACCCGCTGTCTCATTTCTTCATGGTTGTTCAACATATACAACACTGGATCTTCAACCCTACCAAAACCCAAGATTTTGGTACTTAAATGACTCCAAATTCATCAACCCTCAATCATCCAACACATCACAGCAATTTGAAAGAAACAGCGCAAAAACAACACGCACAAAGGTTCTTCTTCCACTCGCCCTCTCGAAGCCCCGTCTCCTCCTTGTGGTGGCGCCGTGAAGGAGGCATTGATCCAAGGCATCTGCGGCATCCCCGGAGAAAGGTACACAGGAAAAGTAACAGTTCTAATTTATATATTGTTTCTACTAGCGAACCTTGTTACTACTAGTAAGGCACTTGTTACTAGAAGCGATGCGCTTGTTCCTGGTAGCGAACATTGTTACTAGTAGCGTCCTATCCAACACGTTCAACACAATTTGCACGCGATCACGGGCTCTGAATGGAAAAGTGCAAAGAATGCGAATTTATTTGAAAGCTTCAAAACTGGCAAAGTTGCAACTTCTGTCTAAATATTGAGACGCCATCCCTGCTAAACTAGGGGGTGGGGGGGTCGAACCCCCAACAGAAAATGGATTATCCATTTTTGACCCTGATGATGCATTAGCAACGGTCTAGATCCAGTGATATTCAGTGCCGTCCATAGCACCAGCCTGCACTTACCCAACCTGTTTTGCACTTTCTGCATCATATTTTGCATCGTTTGGGTTGTGTTTTTGATCTTTTGGCGTCATCTTTTTGGTCTCTTTGGGCTGCGTCCTGTTTCTGGTCGAGAACAAAAAAAAGCATTGGATAGGGGTCCAGGTATCTGGTATTTCGAAGTGCAAAACAAGCGAGCGTTGGGTTGTATATCTTGTTACATCGAGCGTTAAGTCAAAGAAACAGACCTTGATTTACATTGCGTGGACGTGTTGCCTAATACACTGCATGGACGCGTTGCTTACGCCCGCGGGGCGTAAGCGATGCGAACCCTCAGGGAGCTCCGAGCAGTGGGACCGCGGTGCCGTCCAAAAGGTCGCGTTGCTTACGCCCGCGGGGCGTAAGCGATGCTCCTTGTTTTTCTATTTTTGGCTACATTCAAAGCAAGACCATCATATTCAATCATGCCAGCATGGTCAAGTGAATTCAGGCGGTTCACACGATCGTGGCACCTTTTTTGTTCTTTCCCTGTGTCTTAATCTACTGCCCAAGCGGAAAGCCATCAAAAGTCTTGAATCTGGTGGGCACCCTGGCATCTCCATGCTCAGACTTGTATTCAGTGAGCTTGCTGAAGCCTCTTGCCCATTCAACCGCGTCGCTTGTCAAAATTTCTCGGGGCCACGCGGAGGTAAAACTGGAAACATGTTGGCTGTGTAAATGGAATATTAAAATGGAATTCCTAAAGGTACCCCCCTCGATCCTCCATTTTCGAGGAGGGGGGATGAGACGCCCAATCCAACTATAACCACATCCATTCGTTTCCCAAGCGTAGTGTTGATGCAAGAGAAACACATAAAATACCTAGAGCAAAGCAACTGAAACATGCTGGCAACAATGAGAGGGTAGTAGTTGGACAGAACTGTCGAAAATACCGGCTTTGTCATGGTGTTGGACCCTCCAGCCATCCACTGCAAACATCCCGTCTTCTCAAAGGCTTTGTCAATCCGTAGAGGGTATTGTCCTCCTTCCACGGGACAGGCCTGCCCCACTGGACGAAGGCTTTGCGGTACACTGGGCACCGGCAGGTGCCCCATGCCCTGCGACAAGTGCGGTAAATTGTCAAAAAAAAGCAAGACTGCAAAGAAGAATTGGGTTTGGGAATCGCCGTGGAAGTACGGAAGTACTTCTCTTCATGAATTAACTCTCCGCGATGCACCTGCTGTAACCCCGTGCGCACTTAGAAGGACGCTTGCGAGAGCATATTGCAGCTTCAGTCCGGAGTGCGTGACCGCATTACATCATTAGCCGATAAGACCCTGACCTCGAAAACAGACCTTACATAGGACCACGAGCAACAGGTAAACATTTCTGTTGCGTCATAGAAGTATCGCTTGATAGTAGATAGGTAAGTACAGTAAATCAAAGAACGGGAAGCCTGCAGTTGTAGCATAGGGATGCAAGATAAAAATGAAAGCTTTCTAAAGTACCCTTCAGAACAGGGTTTGACACACACACACACACAACATGCACACAAAGGAAAAATGACCATCAACTCTAGACTCTGTAAGTTCCAGTTGCTTGCGGGAAAGAAAACCCCAGAACCATGGCACAGGGATGTGTTTAAACAGTGCACGAAACTGTTGACTGCCTTCGGCGGAAATAGGGGACTAGTTCCAACCTTGAGATGAACCTTAGAGCGAACTGTGCCTACTTCCGTTCTATATGATCTGAAAGGACTTCCCTGGGTTGAATGGAAGGGAACTACAAATCATGCCCTCTGGACCGCATCTTTTTTTAAGAATCATGTTTCCTCCACACATTGGTATGTGGGGATCAGCAAACTATCATCGAGCCAAACAAGAGCTTCGCGAAGCATCCGCCCCCATTGGGCACCCTTGCCTGGATGCTGCGCGGGACCTGGATCCGTGATGAAAATCACATCCAGCATCTGCTCACGTCATCCCTAAAGATTACATCAAACCTTGACAAGGGAGCTTCTTACTACTAGGAGCAAAGGGCCTCGCTACTAGGAGCAAAGGACGCTACTAGGGGCTCCTGGCCGTACTACTAGGAACAAGGGCCTTACTAGTAGTAACAAGAAGCTAGTAGAAACAAGTGCATCGCTACTAGGAACAAGTGCCTTACTAGTAGTAACAAGAAGCTATTTAGAAACAACGAGAGTAGGGGATCCAAGTGACCCAACGATGTAACGGACCCCGCTGAGTCATTGACGTCGTACGAACAAGACCACAGTCATTGGCAAACCAACTTGAGCAGCACTTCAGATTCTTCCCGTTCCAGTCACTCACAGGGTCTGCGCTGAATATTCACAGTCTGGGTCACACGGACAGTGGGCTGAAATGCCTGAGTGCATGTGACTGCAGCAGAACATCGTAGATTTGGAAGGGGGTGGAGGGAACCAAAGTCAAAGAATCAAGCTGCAACGAAAATGCCGTCACAAATGGGATATTAGTAGTAGTAGTAGTAGTAGCAGTTGTTGTTGCTGTCGTCGTTGCTCTCAGTTTATCACACATACATAGTGCAAATAAATATAACATATTATATCATGTAATAATATATATTGCAAATGATGTCTCAAGATGTTGCATCTTTGTCGAACGCTACGTATACTGTACGCTACTCTACACTTCGCAGATCGCAGCCAAGGCTCACAAGGTACCGGATGCTGCATCTGGCATGGAGAAGCACCACATGCCGTATGCGCCAGCTGCTGCGGCATCTGCGGCATCTGTTGCGGCATCATTGGCGCATGCGGCATGGACGTCTGAGGCCCTTGAGCCTGAGGCCTCAGGCGGAAAAACATCGACTTGGAGAATCGATTTTCACCACGGCTGGTGTAGTTGTTGCTCGTGTTTGCCAATGTTTGTCAGCGAGCATGGTGACTGGTGTCTCACGGTACACCACACTGTGTACACTTGATGTTGAATTGGAGGAATGCAGCAGGACCACTTGGAAACGCTGCCGATGCCTGGTGAGATTCCCAATCAGGTCAGTTCTCGTGTCTTTCTGCAGTGGGGTTGGATGCAGTCGGATGTGGTTCACTTGTGGCAAAAGAAAAACCAACCTAATAATCTAATCTAACAACATCTGGCAACCACATGGTGCAATCTACATCATAAGTTAGAACAACTTGGAGGAAAACCGCTCAAAGCCCTGCAAATCAAGTAAGAACAACATGATGCTTCACAAGCCTAAGTCAGTATTGGTGAGTACAGTGCTCCATCTTTGATTCATAGCATGACAAACTTCCATCTCAACCCTCCCCATTGCTGTTTTGGAACTACTCGTTTTACCCCTGGCCAACAAACTTGACTTGAATTGGTAGAAATCCGTCTAGACAAGGTCGTCTTCCGGCCATCATCTACGTCACCATCTCCAGAAGTGCCCTTCGGCATCTTCATGGCGTCGCATTTCTCGGTGCCCTTTAGCATCCAACGGAGAACGGAATCCTGCCCTGCGACCAAGAGGCATCCGCCCCCACATGGGCACGGCCTTAAAACACGGTGAAAACGCGGTTCTTCTGCCTGGATACTGATCTTCGACCCAAGGATACGGGATGCTGGATACTGATCTTCTGCGCACTCTCAATGGCCTTGACGCGCACCCCAACAACAGGGTTCTAATCCAAAGAAAAGATCACTTTTCAGAGGTTCTAGTTCCAAACATTGGGAGGTTCCCAAAAGAGGCCTCGAGTAGTATGGATGGAATCGACTCTGGATTCATTGGATGGATTTGTGCCCTTCTCAATCTCCTTACTACTTAATTTAGAGTCCGGGTGTTTGTCAGAGTGCGCTGTTTTATGATTTTAAGTAGTGTTATAGCATACTATTTATTTAAATATATTTCCTTTAAAACATATTTTTATTAAATAAACTACAGTATATGTCTAACGACTCATGCCTTAATAATGGACGGTTAAATCCCTATGATGTATAATATTGTTGTGCTAATTTTGTTGCAATGTTTTCTACTGTATATTCACCTTGTAAAAAATGACTTGTTCTCTATTTCTCTGTGATTGCTTTATTCCTCATTATTTTTACCTTGTCTCCCACCTCTAATGTTGGATACATCTTTTCTTTCCTTGCTTTTCACTGATACATTCAATTTTGCTTTAAACTCATTCTTCTCTTTCCTTGCTTCATTTGGTGTTAGTCCTGTTGCACTATGCACATATTTATTACTATAAGTCAGCATTCTTTCTAATATGTAGTCAATCCATTGTATAGTCTGCTTTCCGTTCTTCTCATCAAGTTCAACTCTTTTAAATAGTTTAAAGTATCTTTAAATGTCCTAATAAATCTCTCAGCGAAGGCAGGATGTCCCCTTGCCCTGTATAATTCAATGCCTTCACCATCCACATATTCTTTTAAATCAGCACTTACTATACCTCTTTCATCATCAGTATACAAAATTTTGCATTTCTTTCCCATTTTTTGTAAGCCTTCCATAGTTCCAGCAATTATGTCAGGTGGAGTTTTACTCTTTATTGGCACTACCACAGCATATTTACTCAGAACATCTATCATTACTAAACCCGCTCTGAATTTTTGTGTTGCTTCAATGTCATCAAGTGATATAAAAAATATGTCACGTTGGTAGGTATGATTATTATGAGGTGCTACAAAACTGTTCTGACCTCTTTGTTGTTTTCTTTATCTCAACATTTTTTCTAAAAAACATTCTTCAACATCAAACATTTTTATTTCAGAATCTTTTTTTGGCATCTCTTAAAGTTGTTGCTTTACTTCCATAACCCGCTCTATCAACATATACATTATTCAATATGTCTTGCTTTGAACTCATTATATAAAATAATATAACTATTTTTTTTTTTTTTTTAATAATCAGTGAGCACTACAATTACAATACTTACAGTATGGAGTGCAATTATCCACAGAATGGCACAGTGTATTGTCTAGTCTTTGTGCTGTGAAGTGTGATGATAATTTGCCTTGCTTCATTTCAATATAAAACTCTATTCCACAGTGGGCACAACAACCATGGACATGATTCAAACACCAATGTTCATTAATATAGTGTTCTTCATCTATTTCTCTATCAGCCACTTTATCCTGTTTCTTGTATCCTTCAATCTTGTTTTAGAATATCCTATTACTAATTTATTTTGCATCTCTTCATCTGCTTTTTCATTCTTGAAAAAATATACATTGTTAAAATCCCTTGCTCTTGTGATACTGCACCACAACCATTCTCTGCTTACTAGATATGATTTTTGCCATTCATGTATTGTAATGTTTCCTCCTATTGATGTCCCCTGTCTGCTTGGGCCGCCAGATAGAGAAACCAAAAAAAAATGAAAAACAAACAACACTATTTCAGAACTCTTTCTGCAGAAGCCCCAAGTTCAAAGACCTCTGGTGTTTTGTGTTTTTTTTGGAGACCCAAGATTCCCAAACCTCTGGAAAATTGTATTCTTTTGTATTTATGAATACTCAAAGCATCTGGTCATATCTGAAATGTCTCTATCTGTGGCAAAATTTCCAGAAAAACATCTGCAAATCAATGGAAAACCGCACTCTCAGGGACACCCGTTCTGTTAATTTATTACTCTTTGTTGACTTGTTTGCTGGGCTTGACATCATGATAAACCGCTGTTCCTGACACATCGTTGCTAACACTGGGATGAAATTCGTCACTGGAACCTCCTGCATCCTCCTGCCCATTGGTAGGAGCATCCAAAACGGAATCAATTAGGGCCTTGAACATTCGCAGTGGACCATCTTGTTCGTCGCTCTGGGGCGAGATTTTTGCACTGAAATACTGGTAGGTGAGTCGTTCCACGTATAGGACCTGAGTGACCAATAGTAGAAACAAGAATCTCGCCATTTCCATGCCCTTTCCTATTGTTATCTATTGTTGAAACAGTCTCACATGGGTTCGGTGTCTATCTCCAACGGCCCACCATGCAGAAATCACGCACATTCATGCCAAGCTTCCATTGGGCAAGCAAGCAAACTGACACGTTGCAGTACGCTTTGGTTTCTGCAGGCTATGCCGAGGTAAGTACGTGGTGTTGTGGCTCATGATCCTTCAATTCTCTAGATTGCCCACCAACCGAATGCAAGCAGGTCTCTCTTCATGTCTCTTCATAATGGTTTTAACTCATATATCATATTGTCTCAAAATGGTCAAACGCCAATCATACCTCCTCCATCAATCGGCGTTTCCATGGGTCCTTCACACTGTCTGCTGATCCGTTCAGGGTTGTGGATGAGATGTCTCCGGTGGCGTTCCTTCGGTCCAAAGGGGCTCCAGCACAGGCGGCGATAGGGCACTGCTTGCAAAGCCGAATTGTCACCAGGGCATGACACAAGGGATTTAGGCCTTTGAGGATGGGAACCTGTACAAGGCTCATATAAGGGATAAGGGGTACACATCCTTTGTTCATGACCTGAAGAACCATTGAACAGAACAGGTTTGGAAGTTGGTCTAACTACCAATCCGTCCCAGGCGGGAAACCTTCCCATTCACAGTCTTGTCTCGGGGGTGTCATTCCAAGTAACCCTTCTCTACATTCAACATTTGGGTCAAGTTTTGTTAGTTTTGCTCAATACCGCACCTTCTCACCAGATCAAATCTGCCAGGTCTATACTACTCGATCATAATCTTCTTAGACTTCTGAGCTGGCAAAACTATGACAAACAAACATATCGAGCTGGGTATCATTTCGACAGTGCACCTGTGTCGACCATTTCCAATGATACCGCGCTTGGCAAACGGGGATCCCGACGTTTTCGCCTCGCCTCGCCTCTTGGATCAATTTGGCTTACAGCCTTCAAAGGCTTTCGAAATCTTTTGAAGGCCAAGTGGAGACATGGTGAGAAAAACAATTCTATGAGCAGAATTCTCAGGGTTGACACTCGAGGGAAAATCCAAAACATGTTGGAGGTCACGTACTATTGCATGTATAGAGTCCCACGCAGGGTCATCTATACCTTGGGTTTGGCCCTTGATTCCAGCTCAGACCCAAGGGTTCATTGGTTCACTCGATTCATGTAGCCAAAGGGTCCTGTTGATTGAACTGAGAAACCCTGGGACTGAGCAGGTCAAGGCCTCCGTGGTCTACGCTGATCCTGCAAAATGTCCGATTATATACTGTATATATATATATATATATACTGTGCATCCATTTGGCCTGGCATCCAAGACCTGCAAACTTGAGATGCTACACAGTCTTGACTTATAAAATTGTCCCTGTCCGACACCTGAGAAGCCACAGACTTGAAGTACTTCTAAGCTTCTGTATTTCCAGCAACATTGCATCATTTACTTGTATCACCCAAACTGAACATCTGCCCAGTCCAATCTTCTGAGCTTCAGCTATGAAGGATTCAAGAAGAAAGAATCATAAACTGGCAAAACAACCGTTTGCGACCACACCACCCTTCTGACAGCATGTTCCAATCCAGGTCACTGACGGGTTTTATCCAACGTAATCAATCTGTCTTTCGACTGCATCCGCAAAGCACAAGTGCAGCACATCTGCAAAGCCCTTTTCAATGTCAGAGCTTTTTCTGCGGATCCGAACTCTCAGGCTTCCACACCTTGGCTTCCACAAGGTCAGGAGACAGTCACCGGCACTGAACACCCAGCAGTTCACGCTGGAGGAAATGGGTCAGTTTGACCCAGCAACATTGGCAAATGTGAACCCAGTCGAAGCTGAGATGTGAAGCAATGAGATGCCTTGGGGTTCCTTTGTGTTGCATCAACACTCGGTTCTCACCGCACACGATGTTTGTTGAAAAACACGGTTCTACCAAGGGTCCATGTGAACATGAAACCGTTGGCAAGCAGGCTAATGAGTCATGAGAGCCAAACCTGTCCAACACTTGTCAATATGTGTACAATGTTCAATGTTCAATATAACTAACATTGCCTGAACACCTAAACACCATCGACTTGCTATTTTCTGAACATTCCCTCTTGTAATAAGTGTTGTACGTCATCATACGTCGCCAATGAACCACTCTCTGGCCGCGCACCTGTTCGCTCATGGCTTTGGTTCACTGGCAAATCTATGGTGAAGACTGATGACCTCCCACAAGTCTCATACATCATCCACTGCCAAATAAAAGAATGGCCAAAACATGCCAAGAAGACCTTCAGAACCTGACCCCTCATGCTTTTGGTCCAACAAAGGTCCTATCGGGGCTCCAACCAGGGTGACCCACGGCCCGCCCGGGGTCCGCCCCTTGGGTCGCGTAACGAGCTGTTGCTCCTTGGGCGCGATCGCCGCATTCCACTGCTCCCAATCCTTACTCCTGGCGATTGGCCGGCAGGTTCTTCGAAGTCAACACCGGAGTTCTTTTTTTGGGGCCGCTGCCTGCGAGAGAACTACCAAGAACCCAGGGAACCCTCCAGTTGGAAGGATGAGTATGCTACATACATGATGTATATATATATGTGTGTATTATGTATATGTTTATTTAGATACATACAGTTAGTAAACATGTAAACAGAAACGAGCATACAGAAAGGATCCGCCACAGCACTGAGCAATGAAGGTCATGAGTCTTGCATGGTGCCTTCTTTAGGCGCTCATGGAGTTTGGGAGTAAATGTCTGAGTCATCTATGTATGAATCTAAGCCTATCACCTTGTATACCCCACCAAGGGGCTCGTGGCCTTACTAGGAGCATAGTCTCAGGGGAGGGCACAGTGACAATCAGCCAACGGCCCATGGTCCAAACCCTCTTCGTTGGCGCGCCTTTTTTGAGCGGATGGGCGCCAAACATGCCAATTGTTTGCTGGCGAAAGGTGTCCACCCCCAGCCATACCTCCTGTCCAAATCCTAGTCAGACTCGCTAGAGATGCGCGATTAGCAGAAGGGATCCATGTTCTTTTCGAGGAAAAGGATTGGAATTTCACCTCCTTTCGCCACTGCTCCACGTGCTTTCTGTGTGCAGAACAGGTCCCAATGCCAAGAGTGCTCGTTTCATGGTCCCACTGCTCCGTCGAAACCCAGTCGCACGTTGATCGCCGACGAGCGACTTGGTTTTGAGGGGACGCCGATGGGATTGTTAGCTTCATTCCAAACCCTGCCACTGCCACTTGTCAGGGGTCTTCACGTTCGTCTTTGGAGCGTGCTATGACCACCAGCGTACTACAGTTCCCCATCAAATAGGGCGGGTTCATCCACATCTGTCGGCCGCACTGGGTCTCCCCACGCCAACTCTCTAGCCTTCCAGAATGGCCAGTCGCGGAGTGGTTACGGGCCTTTTTGTGAAAGAACAAGTGGAGGGTTTATGTGAAATCATCTCCACTAGGTAGGGATAATGGGCTGTTTGGTTCCCCTTGACAATTCAATCTTAGGGAACATGAGGTCAAATCTGACTTGCCTGCAGGGCATATATCTTTCTTCTGGGAGAACAGGGGAATGGCAACAGGTCTTTGCACAAACCTCTTGTGTAATTTCTACACAGTCAGTGACTCAGTGACATATAGTGTAATTCAAAACAAACACACACACACACACTGACTGACTGACTGCCACTGGGGGAAACACGATTTGCAGAAGTGCGACGGATGCCACTGACGCGGCCGCCACTAATACGGGGAAGGCTGGGACGAAAGAAGCAAACGTACGGTGTCCAGGGCTCAGGTGAAAAGCAGGGCTCAAATGGTCAAAGGGTGAAACATCCAAGGTTCCTTTAACGCAAACTCCAAGAATCAGCCACACAACTTCAAACTCCAATGACAAAGAAAGATGCGCGAGCGTGGACCTGAGACCTCAGCCAAACCACAGCGAAGTACGGTATTCATTGGAGTCATTGCAAAACAGCTAGGCTCAGGAAAATTCTCGGCTGAGACCCCGTGGCGGACCCAAAGGAAAAAAAATCATGAGGTGTTCCAAAAATACAATGGCACATCCTTGACTCCACGGTGGTTACACACCCACACTAAATTTAACATAAATAATACACGTACAAATTATATAAAAAGTATATAGCATAGAGAAATATATACGTAACATTAGTTATATATATAGGATGTTCTGCTCTTTGGATGCGCTTGCTTTGATAGGACCGGGAATCTCAGCCATCTACTCAATTCAGGAGTCCACCAGAAGCAACGCACCCAATTTTATTGTTTCACCCACTCTAAATGTCTCCAATTCCTCAGGCTTCACTGCTTCGAGTTGCCTGCACTACGGCCCTATTTCAATTCTGGTGCTTGCTTGCTTATGAAGAGAGCGAGAGAGAGAATGAAATAATGAGAGAGAGAGAGAGAGCGAGCGGCAGCGACAAAGTACACATCTTTCGCACGTTGGCAATTTCTTTACCAACGTGCCACCTTTGAGTATTATAGACTCAAATAATGAGTCAACCCTCTATCTGAGTGTTCATCTGCATTTCCTCCGTCTACCGGGAAAAAATATCGCGGTCGCTGCACCTTTGGCAAGCCCACCAAGGTTGGGGCTTCCTGGAACCATTTCCTGTGCAGCGGTACCGTCGATCGACGACACTGAGATGGTACTGACAGTGCCACTCGCGTGACCCAGTGGCGCCCTGAACCCCCTGGATTAGACCAACATGGAACCTGAACATGGGTCTCGGAACCAGGGCATAGATGTAGTTTTCACATGTGTTCACCCCCTCCCGTTTTTGCATGGAAACCAGGCGAATTTCAGTTTGCAGGGCAACGTATGATACGGCTACCGTGTCCGTCTCCACAAAAGCAAAGGCACGTTGCTGTATTTTGCAATCATATTCGGCTATCCAAAACAGATACTTCCTTGACTTCCTTGTCAAAAATCAAACACGTAATTTGCGACCAATTGGAGATGTCGGGCAAACGACACAAAATTATCATTCAACCGTCCCAAAGCACGGTGGACAGGAAATCAGGCCATGCAACCTATTGCAATTCTAATGGACGCTACTAGGAGCAAAGGGCATCGCTACTAGGAGCAAAGGACGCTACGACTGGGGCTCCTGACCTTACTACTAGGAACAAGAAGCTATTAGAAACAAGAAGCTACTAGGGGCTCCTGGCATCGCTACTAGGAGCAAGGACACTACGACTGGGGCTCCTGACCTTACTACTAGGAACAAGAAGCTATTAGAAACAAGAAGCTACTAGGGGCTCCTGGCATTGCTACTAGGAGCAAGGACGCTACTAGGGGCTCCTGACCTTACTACTAGGAACAAGAAGCTATTAGAAACAAGAAGCTACTAGGGGCTTCTGGCATCGCTACTAGGAGCAAAGGACGCTACGACTGGGGCTCCTGGCCCTACTACTAGGAACAAGAAGCTATTAGAAACAATAATGCCATTGGCGGATTCGAATTGTGTCTTTGCTGTGATGGTGTCTCTGGGACCTCCTTAGAAGGAGGCCGACTCTGAACATGCATGCAGACATGCGTTGTCTTGGTGGCGGACATGCGGTGTCTTAGTGTTCGTTTGGCACCTCTTGTTTTTTCTGGATCAAACGGTCTTAGGGGGCCTCAGGGACTTGGAGTGTTTGAGACCGCTTCGGGTGACCCCTTTTTGGAGTGCGGCCAGTACATAGATATTTTCGCATGGCCCTTGATGGATGACACACTTGGCAGTTGAACAAACAACAAAGAACATGTTGATATCAGGTCTTGGTCTTGGTTTGTTCGGTCTTGCTTCGTCTGGGATCGGCTCGGTATGATTTGTGACCTTGTTCTGGGGCCGTTGACAAACCCGATGAACATATTCCCCAGTCGTTTAGAAATATAGACTTAGACTTATAGTGGTTTCAATGACTGGTCAACGGTCCGCCACGAACATAGACTTAGTTCTCCAGAGGTCTGGAAGGAATCGTTGACGGATTCGGCGAAAGGACCCAGGAACCCATCTCTTTCGCCCCCATTTGCAGCACCAAACGAGGTGCGGAATGCCCTGTCCACACTTCTACGGCAATCTGGGCTAAACTTGGGCTCTGGGATGTGCTGGGGCGTAATTACTCGTAATTACTTCTATGTGATACCTCAGAACCTTGGAGCCCGCACGGGTTCATCTGTTCATCATCCCACAACCATTTCCTCGGCGCAAAAAGCGAATCCTCTCTTCAAAAAAAAACACGAGCACGCGTACAAACACGCATATAAACGGTACAATATAAATTATGTCTTTATAGTAATTTGTAGGTCGTCATGTCAAATGTGTCTTTCCAAATTGAAACAACACCTAGGTCGTCTGAAGTAACGAAAACTGCTTGACGTCGCATAATTTCTTCATGTTTTCTCAAAATGCAAATTTTGAACACTTCGTGCGCCAAAGCCCTGGTTTGCTTTGTTTTGTTAAAGCATTAGGTCGGGGAAGACCTGGGGGGGGTCGAGCCTAGACAGGGGCCTCAAGAAATGAATTTCAGATGGTTCGGCTGCAAAAAGTTTGAGAATCATGTCTTGAGCGGAACATTTTAAACAACAACCATCGTACTTTGGTCACATGTCATGAAGGCGGTCCCACCTACCTAGCTGCAGTGCTGCTGTTCCGTTTCTCCTTTGGTTCACATTTGTCACCTTGCGGTCCTGGTCAAACTGCATCGGTGGCACAGCGACTTGCCCAACCTTTTCCGGTACACAAAAGCCTCAATTCCGAAACTTAGGTCGAATATACAGTGACGTCGGGTGATGTCGTACAACTCAGGCAAAAAAACATATATATACATATATATATTACATATATATATATATATCCGGACAGTCCGGACGGGTTCACTTTAGACATCTTTAGACCCTGGGATGTTTGTGAAGTTCACCTCATGTTTTGATGTTTTTTGTTATATAGTTGGGAAGACAATAATGTGGCCCTCAGATTTATAAACCCCCCTAGAATTATGTCTTTTTTTTTCCCTGCACTGATTTATAAAGGCCCCTAGAATAATGTCTTATTTTTTGGAGGGGTAGTTGTAGTGGATTCTTTTTTATTGTTATAGTTTACTTTTTCCCTTTTGAATTTGCTGGGATTTGCTTATCTTACAGGCTTTTGGATTGAGATTTCTATTGAACATTTGGAGATTTCCATTGAGATTTGATTCTTTTGGAGGCTTTTGGATGGAGATTTCTATTCAAAAATTTGAGATTTCCATATGCTTTTGGAGGCTTTTGGATGGAGATTTCTATTAACAAATTTGGAGATGTTCATCGAGATTTGATGCTTTTGGAGGCTTTTGGATGGAGATTTCTATTGAAAATTTGGAGATTCTATTTTCCTAAGCTCTTTAGTTGTGAAGCTTTCCAAAAGTTTCCAAAAGTCAGTGCGCACTTTCTTTATAAAATCCCTTATTTAAAAGTATTAAAAAA
>CAXAMN010009668.1:657656-703008 GCA_963970005.1 Durusdinium trenchii
CGATAATGTACCTCGGCTGGAGACTGTACTTTTCGCAGGCGGAGATACCATGTACCGGCGCTCACTAGCTCTTTATGGCCTGAGCTAAATCAAACTAAAAGGGAAAGCGGCTTTTTCTCTACAGAGACCTATAAAAGAATCAAACGACACTCGCGTAACAAAGAACTAAAAATTCAAGACCGCACAATGCAATGAATTAAGATGCCTTGCAAAATGCAAGGAGCGTACGGTCCGAGGAATAATCTTCTCGTGACGTGGTCTCGACCGCTTTCATTCACAGACAAAATAAACTGCATCAAAAGGACTCTCTTTCACATTCACATCAAAAACACAAGAAGGAGATACCGGCAAATGTATGTACAAAACTTGCACTACAAATGCAGACTTATGAAATGACTTAATCATCAACCATGAATGGTTGTCCATTAGAGGTCATCTCAGAAAAAGCGGCTGTGATAGATATCATCAGTTATGCAAAACTGTCCATACCTATCTGCATGCTAAAGCGTATAAACCTGGAATGCAGGAGTATCTTTTTTTGATAAAAAGTTTCTCCTCATTGCAAACCAGAATTTATTAAAACTTCAGCCTGGTAACTTAAAGTCAAGCCTGGAAGCAAAGTATCAACTGTAACCAGAAGTATCTTCACTTCCTAGCCATCATTTAAATTTCAGCCTTCGCTCAGGAATTATGCCGCTGCAAACGATGAAGTTGCTTGATCAGAAGTTGGCGGCCTTCCTTTCCTTTTATTCTGCTTTTGTCTCTCCTTCCTCCGCAAGTTCGCCTCATGAAGAGTTGGTCCCATGCGATACTGTTTTCTGTCTCCAGATGAAAAGGAAGCTGGTCTGAGTGAAATAAACATTGGACCATGACTGTCCTCGTCAGTGGGCCTTGAGCACATAACCTCTGTATCAATCATAGCAAAGTTCTCTGAAAAATTACAGATGAACTCCTTCGTGCTCACTGTGGAATTTTCATATTCCTCTTCACTCATTGAATGACCCCATTCAACAATGGTAGACAAACATGTATCGCCAAGCTTTGATCCTTGGTATTCTTCTTTTTCAACAGTAGAATATTCTTCCCAGAGTTTGTCAAAGTAATCTTCACAATTCTTGAGGACCTGTGAAGTTGAACTGTAAAATGTTCTGGGAATAGGTGCTTTGATACCCGGATCTGCTTTGACACGAGCTTCTGAAAACCTGCGGATCCAATGCTGCATGGTGCTGTAATAGTAGTTAGCCATTGGCTGCCTTTTGTACCCAGACATTCTGTAGGCCAAACTATTTGCATCACCAGAAATGATGTCCACCTCATAGACAAAACACTCGTAAAGCATCAATGCTGTCTGTTCTCCTGTCAGTAGGTGGGCATCCACAGCACGGTGTGTATCAACATGATAATTACAGACTCTGATGGTATGCATGTTCGCTCGAGTAAGTGGAACACGCTTGTCCTCAGGACCATAGTCATCAAATTCAAAGTCTGCATCCTTGAAATCTTGACGAGGCCTTGTTTCTCCAAAACAAATCTCGTAGATAGCCCAAGTTACATCACGCTGTTCACAGTGACCAAGATCTTGGTCATGTCCAGCAATGATCTTGACATATCCACCTGGTGCCAATCTAGCCATCACTGCAAGATTCTCCCAATCATTGAAACAAACTGTCCAATTCTTTTGCTCAATAAATTCCTTGGCAGGAACAAGAAGATGAGCTTCCTGGAGAATCACGACATGTGCACGTAAAAAGAAGAGCATGTTGAAGAAAAGGTTGTTCTCAAATTGCTCATTCTGAAGTGACATGGCGCTCTGTTTGCGTGGCCTCATTGCACTATCAAGTCCTTGGAGAAACCTTGGTGTGGTGTACTTCTGACCACGAACCATGTTGCCATAGTTCCAGGATAAAAATGTCAAGGACTCTGAGCTGGCCAATAAATTAGTTCCATATGGTTCTTCTATTCTTCCCTTGAGGAACCTTCTGCACAGCTCTTCATAGAAGGTGACAAAGTCCCAACTGGGTCCCTTGGGACCATATGATTCCAGTTCCTTCTTGAGTTCCTTTTTCGTATCCTCCAATTCTTCTCGAGCATGACCTGCCCTTTCAAGGGCCTTTGGATCGACCTGATACCTGCCATCCAAATAAATGATGCGGTCATCATTGATGAAGAATCTCTTCAAATCATGCTCTGGTTCATGTTCATAACAATCAGGTGGAGGTACTGGACAGATATTGCGAATGGATCGAACAAAATCATTCTCGTTGATCCTTGACTGATAATGAGGATGGGAAATCTCACCTTTTCTGAAACAAACATGATTCAGCAATCTTGCATGAGTTTCCCTGAAGCATAGTTGATAAAAGCCAATACCTGGATCTCCTGTAAGCTCTCCAAGCAACTTTAAAGGTGAAGTGTGCAACTCATAGGTATTGTCAACTTTTGTTGTATCCTTTTCAACAACTACTTCAGATGGAAAAGATTCTTGGATTTCAGCCTCCAATTTCTTCTCTCCATCATCCTCTCTGACCTCCTTTATCTTCTCCACCGCCTCTTTCTTCTCTTCCATGGTTGCATCATCCTGAACTTCTTCATGAAAATGAGGATCAGGAATCTTATTCAGGCGGCTTTTCTTAGATTTCCGCTGACCTGAAGTATCATCAAGGTTAGCATCCATCTCACCTGATGGTAAGTGCGATGCAGTCGAGTCCTCACCTATCTCTCTTGACAGAAAGTGTGGTGTTGACTCTTCCTTGGCTTCCTCCTGGTCAACTTCCATCTTTGGTTCCTCTGAAGGAAAAACACCTGCATCTTCATCAAATATTTCTTCTTCCCTTCCAGGTTCAACTGCAGGATCTTCTTCAGGAACTTCCTCTTCCATATTCTCATCTTCTAGAAGTGTTCTACTTCCAGTATAGACTTCACCAGTGATAGTGGAGACTCTTGTATAAGGAGGAACTTCTTCACCTGCTTCAAAAGCTTGTTCTGCAACATCCTTGGTGAGCAAGTCCTCTACAAGATTTTCTCCCGCGGTTCTTGGAAGAGGTCCTGAGGTCTCATAAAAATCTGTCCTCTCTGAACTGAAAGCTTCTGTCGCCTTCTCATTGTCCTTTTGATCCCTGAACAGGTGAGTAATCTTCACAGCTTCTCCCTGTAGCACCTGATCACCTCCTCTATACTTGTCGACAATGGAGCGCCATACTGGAACATCATCATCATCAAAATCAAGCTCCATATCATCTGCCAACAGGTATGAGATGTTTTGAGCTGCCTGTTCTTCTTCTTCATCACGTTCCTTGGCAAGCTCCTCATCCTTCTGGATCTTGAAGATACCCTTCAGGATGTCTTGTAGTACCTTTAAGTTCAGCTTCGATGATGGCTCATACGTCCCTGAACTTACAGGCTCAACTACAACACGAGAGCAAGAAATCGCCTCCAAAAACTTGGAATTGTATTGGCGTTCAAACTCTTCCTTCTTGATCATCTCATACAAGGGATCAGAAACTGCAACACGCGCCTGAACATACTCACGAAGTTGATAGCATGCATGTTGCACAAATCTACTGTTGGAGTTGTGAAGAAAACTCTCTAAATGATTCCTGTCACGGTCAATCAAATACCACACAATCCTTGCAGAAAAACGGAATTTCTTGAAGTTCATAGCAAAATGTGTATGATACTTCTCTGGATTCCTTTCTGCTTGTAAGGCGGCCTCTGAAGTCTTGTAAGCTGGGAGATTTGTGTCTGGATCCAAAATCATTAACTCTTCCCACAAGATCGAGTGGTCAAGAACCCACTTGGGAAGCACCTTGATGAAAAAGTCACAAACAAGTTCTGACACAAGGTGCATGACACGACCAATCTCTTCCTCCTGCTTGAAGCGATAGTGCAGTTTGGCAAATAAAGGATTGTTGAATGCTTCCTCCACTGTATTGCCAAAATTATCCCACTGAGGTTCTGGAATACCAAAGTTCCAACCCAGCAATTTGGGATCTCTGCACATATCCAAGAAGCTTGAAAGCTCTACAGAAGCAATGCCATGGTCTGTCAGAATTTCAGCCCAGCGGCGTCCATTCTCCCAAGCACGGATGAAGAAAAACTGTTGGTATCCAGTTTGTGCCAACTCCATCCACTGAGAAATTCCGGGTTCAAAACTCGGTGCATACGTCTTGGGGTCTTCCTCTGTTCCATAAACACTTGGACGTAGCAACTTGTATCTTCTACAAAAATATTCTCTCTGGTGCCTTGTCAACCTGTCCCAATCCCTCACAAGGATCACGTCTTCTCCAGTGCTCTGGAGTACACGTGTTCCTACACGATCATGGAGTGATACCATGCCAATGTCATATACCATCCATGGGTTGAGAACCAGGTTGTTGACATTCTGAATGAACCATGTCATCTCACGCTCAGCAACATGAGCAGAGTCATCTTCTTCATCTTGTTGAGGTTCTCCAGAAGTCCTGGCTGTTGAGCTCTTCGAAGTGATGTCCGTCCAAATGTGATCAAAACGAAGCACTTCCTCATCAGCCTTCACCAGTTTTGCCTGATCCTTGCTCAAAACTAATGGGTGAACCATAAACAAGGACCTTGAGGTAACACCATCTCCATCGACAATCAACTTTGGAGTACTATAGCCTAAGATACTCCAAGGATCACGATCATCGATTTCCTTAGGTGCAATCAAAGACCATCCTTGAAGATAATGGCCTTCTGACATCGACTGACGTGACCTCAATCGTGACCGATTGTACTCACGTTCAGGATGATTCTCATATTGGACAAAACGGGCGATAGCACCTAAATCCAAATTGTCCAACCACAAAAGCATATGCCTCTTAACTTGTTTTGTCTCAGGCTCCTCGGCATGAATCCTCCTGAGAAGTTCTCTGGCATATGGCTTGTCAATAGATAATCTGGTGAACAAAGCTCGCACTCTCTCTTGTTGCACCTTCTCACTATTGATGAGCTCCATCATCTCCTCTGCGGACTTAGGATTTCTCAACTCCTTAGCTGGCTCTGGAGCATCTCGTGGTTGTGGTTCATCCACACTAATGTCCAAGTATTCGGGCTCTACATCACAATGTGCAAGCACCACTCCATTGTTGCTGAAATACAGAGGACGTCCAGCCCGAAGCCAAAGAATCACATTAAGCTTCACATACAAAGGCTGTCCATAATCTCTTGGAACCACTGTACCTGGGCCTAAAGGAATGTAAAGCGAAGTTTGTGGATTGCTGTACATAAAATGAACATAATCTCTTCCTTCACCTCTATTCCTTCTATTCCAACTTTGAGGGTCTCTCATCAAACCATACCTCTCAATGCTGGCCCAGTTCTCCCTTCTGGTAACATGAAAAACATGTCCCAAACATCTTGCCTCAATAGAAGTCAATCTATGATTCAACTTCTCTGGACTGATGTTTTGCATGAGTCCTGTATGCCCTTGGTTCACTCCCAAACGCATGGAGAAGGGCATATCGTATTGATTGCCTGTGTTGTACCAAACATTCTTGTCCAAGCGAATCACCAAATGAAATCTTTGCTTCTCATCGCTATGCAATATAGCAAAGAAAGTATTCGGATAAATACGAAACGGCGATGGCATTCGAGCAGTTCCCTCTGTGATCAGAGGCATAAGCTCTATCATTGCCCTACTGTCCATCAACCTATCGAGAGAACGATCATGTCGTAGCATATAGTTGAGCCCCGTGGCTATCTTCCCATAATCGTTTTGCCTCCACGCGACTCTTGTTGCCACGAACTGCCTACTTCTCTCATATTCATCCTCTTCCTCTTGGGTGACATAGCCAAGAGCGTATCTGGCAATCTCTGCGAACCACCGTACTCGAAAATTGAACTTAGTATGGTTCTCAGGTGCCAAACACATTGCAAGAATGTCGGTTAAGATCAATTCATCCTGCTCTGAGTTCCTATGGAACTCAACTGGCGTACGTGGGCGTCTCAAACGGTTTGCCCAGTTCTGAGGTTGTCCCCAAGGAACCTTCTGTGACCAGTTTCGAGCATACTCAAAGATGTTGACCATATTGGACGCTCCCTGACCGGTCATCTCTGTTGATACAAAGTACACCGGTCAGAGGCCAGTGTCCTAAGTCTTAGAAATGACTGGTAGTCAACGATGCAAGGCAATAGTCTTCGAAAGAAAAGTGCTGATCTTGCCAAGCTAATTTGAGCCGCAGGCACAAATTCATGAAAGAAATTCAAATTTCTCTCAAACAAAAACACATGCATTGAATTCTCTCCTCTCACTCTCAGTGCAAAGAATCTCCAAGATAAAACACATCATGTGAAAAGTCAACATGTGTGCATACTGTAGGAAGCCATCCACGCAAATATGCCTTGTGTTCAATAAGAGATCTAAAAGGTGGATGTGCATCAACTTCCTTTAAACAACCGCTGCGTACTGCATCTATCAAAGCTTGTGGACTAGCAGACTTCTTAGTAAGACAGTCAGCGAGACACCACTGAGTGCGTATATGTGACAAGTCAGCAATTGCACCAGAGCATGCTTCCTTCCTAAGCATTTGGATCATATGAATAGTCTCCTGTTGCTCAGGAACATGAGTAGTACTAGCTGTAGTCACAAGATTGTTAGCATCAGTGCGCATGTGAATGTCAGTAGAGTAGCCTGTAATGTCCTTGATCAAGCCTCTAAGCATTTGGCAAGTGCCATAACACTTCATGAATGCATACAACTCTGCAACAGTTGTGGACAGGGTTGTTCTCTTGATCTTGGAAGATTCAAAGAAAATAAGTGAGCCTTTAGTGTTCTTCTGTTTTGCCTTCCTTTGCTCACCCATAAAAATAACCATCGCACGTTGAGAGGATTTGTCACTGTTGTTCCTGAATGCGGCATCTGGCATAGCAATTAACCGTGGACTACCTTCCAGTGGCCAAAAACGTAACTCCATAGGGTCAGTCACGATTTGTTTGCACAGCTTGTTCAGGGCCTTGCAATCACCTATTGTAGGTCCTGCTGATGCTGATGCTGACCTCGAGAATTGGTAGCATGCTTGGAATTGTGTTCTGGATTGTAACCAGTTTATGCTGCCAAGAAGTGATCTGAAGGCTGTGTGCATGTCTTTGTCACACTTTTCCTCATCCTTCAAACCTTTTGGAATGATAATCTCAGTCAATTCCTGAACACAAAGGGATTGTTCTACTGAGATGTACTCCTTCTTCTTGGTCTTCTCTTGCATCTTCCAAGCAACACGTTGTCCAGTAAACATCAGGTCATTAGTGTCCTCATGTCCAATCTTAAACTGTGACTTCACAATATCCTTGAACTGTTTCAAAAAGATATCATTACCTGTCACAAAAAGATCATCAACATGTAAACAACACATACCAATGGGTGACCTATTCTTAGAATTACTGCCATGCACAGGGTCCATAAAATGCTCAAGCAACTCTTCCACAACTTCAGGTGTAAGCTGAGGCGTTTGTGTCACAGTATACGTATGTTCTGCAGGAAGAAAAAGACTGACAAGCGTTTCAGCTTCTTCCTCCAACGTCACTGCATTCTTCTCGTTTCTGATATCCTTGTTTGTCTCGAGAAGCCACCAAACACCCTTACGCTTAACTATTGAAGTCCGAAAACAAAAACGCGAACGCGAATACGTAGGTTCGGGAGTACGAAGAGCTTTAGCGCGATAAGCGACTTGAGCATGGCCATTTGCATATTGATGCCAACCTGCCTTGTGCTCTACAGAGTCAAGGAAGTTCTGGAGTTCCTGATCTACCACAGGAGTCCATTTTCCATCCTCTGCCTTAAGCAGGCTACGCGTCACCGTCTTCTCCGACCTATTTCCGTAACACACCGAAAACAGACGTTCTTCACAGAGAAAAGACCTACGAACTTCCTCCGCTGTGTCGTGGAATTCGTTTGGCGGCGCACCTGCTACGTAGAAGGATACCGGTTCCGGTTCGGCTGGCATCTCCTCTGATGAGTAGTTCACAGCCTTAGGAACCCTCAAACATCCGGAGTAGCAAACGTACGTGCACCGATCGGCTCGAGTCGGAACTAATCCGAGTGAGTGCAAAAACTTGTCGAGTCGATTCCACCAGCGACGAGGCGCATCACTCAATCCGTACACTGAACGGGTGCACAATCCGACAAGATACGGAGGCAATCCGATGTCGGTCGGAAGTTGAACGTGAATAACGCGTCGCTCGAGGTCGTAAAGTTCCCCCTGAAGAAAGGCAGTTTTCAAATCGATGTGTAACAGGTCCCAGAAAGAAGAGGCTGCATGCTGACATGCTACGCGAAAACCATACCTGGTCGCGGTTGGCGAGTCCGTCTGGAGGTCCCATTTCTGGGCATCTTGGAAGCCTCGACAGACCCATCTGGCCTTAAACTTCTTAAAGTTACCATCTTTGTCAATCTTGATGGTCAGGACCCATCGACCAGTAACATAGTTATCGATCTTATGCTTTCTTCGGTCTCGATACTTCATCGCAGTAAAGTCTAAAAAGCTGCGAAACTCCTCTAGTTTAGCTTGCTTGATCTCCTTCGCATACTTCCGGAGTACTTCCGGAGTAATCACACTCTCTGCCTTTGGCGTCTTCTTAGCCATTGTCTTCGCAAGATACTGGCAGAACTGTGAAAAACCTTTCGGATCATACGAGTTAAAACTCGGAGGAGCTTGGTTCGGACCTATGACACAAAAATCCATGTCATCAAAACTAACAAAAAGATTTTTCTCATCGTCCAGATCCTTGTCTGGATCCTTCTCAAAACCTTTCACATCTTCTTCATCAAAAATAGGTTCTGAATCTGTTTCATTTGTATCAATCGTCTCATTGTCATCGTCTTCGACTGTGCTCGTAGGCACAGGAATGTCGGCTGCTTGTGGCTGATTCGAACTTGATGCTGTCGGATTCTCCGAATGTCCAGGAAAGAAACTTCTTGGCACTGACTTCGGAGGTGCCGGAATAGGTTCGTCATGTCCCGGTAACTGAACCTTAGAACGTTTTATCTGAAACTTCACCTTCGCCTTTGGCAAAGCATCAGTTGAGTCCACAGAAAGCTTCCGCATGTGCTTACTGTGACGTTCACGATTCTCCGGAACATATGGTTCTGGCTCCGGCGTGTTCGAATCTGGCGACGGTACGAACGGATGAACGGGATCCGTATCACTCGGAAACCCTATCGGTGGTTGACCCGGATCATCTGGCGGACGGGATTCACTCGTAATCTCCGGCATTGCCTCTTCCGGATCGCTCGATGGATATCCGAGTTGCTCTAAAGGAACATCGGGATTTCCGAACTGATTCGGACCAGCTACGGAACCTGTCGGAGGTGGTCCCGGAGGTTGTCCACCCTGGTGATCATCAGGGTTGCCACCCGGTCCATCATCAGGCGGATACATATCTTCATCATCTGGATCAAAATACTGCTGTTCCCCCGAGACGGGAATCGGCTCATAAGCCATATCATCATCCATCGGTGGTCCGTAGTCTGGAGGTTGATCCTTTGGATCCTCTAGAGCTACTTCATCAGGAGTCACAATGCGCTTCACGGCGCCTGTCGTCTCTGCTTCGTAAACTATCATACTCCAATGATCTACCAAAAACTGTTCATGATGAGGAGACAGTTGTGACACAAACATAAAGAAAACCTGATGATATTTTCCTGGCTTCCACATAATCAACACTGCATCATCCTCAGAGTTGAAGAGAGGATGCACTCTACCAAAAGTACCACGATAGACCTTACATCTCTCAAAATACATCTGTGGCAAGGTTCTTCGTCTAATCTCCTTCAGGCCTGGAATCAATGACACAATTCGAGAATCAGAGGATGTTGTCACATCAAACTCTGATCTCTGAGGTAGTGCATCTACCTGCCTCAAGGTTCTGATCAGTTCAGTAGTAGTGAACCTTTGTGGTAGTATGTGTCGAAGTGGAACCGGAATTTCCGTCGTCTCTTCCGTTCTTACGGAATTCAGCAAAATTGACTGATGAGCTTCTCTCTCTAACAAAAGAGCTGTTCCACACAAACTTCCAGAGTCAAAGTTCTCCAGAAGATCTTCAATAAGGAAACTCTGACGCTTGTCGGAAGTCTCACTATAAGGAAGGAAACGATTCATCTCAACCAAAAATGAAAATGGAAACTTCTTCCAGTCAGGATCCTTAAAGTACTGGTTGCTTCTAGTGGCTTGCACTGTTTTAGCTTGAAATGAACAGTCACCAATACCTTTCCATCCTTGGCAGGATGCATAGGAATGGAAGACTGTCACGTAACTCATTCCCTTCGGACAATAACAAAAACAATTCATATTCACATCAAAGTTAAAAATCGGATCCTTCAACGAAGAAATGAACTTCTGCAAAAACAAACAAAACTTGTTTCCTTTGGGAACAGTCACAAACACATGTTTCTTCCTTCTCAACTGCCACTCAATCACATTACAACATAGCAACCAAATAGAAGCTCTGTTCTGTTTGGGAGAAGGGTTGTTGATCACTATACAGTGGGGCTGCAATCTCTCCAGTTGCTGCCAAATACCATCTTGACCCTTCATAGTGGAAAAGTTGTATCCTGCCTTGAAATCCATAGGAGATGCAACTTTAACACCATTCTTTGAAAGGAACCAAGATAATCCACTGTTTCCATGAAGTAACTCAACAACATCAGGATGATCATCATTACAGAAGAAAAAGGACTGTTCTCCGAATTCGGCATCAACATACAGTTCGTGATCTTCACGCAAGTTCTCCGGATTCTCATCGTCTAATGCCGGAATGGAAACATCATGCCACTCATCGTGATCACGTCTAACCTTTGACTGATTCACACGTATCACTGCCTTACCAGTATTGGCTTGGACCATAGCTCCTTCTTGTCCAAGTACTGTGGCACGAACCCAACGTCCTTTATCCTTGAACTTTGATGAATCCTGAGTCCAAACAAAAACCTTCTCTCCTTGGAAATAAGGACCGTCACTTGGCATAGTCCTTCTCGCAAGATCTGCTCGAAGGTCCTGAGCTTGTCGTGCTTCTTGATGAGCTCTCAAAGCCACACGTTGTAGTTCCAAATTTGTACGATCTTGTGCGGCGGCATTAGCTGACAATTGCTCAGGGCTTGCGGTCTCAAGGTCAAAAAGATCTGGTGGACGTCTTCCAGTTGCTATCTCTATTGGTGAATATCCACTGATAGTCAACTGACAATTTCTTGCCCAAACTACCTTCTTGACCACTTCTCTGACCGTAACACCACGAAAACGTGGGTCATCCAGATCTACCTTCATAACATGCCACATACGTTTGAACAAACGTACAGCTGTCTCTGCTCGGTTCGGCCAAGGAGTTCTTGGCCCACAAGGACATTGTTGTATACCATGGAACCTGTAGTATTCAACAAAAGCATCGGTGAAAAAGGCTTCGTCTCCTACGATGGCCTTTGGAACACAGTTGTTCTCATCAGACCATTGCCTCAATGCTTGGATGGTGGTTTGATCTATGAGGTCTTTCTGTGCCGTAGCCCAGAGAAGATTTGTGGCACCATCAAGAACAAGTAAGATGATATACTTGTTCTTGTGAAGTTCAACCTCACAATGATCAGCAAAAACAACATCACCAAAACATGAAGCTCTAATACCGGAGACTCTGGCTCGTGGCGGAGGTGCCACTGAAGTGTTACAAACACGGCAGTTCCTGACAACTGATTCATACTTCTCTAAAACAGAGTCAGGAAGCTTCAACATAGAAACACGTCTACGAAACTGAGTAGGACTCATATGGTAGTGCTTCACATGAAGCTTATAAAGCTCTACCTTGTCCTCCAGTCTCTGTAACATCTTCCTATATGCCGGTGTCATTGCAACAACTTCACTACCAGGTAATGGGATTGAAATCCGCCTAGGCTCAAGAGCGCCATCACCTGGTTCAAGTGGTTCATGTTTATCACTTGATGGTCCTTTTGATGCTTTAGGAATTTCTACAAGTTCACCTTCTGGCCTCTCAGGTGGTTCTGAGGGAGCATACTCCTCAAGATCATCACCCTTTAAATCATTCTGAGGTTCAGATGGTTTCGACTTGTGTCCTTTCCAAAATGGATCAAAACCCTTGGAAGTATACCGAAACTTTGGCGGCGCGGGCTTTTCCGCGGCACTGGATGGTGCACCTTCCTTCTCTGATGAGAAGCCTGGTTCCCTGTCCTTTGCAATGGGAACCTTCTCTGAGGAGGAGCGCACCACTGCATCGGGATCACCAATGCCACGGTGCTCAATGCCAGCCTTCCTGATCTTTAGATCTGGAATTTTGGCATCTGGCTTGAACTTAAAAATTGTTCTACCACGCCATTCATAGCCAATTTGTAGGTCCTTCCATTTTGCCTTGCGCCAATCATCTTGCTTCTTGATCTCTTCTCCTCCTTTCTTCTTCTTGATGATTGTCAGTCGCAAGTCTTCCAGTAAGTCAGTGTCTACAGGACAGGACTTAGTTGCTGGAAAAAGAATCTTTCTATAATCCTTGTGGTGACGTATCAGTTCTCTCTTGTGAACATCTACTTCACAGTAGTCAACCACAGGATATGCATGTTCAGCTACATCTTCATCACTATTGTGATCAACAGAAATATGACCATATTCATAGTGAGTGAAGTGAGAGTAGAAACTCTTCTCGCGCCGAGTCTGCAAATTCACGTCAGACAGATACCATGCAATATCTTGGAAGTCCAAGACAAGATGAGTACTGGCTGCAACCTTCAACTCCAAATATTTGATACCAAGAGGCACCGATGTCAGATAAGCATGTTGAGGTGTCAGCCTGAGTTCAAAGCCTAAGTTCCTCATCTGTGGCAAGCTCATAAGCAGAGGGACTTCTCCTTCTTCCACTATGTCGAACTCTGTATGGTGGATCGTCCATGCGCGATCATACATGTAAATCACCAGTTTCTGAGAGCAAGTAGCCTTCTGGGAATTGGCAAAGTAAAACTTGCTCTTGGTAGCCTCAAAGGAGTACCATAATCCACAATCTGGGTGATTGTCGACATAGTTGCAAAAATGGTCGACTGCTCGCCTTGATCCCATAGCTCTAGTGCATCCAATGTCCAGGATTGCAATAGTCGGCGGGAAGCGATTCTCAGTCAAAAATGAAATGGCCTGCATCTCCTTCACTTCTTCCTCAGCGCTCATAAGCGCAAAGCCATCAGGAGCCTTTGTGAGCATCTCCTTTGACAAAGAGTACCTCACAGGGGCACCCATGCCATTGAAGATCGTCTCACCATTGTTGACCGCGCAGTCAGCTTCATCTTGACATGAGGTCATCATGCCTGACAGCAAGTCCACCTCACTGTCATGGACTTCAGCTGCTGCTGTCACACAATGTGCAAAGAAACCTTGTTGACCTCCTGATGCTTGTGAAGATCTTGAAGGTGCAGGTAAAGAACGTGGCTGTTGTGGATTTGCATAGTTTGCATCTTGTTTGCCATCTCCTTTATCTTTTCCTTTTCCTTGCTTGCCTTTTCTCTTGCCTTTTCCTTTTCCCTTGTGGGAAAACCATGCTTCTTCAAGCTGTTGCCAGAAGTCATTGGCATCATCATATTCTCCTTGAAGATAGTCATTCATATCCTCGGCAAGAATGGCATCATATGCTACTTGGTTTGACTCCCAAGTATCCTCATAAGGATTCTCTTCAAAGTACTCTTCTGGATATGTTGTCTGTTGCTCATCAGCAAAATGGCCTTTACCTCGTCTCTTTCCTTTTCCTTTTCCACGAGGTCTGAAGAATCTGCGGCCTGATCTTCCTTTTCTTTTTCTTCTTCCTTTTCCTTTGCCTTTTCTGGCTCTTCTTCCTTGGAATCTCCTTTGGAACCATGAGAAGTTTTGATCATCATATACCCAAAAGACATCGTCCAGGGCATCTAAAAATCCTTCAGTTCCATCTTCTTCATCTTCGGCCCAATAGCCAAATGTACCATCGAGTTCTCCTTCGTCTAGTACGAGAAATGATCTTCTACCTCCAGCACCTGTCGGCTGCATCAAAGGATTGTCTACTGAAGTCTTTGTTGTGCAGAACATCTCGATGAACACTGTCCTCAACTCTGTTGTAGTATACTGCTGCAGGACCCTGCCACGATGAGTCATCAAAGAAGTCAAAGTGTTTCGCTGGTCCTGAGACAAATCTGCAAGTGACAGCATAAGTAAGGCAATGAGATTTTCTCCTAGAGGAAATTCATTCTGATGAAAAGTTCTCATATTGCCATTGATGGTCTGCATGATTTCCTGAATCCTTTCTGCCGTTGGTGCTGTTCCAGTCAATGCTGCATCTGCCTGCATCTGAGCTAGGACTTGTGGATGTGCCTGAGTGACTGGTTCTAACATGTCCATCCAACTGCTCATAAGCCTTTGGAGTAAAATCTGGAATCTTGTCATCCATTTCATCATGTCAGCTGATCCTCGATTGAAGCGCACGAATTGCATGAACCTATACAGGAATACATTGGTTGATCCTTTCACGAAATATGGTCGTAGTACTCGTTTGAAATATTCTACGCCGGCTCCTGGTGGATCATTTGCCTTCAATGCATCTCTGTCTAAAACACGCTTGTATACAGCTGCTTCTCCTTCTAATCTGTTTCTCAATGCTGGTCCTCTTTTCTCATCTTCCAGCTCGGTGATATCACACCAATCGTCTATGGCATCCTCATAGGAAAACCATGAAGTCTTTCCATCATAAGATGGGGGCACCTTTGTAGTGACCTGTGTTGTCATTGCTATTGCTGCTGGTTCTCTTCTCACATGCCTATTCACGTAGGCTGCTGGCTCATAAGCCACATCCGCATCAGGCTCTTCCCAGTCGTCAATCCAATCCATGGCCGTTTGCCCACTAGCAATTCTATGCCTAGGAAAGGAGCTCACCTGGGTCTTCCAGGATCACTGCTCCGCTACCACTGAAAGAGTGACTAGGGCGTACACGGTAGAGGTGCAGACCGCTAGTGTCTTTTATGCGCAGAGTCTTATCCTCTTGCTCTTTTGAGCCTTGAAGCAGTCAAGCATGGACACACTATATCAGCTGTTGGAGTGGAACCCTGTACAGGTAGGCTCTACTTTTCAAGGGGGGGGGGGGGGGGGGGGGGGGTTTATAAATCAAGGGACTACATTAATTGTCGATTGTCACTTCACTTCCAGTGGTTGCCAAGAGCAGTCGGGTATGGTGGTTCAAGCTTGTCAAGGATGACTTCACTTGCATTCTTTGACCAGGGCCTCATAGCTTTCACCGGTGCTGTGCAGTCACCGATGCCGC
Organism: Durusdinium trenchii; assembly: GCA_963970005.1. Taxonomy (NCBI): domain Eukaryota; class Dinophyceae; order Suessiales; family Symbiodiniaceae; genus Durusdinium; species Durusdinium trenchii. The sequence continues at coordinate 672,924 of CAXAMN010009668.1, forward strand.
AGACATCATGTTGCATCACCATGCTCCATCTGTCAAGAGCAAAGAAGGCACCGTTTTGCCCCGTGGTCCACCATGTGATCTAAGCCACTGGGCAGACTGATGTTGCCCTTGACTGTCTTGGCCGGATCAAAGTAAATCACTTTCTTTGGAGCAGCTTTGCCTCGGCTCTCCTGAACAGTCGCAGGGCCGTGCCATGACCTTCGTCCGTGCAAAGTAACTTCCTTCGTTTCTGCATATCCGAGTGCAGCTTCTGGTGCTTCCAACAAAGAGGAAAGGTTGTGGAGGGTTTCGGCACGAGCCAAGGTCAAAACAAGCACTGGCAGCGGACATGCGTACTTCACCTTGAGAAACACAGCAAGGTTGTAACAAGGAAACCTCAGATCGCGTTGGAGCAAAGTTACGACTCATAAGTTATGAGCTATGACAAACAATGTTTGGAACTGTTTTCCCAAATAGACGTACATTGTGTGCCACTTTCGCTTGGAATGTTTGCACCACCATTGTTCCACCTGGCAGGATGCTGGCCCTTAGGTTAGTGCAAAATCTTGTTCACACTAGTTGAGTTGGGACACATTTTAACGAACTAAAGTTGACGGTCGGGTATTTTGCGAACTCAATTGTGTAAGCACGCTCTCGCCTGCTTGTGGCAGGTTGTGTGCGGCTTCCCAAATGTCAGCCGCTTCAACTGGGCTATATAATCGATGACAATGTTGTGAAGCCGATGACAATATTAATGTTGACAAACCCTCCAAATTACAGGGAGAATCAGCCAAAACGGTTCGCGAGGCGAGCGCGACCGCACTGCGCATAAAAGAAAGTCCAGCTTTTCCCCAACCCGTGGAAAGTCCAATGCATAAAACCCCTTAGAACATCCATGCGTTCTGAGGGTTTGCCAGGAGGACACAATTTCATCGCTCTGTATGGAATCTCTGTGGCTGGCACGCTCATCAACATGCTTAAGACAAAATACATCAGTCTGTCGCTACGTCAACATGTGAAAATCTATGAACATCAAAACCCTTGGTTTTCCCGCCAAACTTTGTCTTTTCACATGGGACCTACGTTTTGTTTTGATAGGTGATCGTTTCTTCAGGTGTATATATATGGTATATATATAATCTACATGCAATATATATATATATATATTATGTATTAACACATATATATATATATGTATCCTGCATAACAAATATACATGTTATTAATTATGGTTTCGATTTGTCACAATTGCGACAACGACATCTTTGCAGTATATGCAATGCAAATGTGTATCTGTTTCAATTCGACGTTGTTGAGATGCTGGCACATCCAAACCAAGTGCTTCCTTTCAAACCTGTTCAGACAAATGGCCGAGTATCGTTCACCAATGAGTCCATTCGGTCCGGATGGTGCCTTCAAATAGGAAACAGTCAGAATATGGTTGGTGGTTTCAACTCACTTGAACAATATTGGCAAGTAGGAACAAGGTTCGCTACTAGGGGCTCCTGGCATCGCTACGAACGGAGCGTTCGGACGCAACGAACGTGACAAGAAGGTTCAAGCATCCCATCAGATCTCCAAACGCCCAGCTTGGATTCCCACCGCATCCTCGACTCGGTGTGGCAGCATCCGAGCCGCCGAGCCCAGCGAGAGGCAGCGAGAGGCGGAAAGAAGTTGGGGCTCCAAACGCTAAGATCAAAAAGCTGATGCCCCAGGAGAGCCTGGAAAAGCAATGGAACGCCATAGAGGACTGAGGAATGGAGGTCAATGGGTGAAAATACGGTAGTTTCTTTGGTTGGCAAAATGAAGCAGTTTGACTACCAGGGGGCCTGGCCTTGGCTTGGGGCTAGATTTTGAATACCCGGTGTCAAAAGTTCCACTAGTGGGTAGCGGCCCAACTCAGTTTAATCATGGTTAAGCATCTCCGGTACTTTATCGTGGAACTGGGCATGATTCAAGCTGAGAAGTTCTGGCATGGCTTTTCCAAGTCTAAATCTGACCTTCTTTTGACATCGACGATTGATTTCTGTTGCCGCAACTATTCCCAAGTGATTTGGGGTATCTGCAGCATCTAAGTACAGTAGTTGCATTGAAGCAACCTGGCTTTGGACACACAGAGTGTCAATACCAACAACAGCCCAAAGCAGGGCAATTCCCATGTTAAACCACACGAGAAAGGATCTTGGGGAGCTGGGCACATACCATTTCTTGTCTTCTTGAACCACGGTTTTTGCTCTGTGAACATCTCCTGTTCAGCTTCTTCTTGTCCCAGCTGTTGGGTGCAAAGAACTTGCTCAGAGCGTCGCCCCACAACCTCTGCCTGGCCCAGCGCCAGCGGCTAAACCAAAGCTTATTTGGTTCATAGTTGGTTTAGGCGGCTCTGGGCTCTATGGTGCTCTATGGTCTAAACCGTTTTAACATGGTTATATATATATACATGTTTAAACAGTGCTGGTATGGGCCGGTCGGTCACATCTTCCATGTAACAAACATTACATTCAGCAAACAACGGTCCCTTATCACACCATATTCAAATGGTTTGGACTGCCGCGTTAATTTTCTTGCAACGGGTTGATACAAAGGAGTCACCAGCCCCACCAAGAAGCAGCTGGCTAGTACAAAGGACAAAGGATGCTAAATCAACGTGATTCTACTCCCATGGAACCTCGCTCGGTAAAGTCTTGATGCAATCCATGCCAGAACGGAGTTGGATGAGCCACAGGTTTATCACACCACGAAGTGTCTCATCCTCACCGAATATATGTAACATGAGGCTGAACCCGAGCGGTCTCCGTGGCCAAGTGATGCCATATTCATCATGTGGAATCCCTATATAGACAATCACGGAAACAACGCACCGGCTGTTTGAAGAATAGTCCCTTTTGCACTAGCGGACGCAGTCAGAACAAGGAACACTCCCAAAAAGCATGCTGAGTCGCTGAACTATCAGAGAGACCGATCCCAGTACGGAAAAGGCCGGGAAATTCTGGGCGTTTGAAGACCAACACGAAAAAAACACAAACCAACGGTGTTTTGTCTGCCTTTAGATGGTGTGTGTCTGCTTTTAGATGGACAAAAACCAAAAACCCAATGTATATATATATACATAAAATAACGCGTTGTTAAAAGACATCGACCAGTTGGAGCATGTTGGAGCCGCTTTCGTCCCTTTCGTCCCGGTCCCAAACGCCTCGCCATGGGCGCTGATCCGGGCGGACTGGGCGATCCGGGGAGTCGTTTCCCCGCTCCAGAAGGACACCACCAAAAAGGAAAGGGTCGAAGTCGAAGGGTCCTCGTCTTTTCGGATTGGTCAAGATTCACGATCCACTCAAATCTGTCTCCACATCTAGCCGAAATGACGCGGTCTTTCTGCGACTGGCCAGGACGGGGTGCCCAAGATCGGAAGCGGTGTGGTTCGGCGTTGGCTGACTGCGGGTGGGTCGCTCATGGTCTGTGCTTGCAACACACGTAGACTCGCATGTCGACCTATCCCGGATCATTTCAACCAGTATTTCTTCGCAACAGAAAGGGGGAGGCTTGGTGTGGCGTGATAGACAATCCTGTTGCTGACCAGGTCATCATTCTGATCTTCTGGTTCGAGATAGTTTGCTACGACAATTCCAGAATATTTCCAAGTTGGCCTGCTTACACAATATGTCTTTACATGTTGAACTCCTCTGTATTCTTCATGGCCAGTTCTGAACAAGGACACGGCGGCAGTTGCTGACAGTCGCTGACTCGCTGCAAGTACAACGGTTTGGACCGGCCTTGGATGCCCAGGTTGGTGTTCCTGAGCGAAAGATCCCAAAATAAAAACATATAAAAACTATGAATGATGCATATATATAAATATATATGTATAGATGTTATATAACCCATTACATAAACAAACGCAACACAACTATTTATCATGGTTATTGAATCCATTATTGATGCACCTATTATATATATATATATATATATATCATTACCACCATGGCCTGGGATGCCGGGGGATGAAGCACCATTTCACGCCATTTCACAAACGATGCCTTCAACGAATGCAGCGGACCAGGTCATCGAATATCTTCAGTGCGAACAAACACATGTGGCACATGACCACGTCATCTGGCTGCCTGGCTTGGTTTGCAGCAATTGGCACAACGGAAAGAAGATCCCCTTTACAAAGAAAATCAAATAGTACCATGTCGAAGCTCCCTGTCCGCCAACAAAAGAATAATACCAAGGTGATTGTTTGGCTTGGCTTGTGACCACACACGCTTTGATACTTTTTGGCCACAACTTTTGATCAATACACATGATATTGTATGATCACTTATGGCTTGATGGAAGAGCTGTGGGATATCATGGGTGGGTGCACGGACGGAGGCTTTACCCTCGTTTCAATCAACCCAAATCAGAAGGTTAAAGTGGGACGGGAATAAGGCAACACCCAAGTGTTCAAATGGCTACGAACACTTACCAGGATTAGTCCCATCTTCTTTCTTAAGGCGACCTGCTCACTTGAGAAGAACCTACTCACACATGTCTTGAAGACCTGTTCAACTATTCCGGTACTAAACGTCACTCCAATCCAGCTATGTCAGATCAACGCAAGTCCAAAGTTTCCATTCTGAGCAGCCTTTTGAGGAAGATAAACCACTTAAGTCACCAAGTCTTCTGGATATGGGCCCTTCTTTGACCTCGTTTCTCCGTCCAAGCCCCTTGATTTCCACCCGCCGCGGGACTGGATGTGGAACTGTTTTTGGCCGACAAAGCATGGGTCTCTGGGTGAGGATGTTGGAGACACATTGCCTGATGCAACAGCCTAGGTCCACTTATTGTCGAAGCAAAACCAATCCACAGAGCACCTCTGGCGCATGGATGATCGAAAATCGCTTCTTCCATTTGTGCCAGGGACGTCAGCCCAGGCTCGTCAATAGTGATGCTTGAAAATGCTTGAAATAGTGGACAGCCTGAAAGAAAAAGCAACAAAACAACGCGTTTGATGTCAATAGAAGTTGAGGTTAAACTTTCTGACGATGTTGCTACAACGTTTACACTGACACCTTGCATAGCACATCATTGACTGCCTCGTTTGGTTCCAATGTGCAAACCCACTCACAACGAGTAAGTTGGGCAAGCAGAACCCTGCAGCTTCTAGCTTTCAAAAGTGCCAGATCATGCTGGTCATAGCGGCTAACAATGTCAACCCTCTGCGAAACAAACAGTCATCTCAATATTGCTCTCACTCTCTCTCTCTCTCTCTGCTGCATATGATATTTATATATATATACACATGACTACACATATGCATCTGTAATTACGTATTACATATTCCAGCACCCCAGTGGATGATGATGCTTGATAAGGACGCACCAAACTCCATGAACAAGAATGGCAAATGATGCCCTGGGGTCACGGAACAAAGACCGACCACGTCCGTCATTCAACAAGGTGTCAGAACCCGCTTGGGTCGTCATAGTTTTCGGACCATGATACAGTAGATGGTCTTTTGATAGACACCTCTTGGGTCCTGGTCGTGTCAAATCTTCACAATACATCTGCAGGAAATTTCCGTACCCCTTAATTTGCTCATACAGTTAAAAATTGGTCATGGTCCGTAGACACTGTAGTATATGTGTTTTGTTGCAATGGCAAATATCAACATATTGACATTTGGCCACACAATGAAAGAAAGACTGCAGAATCAGCTCTGTGTGATCAACAAACGCATGGAAATGCACATTTTGACCACCGCACCTCTTAATGCAGCAACATGGCCAAGAGCGAACCCCAGGAAAGAAAACTTACAACAGACAACAGCGGATGAGAACACATCTTCACGCTACACTGGGGTGCCAAAAGTTGCGCTTCTTGACTTCTAAAACATCACAAACCCTTTCCCCTTAGAATCCTACGTGCAACATGTCGACACCTCAGTTGCGGTCAGATTTCCACACCTGAAAGCCTTATAAATATTATAAATTTAAACGGGTGTGGAAATCTGACCGTGCTGTACCTGCCACGCAAAATGGACGTGTTAATCCGATCCGCTGTAGACCGCAAGTGTCATGTTGGAACAGAGTAAGAAGCGTAAACTTTAGGGTTCTTGAAGTAAAGGCCTTCTGTTTATCTTGGGGTCAGCCAGGACAAGACTCCCCCAATCTCAGCTGGCATAAGAACCGTCCCGAGGATTGGGGAAGAGCCTTGGAAGGCTCTCGAGGAACTTCCTCTAACCGTTTCAACACCCGACGATTGCAAACCCCGCATGGCCATTCCCGGCCATCAAAGCACCATTCCTGATAATGCAGCTCTTCAGAAGTCCATGTCACACAGTCACACATCTTTCTCGGACAGGGAAGGACCTCTGGCAATTGAAAGCTAGGCTCCAGCACGATGCTGAAAGGACACACGAGGTCCTACAGGATTCATGTGCCCTTCCAGAACTTTCAAACTTGAAAAACTGAGTGTTTGCAGCAAGTTCTGTCAGTGACCCTGACTATCAGCTTGAACGGATCATCTGTGGTGAGTCTTGTCTGCAAACTGCAACGTCCTTTTGGGATAAGTCAATTTCCCTATGGCAGTCCATTCTGGGGTGTTCCTCCATTCTGAAACGAAGAGAAGACACATGATGAGCAAGAAACACTCCTCATAAAATTGACCACCGAAGGACCTCCAGGCTGACGCTTTCAGGGTCGCGCCCCCCAAATCTTTTCGCATCAAATACGACAGACATCGACAAAGTGTACCATTGCGAAGAAAGTATATACAAACTGTTGGGAGCTGCCCCGAGGAAAACCCATGCTGGCATTGGACCCATGGGCTGAAACTTCAGCGTCGCCATATCAAACAATCTTCACGACATGTAGAACTCTCTCATAATCAGTCTAATCTTGTCAAAACACAGGTAATTCCCAACTCGATTCGCAATGTCCAATAAACTGTCCGCGGGTCATCCCAACAAAAACTGTGGCCTCTAGGCGTTCAATATGTTCCAACTGGAGACGATTCCTTCGGCTTTGACGATGTGTGGTCCCCGACTTCGCATTTCGGTGTCCAAACTTCGCAAGACTTCACCCACCCTACATACAGGTGGCGCAAGAAAAACAACTATGATATATATATATATATATATCTTATATTGTACTTTATATATACATATCATATCAATCAAATCACATCCCATGACCAGTAACAGTGGATTTGTTTCCGCATTGCATCTTATCTAGGCATGTTTTGTGCCCACAAACGTCTAGTGGCAGTAACAGTAGATGATGATGATGGTTAGTAAAGACCTTTCACACAATGATGTTACTGGTAATTGGATGTTACTGGTAATAGGGATTTGCCGTGAGTATTATAACACAAAGCTAGGACAAAACCTTTGGCCGGAATATCCTATGCCCGGAACGTCCCTAATTTGGTATACGGAACGCCATCCATAGTTCCCTTTCTGGTGGATCCGGCGTGAAAACAGTTAGGCCATTGCCCATTTACTAGTAGGTTATTGGAGGCCATCGCTACTAACAAGAAGCTACTAGGAACAAGGGGATGATCGCATGGCGTGGCGTGAACCAGTTCGGTTAAGCCGCCATTGAACACATGTTGTGGCTCCAAATTTCCTCATCTCAGATGTCTGTTTCGCCTGCAATGATACCACATGACACACCACTGGCATCGGTCTTGGAGGCCCGAAGACCAATCTGGGAAATCACCATGTATAGGCCAGTGACTATTTTGAGTTGACCCATGTCCTCCCCCCAGGTTGATTTCTCTCTTCACACCCGCTCGCGGAATGTAATAACCCATCGTGGGGCGCGGGTAAGGTTTTGGATACTAGGAGCAACTGTATATAGTGATCACCACAAAAGACCCCACTTCATGAAGTAACTTGCTAGCTGCTGGTCAGGCAGGGAAGTCGACACACCGGCCAAGTCTGTCAACTCACCTGAAACACATAAGTCATTTGAGATAGAAAAGGAACCTATAGACCATAATGCTACTGTATATTACTGTAATATGAATGTAAAACATGGTGAAACCACCATCCAAGTCAAATGGAGGAGAGGCGCCGGCTGCTCCCAGCCCAGTTCTGAGTTCTGGCTTGTGCTGGCTGTCCGTGTCCTTTTAAGACTTAAGATATCTTAAGACCCTTCAGGTCATTGACTTTGCACACCAGCTCCAAAGAAACAACGAGTTGACTGTCGACTGGCGGTGGGAAGCCGTTAACTGGAGCCAAAAGAAGGCTAGACTGCGCAAGAACTTCTGTGTGGCCCGATGCAGGAAAACGGATGGAACATGATGGAAAATTGGCACTTCGTTGCAGGTACAGTCAAGAGCCAATAGGCAACCAAAACACGCCTACGAGCTGTCGTCAAGAGACGTCATCGGAAGAAAAGCTAGTAGGGTGGAGGCCATCGCTAGTAGGTTGGAGGCCATCGCTACCAGGTTGGAGGCCACCGGCCATCGCTAGTAGTAACAAGAAGCTAGTAGGTCAGCGCCCTCAACGCCTCAGCCGTCACAGGCTTTGCGGTGCCGTCTGTGGACGGATTCCTCCAAAGACTGGCAGATTCCGGCGTGCGCACGTCGGGTGCGTGAGCCCCCCCAAATGAATCAGGTTCTTCCAAGCCTTAGACTCACCCGTATAATGACATCACCCATATAGGAAGAGGTTCCACAATCCAGATGTTTTTCTAAACCAAGAGTCTACCAATCTGTCTTGTTCTCGTGTTGATGTTGCAGGCTCTCAAACTGCAGTGGTTTGAAACGGGTCCTGGTTTCTATATAAACGTCGTTGTGGTTCTCGAAATCTAAGACGATCCCTTAAAGCTTCTGCCACTGAAGATGGTGACACATGTGACACAACACAAGTGTGATCAATCCAAAACGCTGAAGGACTATTAGGGTACTGGCTCGCTGGGCGTCCAATTCAAGGGAATTCCTCGCCCCCTGGACCGCCATGGGTCTCTCAGTCCAAACACTAGTGTCGTCTCTCTTGATTTCATGTGATGCCTGCCCTGCTCGCGACATGGCGTGTGAAAACGCCACAGTCCTGCCAAGTCAGCCAAGTGCTCAAGGAACTCTGGAGGCAGCTCCTCCGCCTCCTGACAGTGTCAAACCCCTGGGTGACCAAAGGTACTGGATGCCAGATACAGGACACAAGTCTCGAATGCAATGCAGCCACAGTTGTGTGAGAACCCCTGAGCCTAAAACCTAATGATTTTGTGATTTCTCAGGTTGTTGGAACATTAGAAACCGAATTCGTCTCGGAAGCTCGCCCGACTCATCACATGTCCAAACACAATTCCGCGGCTTGGCCGCAGCTTTGCTTTGAGTCAACCAGCCCAGGATCGTTTCCATTAAATCACAAGCGACAAGTTCATACATGTTCCATAGTTCCATCATTTTCTACCCATCATCGCTCACCCAGGTTGCTTTGGAACCGAACATTCACCGGTGAAACTCTGGAGTTCGCGGCACTTCGGACAACACCCACCCGACCGCGGAGAGATAGCAGCGCACCGTTGAGTGTCACGGCATGCGGAAAAAAACATGAAGCCCAAGTCTTCCGGGTATATGGTATATTGCATAGATTTGCCGGAACCAGACTTGCCGGAATAGTGGGAGTTGTGTTTCCGGTTTCCGGTGCATTCGCAAGTCTCATATAGTACATAATATCAATATATAGTCTGAAAAATCAACAACTCTATCGAGTTGAACCGGAGCATCAGGTTCTAGATCTCCAGTTCGATTGTTCGTTCGTCAAGAGTTCAAGTCATTCAACTGCGTCAGTTGATTTGATAGTCCGGCTTCTTTGCTCGCGGCACCCCGACCGGCACACACGCACCCCCAATACGTGCACGTCGCGGGTGACGCGGTGCGCCTGTTCAATGTCGTCCGTGGCACAAAAGGCGCAAAGTTCGACGTCCTCATGTGTCTGTGCGGTCTGTGTCGGTGCGAGAGACTGGTGAGTGAGGCACTGAGACTGCGAAGGAACACAAAAGAAAAGTACATGCAATAGAATAAGGCACCACACGTACAATACACATACAAACAAATATCATCAGCAATCTATAAAAGATTCGGTGCATGGTATTTCAGCAAGCTAAACAATGATCACAATTCAGTTTCCAGGACAGGTTGTTCATTTCCTCGTAGGTGGTCGCTGCTCTCCAACCACATGCAGGCAAATACTGCAGATACCAATAGCATTCAATAAACATAATGCTTGCTGTCCCAACTCTGGTTGAGGAAACAATGCAAAGCACACGTTGCTAGTCACGGGACCTCTAGGTGTATCTTCCAAACATGTGATGATCCAACTTCCACGTGAAGTGTTTGGTATTCATATGCCCAGTCTTAAAAAAAACAAACAAACAAGGATTCCTCCGCCACACGGATGTGATGAATCAATCCTTTAGACTCAATCCTTTAGAAACAATGGACAGGAACCGGCAGAAGCGAGGCATTCAAACACTGCGTGGGTAAGCCATAAAAGACGAAGCAGGAACATGGTGGCCACCTCTACCAAAATCAACATCAGAAGGAAAGGTATGCCAACAGTTCCGGCGGGATTCGGTCTTCCATAGAGAACCCAAAACCCCCTGTCAAAGAAAGCGAGCGGAGCCAGCGAGGAAAACAGGGGTTGAAAGCATGCTCAAATGAGAACTGAGAAAATGCCAATGTTGCTTTGCAGATCCTGCTGTGCAGCAGGATTCTCCTCAAAGCGTGTGAAGAAAACAGCCATTGTCAACCCAAAGCCAGAAAACATCCCAGTCCAATACCCGAAGACTGGGAGTCACACGACACGGTCGAGTCCCGCACCTCTGGAAATAACATGTTGCAATGGTCGCATTGCCAGCCCGAGTTCGGCATCCTGAGAGGACATCAGAGAGGACATCTGAAGTGTGTAAAACCATTTTAAGAGCAAAACAATCTGTAAGAAATCAAAACAACCACGAGGCAAGAGCGGCAAAGAGTCTCACATCGATAGTGCACTGTCGCCAGGATAGAGAGGAAACCTTCTGAAAACGGGAGCAAAGTGCCAAGACTCACTCTTACTCAGCCCCTTGCACCCATAGCTATGCCCGCCATTAGTTTCAGCGGCCTAAGCACCAGCCTAAGCTACAAGGAGCTGCAGAAGGCCTCCTGTACAGCACATTGTACAGCAGATGCGTTTGCGTTCAGTAACGCAATTCAAATTCAAAGGTTGGTTGCAAAAACGCAAATTCTAGACACGGGCTATAGTTGAAACCATAGCGCAAAGGGATGCAGATACCCTTCTCAAGCCTCTTGCTTTAGACCATGTTCAGCCATTTTTTGTGCTGATGTGGTCAGGTGCATATTTTGTTTCTGGATACCACCCTGCTGTTCTCAGTGCAGGAGGTTTGCCCGGACATACACGTTTCACTTGGTCCGTAGGGATATCGCAGTGCTTGGAGATATACCGGGCTTTGTTTGTGGTCTCAAAAGCGCAAAAGGGTGGTTTATAGAGGGGGGCAAGGCCAGCTAGGGGTCCTATGTTCCATTCTGAATCAATTGCTGCGGTTTGCTTGTCATGCTGTCAAGCTCCCCTTGGCGATGTTTCCTCAATCAGGCCCGATAAGGCCCGATACAGCCACGAAAAGATTTAGAGTTTTTTCCTCTGCTGAAATATTGGGAGCGGCACCTTCGCGATGTGCCTTCACACACTCAGATGCAAAGTCGTTGGCCCAGATATTTTTGGACGAGATCCTCCAGGAAATGAAGAAGGAGAAGACGAAGAAGAAGCGGCCTTAGAAATATTTTTGGGGCACAAATGATGTGCAATAGCCAGAAGTTTTGGTCTTTTTCTTCCTGACTCCTGGGCCATGACCCCGACTCCTTTGGTTTGGTCTCAGCTGGATCGTGCCGTCAGGCCGTGCGAAGCACTGGATACCCAAATCCAATTGGCGCCTGCCTGGCCGATAGCTGTGACCTGTGTGATAGCCTTGACCCTTCCTACCTTGCAGAACTGAGCGGAGCACGAATGAAGGCTTTGCTGGCTTGAAATTGCTTCACCTATCTTCACCTCTTGTTTCTCCGCGGCTTTGATCGGAGTATGTTGCAGATAAAATTTGAATGTTTTTTCGTGCATCGAATTTAGAATTGTGGTGAAATGCATTTCTGATTGCATCTGCAGTACAAAAGGCCTTCCGCAGCTCCTTATTGCTTAGGCCAGCGGCCAGCGCTTAAGCCCTTGAAACTACAGCGATGGGTGCAAGGAGTTGAGTAAAAGTGAGTCTTGGCACTCTGCTCCATGAAGATATGTGAGAAACATGAACTTGCCGACTGGAGTGTATTCGCTTGTTTTGCTTGTCCAACACATGACTCAACACTTTGTAAATGTCAGGAACAAGTGGGTGCGCTTCACTCAATCTAGTTCTGGAGTTGGAGTAGGAACATGAACAGTAACAATTTATATAGCAAATAGGAAGGTGAGAATGTAAGCAAAGAACACTTGTTAAAGGAAACAACACACATTTGGATGCGAAGGGGCATTATCTTCCCATTTAGCCAAGAAATCGTCATTCTAGCAAATGAATGTACATATGCCTAAGAATATAGAGAGCCCAGCACAAAGAATATATTCAATGAAAACTGTGTCCTTCTTACCTACACCCTGGCCCTGCAAAACAAGGAGGAACGCGATCCAGCATGGAAGGTGGACTTTTACAATAACAGGAACATTAAATAATGGCATGAGAAGAAGGATATCCCAACTAAAGGTAAATGTAGACAAAACAACAATATATTCAACATAAATGGAGGAATTGAGCCAAGAAGGTGAACGTGAAATCATCTTAGCTCGTTGGCTCTACGCGAAGCTCTCTCATCGCAAAGGGGGTATAGGTATTATATGGTGCGCATTGTATACGGCTTGTTAATTATATTGTGATCTCTATATATTGTATGGTCCGTTTCTATTGGAAATTGAACTTGGCGTTTCTTTGGAATTGCATGATTACATGTCAATGTGTCCTGAAGTTGCATTATTTTCTGGGAGTTCTCCAAGTCCATACTCGATCGGAGTAGGTCGCAGTCAACAGACTTCCAGAGTGTGCCGGAACTCAATCCGGTATGCAGCAAGTGCTCGAGTGTGCAGGATGTCCTTGATCCACGGCAGGACGTCTGTAGCTTTGATCGAGATTTGTAGATCTGCTTATGTAATTGTGCTTATGTTCTTGTATATAATTGTTCTTATGACCTTCTTGATTATTCATGTGGTCGCACATGTTTTTCGTCGAAGCGGGTCGTTGCTTCACCTGCCTCACCGTCGCCGCCCGTCCATCAAGTCCTTCCACCGAGACACCACTCGTTCTTGCACTTGGCACGCAGCTCCTCGGAGGCACGTCGTTTGGCGAAGGGTTCGGGATGCCGGGACGCTTTGGAGGGTCAGTGACAGCGGCCTGGTCTCCAAAGCGGATGCCGTGGGGTTGGTCTCCAGAGCCGTGCGTTCTTTCACAGGACCCAAGAAAACTGGAGATCTTATATTAATTACCAATATAATTACAGTACCTGAACTGGAAATTCAGGGACACAGTGGTACGAGTATTGGGTGGTAAAACCTTCAGTATTCATTTTGTAACATTTAGGGTGCCAAAGTGGTGAGACGTTCATGGATTCAAACGGATCGGTTTGCGTTTTGATCAAATCAGACATACTTGAGGCGGCTCATGACTGAAGTACATGTACGGAAGATTTGTCAGATGCAGCCCTTTTGTTGCATAACAAAGCCCTTTTTTGTCGCGTATCCCCCCCCGCGACCAGGACCTACACTTCCTTCACAAACACTGATAAACATTTAATTCAAGCAGACTGATGAACATTGTTGGGACTGAATCATGGTGAATCAGTGCTCGCACAAACACATACAAGCACTAGAACCCCAGTGACGTTGCTGACAGTCCATCGAAAGAATCATGTCACTATGTCTTGTGAAACACCGCCAGACTGCCAGGGCAAAATGGATGATATATTGACATTGAGGATCCTGTTTGCTTGGAACTGGATCCGGTACCCCTCACTCGATCCGGTCGTTTCCATGCTTTCTCGTGCCCAGTCACCGCGTCGATTCCGGCATCGTTTCAGGGTCACCGACTCCAGAAGTCCCTTGACCCGTTGTTTCAATCCAAGCTGCTCCGTTGAGCAGAAAAATCACAAGGCTCACGGCGGCGTGGTACTTACCTAGGGCTGGGGACATGCCGCATTTGGAAAACGCCTGAGCAAAAAACACAAATAACATCTACAGAACCCCGCTTTGGCCGGTGGGAGGGTGACACATCCCTCCTCTTGGTGATCAGTTGACCGGTTTCACCTGCTTCATTCAGGTTGGAAGCCTCACCAGCCCAGCTTCCCCCCAAACACATTAGACCCACATTGGGACATTTGGAACAAACAGTTCATATCTCCAATGGCCAAACTTGGCAGTGCCCTCCAACGAGCGCCGAAGAAAGTACACCGACCGCCACCGACAGTCCAAACAAGCCAAATGCCGCTCAAAACATGGGCAGTCAGACCAGGTGCAGCACACATTCGCGGGATATTCCAAGTTCCATTGCCTCAAGAGCAGTGCCAGCGAACGCACCACATTCTTCGCGCCTGCGCCGAAGGAATCACGGTCGGTCTGGGTCCAGGCCGCTCGGCTTCACGTGGCACACGGTCGGCACTGAAGTCGGCCCCCCATGAATTGCTCGACAAAAGAACGAAGGGGAACGTCATGAACATGGAAAGCCGACTCAGCTTTCGGACGAAACGGTCGGTCTCTCATGGCCTAGATCACACCCAAAGAAAGGACCATCCGACAGGGCCATATTCTAATCCGACAGGGCCATGTTCTAATCCGACAGGGCCATGGTGCATTGATCTTGTATGAGTGAAGAAAGGATCTGGTCCAAACGTAGTACCAAAGTCTCTTCACACAAAATCATGATCACTGGCTGTTTAAAGGACCCAAATGACTAAATGAATCTTGCAGATTCGACATGTTCCTCGGATGGATCTCTTTACAAAAAGCGCAGTTGCTGCGCTTCCAACACCACAGGGCGCCTGTGTCCAGAAAGTCGGGATTCATCACATCATGCTGCTTGTGTGCGCCGGACCTGGATTGGTTTCTGAAAGCTACGAAGGAAAGGCCTATCCTGACCCTAGTAGCGTCCTTGCTCCTAGTAGCGATGCCCTTTGCTCCTAGTAGCTTCTTGTTACTACTAGTAAGGCACTTGTTACTAGAAGCGATGCCAGGAGCCCATATAGAATGATCATTGGAAAGGCTGGATTCCCGCAAGCAATGTGATCGTCCTTTTGCTGACTTGTGAAGTGAAGTGACCAAATTCACCATGCTGATGGGGAATTTGGGGGAATACTGGATAAACTCCGGGGTACGGAGAGGTCTGAAAGCAGCCACCCATTAAACAACCATGCGCAGAACAGAAGAATTGCGTCCCGCCCAGGGCTCTTCAGCCTCGATACAGGGAGCTACCAGTATGTCATTCATCAAAGCACAGCAGGATGCCCTAAATCATTCACCCGCTTTTCTCTAAGACCTGCCCTGTTGTGTTGCAACTCCATCGACTTACCTAGTTGCTCCAAAACATCCTCTTGGTGCAATGGAGTAAATGGCACGTTGCCATCCATTTGCTTAGGGATTGGATCATTTATATCAATAAGCAGTGTTTGGAATAGTTGCATCCTTCTCCCCATCTATGGATGTGGTCCAAACCTAGACCCCAAAACTACAACCGACACCTACAGTATATGCATGCATCTTTTCCAATACATTTGCAATGATTTGATTTACCTGCCAACACCGGATGCAAATGGCTCAGAGCAAACATGATGCTGGATACTTGGATGCAGCAAGCCTCTTGTAGAAAAAAAACAACTGACTCCCTGGTTCCAGCTGGGTGGTGCTCAAACCACTGGACTATGTGCCATAAGCCTCGCCTAAAGCGAAAATACCCACCATAGAACTAAGAAAAACATCTCCCTGATCACCTCGGAGTCGATCTTCATGTGTAATGCAAACTGTATGTATATATATATTTATATCTCCAAGCGCCCTCAACGATAAACATGTTTCAGGATTATGATCAGCAACATATATCTTAATAAACGATCAGCGCCTCGTCTTCACGATTCAGAAGTGCGAAGTGAACAGCTCCAGATCCCACACCGACCCCTCTCCGAGATCCCTGCCACACTCTCGACAGCATCCTGAGCGAACTGGGAAAGAGGCCGTGCGCAAACACCGTACCCTGCTCTAAAGCGGGTGTGGATGGAGTTTACGTTTCAAGGTATGTAAACAAAAGAGCAACAACTTGATAAACATGGAAGTTACCAGTACCCTTGAAAAACACTTCTTGCGTAAGAAACTTGAGCCGCTTGAGCTATCATGCTAGGTGAATTATTATATGTTAAAAATGCAATTCCAGAACTCCAAGCTGCTGTGAGCTGGGTCGGCTGAAGATGATTTTCCATTCCTTCACAGGCCCGGAGGCCCAGTCCAAATGGATGAAACATTCCTAAAACATGCTGGGATGTTGGGGTGAGAAACTGCTGATTGTAAAAAGAAGGGACTGGAATGACACCTGGGATCGAAGCACCATGATGCAGGAGCTGGGCATATGATAAGCCAGCAAGCATGCTAAAATCGAGCAATGTTCAAACCAGGCCATACAAAGTTTACCAAAAACCCAATGTCAGGGTAGGATGAAGGCCCCCTATCAACTTGGCCATGTGTTATTCCTGCAACAGTAGCCGCTTTTCGAAAAAGTATATGTTATTTCTCTTCACCACCTTTGAACTCTTAAGTTGAACTATCCCTCATCCTATGGTCCTGTCAATCGTTGCTCATGCCATTGGCGTTCGATGGAAAAACATTGAAAACAAATATTCCCAAACCAACTTCCAGGAATGGTATACTAAATGCTTTACTAACTGCTACCCTTACCAAGCGCTTAGTCAATTAATTTGGCCCAACCCAGCCCTGAAGCATATGGTGGCAGTAAGCAACGATGTCTAGCCTTGGTAGTTTGATGGTGAGTTATTGGAGAGCAATCATCGATCCTATCCTCCCAATCCACTTTGTTCCGGCTTTTCATCAACCTGATCTACTTTCTGGGCCACCTCGAGTAATTCTAAGTCATTGGTGAATGGCCCAGCCAGGCAAAGCCATTGGGCTTGGCAAGTCTAGGAAAAAGAGATGCCACGTGATCTGAGTGGCATCCCCTTGTGTTCAAAATGAGTGGCCTGCCCTTGTTTTGTCTTTTTTTGCGGACCTGACCTGCTCTAACCGAGGCACTCTTCTGTGGCCCTCCGCAGGTTGATCACGGAGCTCCGCCGCCGTTTTTGTGCCAGGTTTCGACCTACAAAGCGACCGGAGCAACGAAAGCCACGTGCGGAGGAACGAAACCTGGATAGGTATCATATGGAAGTGGAGTCAACAATCTGTTTTGTAGATCATGTTGGACACTGTGAGGCCATGTTCCATGTTAGTTCCATGTTCCATGTAAAACTCAATGATACCGTATGACACCGTGATCCACATTTCCAAGTTGGAGTGCTGACCCGACACTACTCCGCCTTCCCGAGCCATGTGTAGAGCAGAAGAGGGTCGAAGGGATATTTCTTGGACAACCCTACCCCAAGCCTTCCATTTATGGAATTTCTCTATTTGTGGCTTCAGTGTTGTCGTCACATAAGAGGGTGTAGTCACTATTCCATGCATGGAGGATATGAAACCAACACGCTTGATGCTGTAGAGTACACTGTAGAGCGCCCAAGCACATAGGGATTTCAAGTTCATGCACTCGTCTGACGTGCGTTTTCTGTGTCGGCAGTTCGGCATTCAAAACATCCCAAAGCCTTCAGTGCCAAACAAAGGCAGCTCGGTAGTTTTTTTTTAGATCAGGTCCACAAGCTCTCCAAATCAGAAACCACCGGCACCCGGTCCAGCCGTCTTTCATGCAACAAAAAATGCAAAGCTCTGGACAAATATACCTGATCCCAGAAGCTGCAGCTGGTGTTCAACTGTTCTACCCCCAACACGTTTTGACAAATGCTGCAGTAGTTACTGCACCCGACCTTGGAAAGAACCACCTCAGTTCCATGTATTTCCATGTCTTCCTTCCCAACATCATCTCCATGTCTTCGGACCGTGCCTTGCGCGCCCCGGATGAGGAAGGCAGGATCGCCGGCCAGTGAGCCACTACTTGAGGAGGTGGTCGACTGACCTGCAACGAGCCGGTGGTCCGGTATGCCCGAGAGGTCAACGGAGATGTGAAGCGAAAAGGATGAATGTTCGTGTACGTATAATCCGTACAAAATCAATATGAGATGTCTGATCAATTTGGATGCTCCTGTATATTCATATCATTATTCTTAATTTCATCACGGCAGGCTCAGTGCTTTGCTTCCGCTTCCGACGTACGAGGCAACCGTTCCCTCAGTGTCCATCGTCCCTCCATCCAGCCGATGCGGCTCCGGAAACACCCAGACTCGACGGGTCGAACGAGTGCCCCGAAGGCGGCGGGTGTAAGCTGCCGTCATGTGGCTACGCGATCTTTCCAAGGGTGGACGCGAATACATGCAATGGTAGCCTCAGCGGGTGGGCAACAGCTGGTAGAAACTTCCAACAGGTTTCTTTATTTGTGCACACAATGATTCAGCAAGAGAAAGGCTTCAGCGAGTATAAACATGTACAGTACATTTCCTAGCTGCAAGCAGAACAACATCAGCGATGTGCGCATGGACTGCTTGAGATGCTTCCTTCCTCTTTGATAGGTCTGACAAATCATGGCCACATTGGCAAGCAGGATAAAATTGGAGGACAAAACATACGAACACTGCATATGGCATAGAGGGCTTTCAAGCAGAAATTGGACCATCAAGTCTCTCTCTCTATATATATAATATATATATATATACACATGCAAACAAAACTACAGCAAATTATACCAAACACTATGAAATATAATCCTTCTGTTGTCACTCTGGACCTTCGGACATCAAGTCTTCTGTCACCAAGCATGGCCTACCTCCCAGGGATGGCCTACCTGGCCAAATCAGTGTGAGATCGTTATCACATCACCAGGGACCTTTCTCAAAGTGCAAATCCTGTGCATGTTGTTAGCTGTGTCTTAGAGACACATTTTAGAACACGTGCAAACTCCCAGCAAACCTCAGCGCGATCAGTGTTTGATCATCTGATCTCTCTGCAAGTTGCAATGGAAGTCGTCTTCGATCACAGTGAATTCTGTCTGAACGTTTTGGGTGCTGGTGCTCTTGGTCGTGACATCGAGATCCACCTGAATCTCCTGTCACATGTCTAGACCGGGACTAAAACGATAAACTGGTTGGTCAAACAACATGTAACTACTAGCGATGGCCTCCAACCTACTAGCGACGGCCAGATTTCTGTACTACACATGTGTTGGAACATTTGTGTATATTCCGGTTGGCTTGCTTCAATGTGAACAAACCTCTCCCAAAGGCCCGAAAGGGATCCACATGACAAATCCAACCCAAGGTGGTAATACAGCATGAAGATATTCTGAGCTTTAACATGTACAACTTGACAAACAAATTGACACTGCAAACTACGGCCAACCCAACTCCCTATGTCCGTCGTCTCAAAGTGGCGGCCAAATAATTGGGCTCTCAGGATTGCAGTTCGGGGAATGCAAGTGCAGGTTTGACAAATACATTGGCAAGGCTGATTCAGCGAAAGAAAAGGTTCTAGACTCTAGACGAAAGACAAGAAAGCACTACACAAGAAAGCAATGTGCATATATATATATATAAACAAGTATACAGTAGAAGAAGTAATTACCGGAATGTTAAATTGTTTGGAGGAAAATACAGAAAGGGAAAAGTACGGAAACATGGACACGTCTATAGATATATATATATACGTATATATATTTATGTACAAGAAAGCAAAGTTTACATATATTTCCAAACATCAAATCGTCGCGTTGCACGTCAAGCCACGACCATCTGTCGGAGCAACTCTGGCAGCGGCTTACAAGGGGCCAGGGGCGTAAACAGTCTAAAGCCCGTAACACAAGCTTGTTGACATTCTACTTCTTTGATGGATAATACATCATATAGACAATATTACAGGTCTTACATAATATGTATTATCTTTCTGAGGGGCTTGTAGCGTTACAGTAATGGTGGTGACGCACCCCGCAACCCTAAATGAAACCAACACGTAGAACATAAACTAACTAATAATATATAAATATAATTATTACTATTACTATTATTATATATATATATGATATATATATATATATCTGCAGTACGGACATATCATATCTACGTCGTTGGATTCTTCTCTACTGTGCTGGTGCTTATGTGTTTTGGCCTTGACTGCTACCCTTGATGGCAACATGTTGCACCGGTAAAAAACGGTTTTGGATATAGTTGATGATCCAAGATTCTAGATCCCCTCCATCAAATAAGCGCCGTATCCACTATGACTCTGACCACAACCACCAGTGGATCCCGGAAATTCCAAAGACTCGCTTCGGTGTAGTTGAGGTCGCGCCGGTGGCGAAGCCGCGCGTTCGGTCGCTCCGGCTTCGGCGGTCCTTCTCGCATCGGGCTCGGCGGTGGAAGGACTCATCGGTCCTGGGTAGAAGGCAAACTGCGGAAGGAGTGCAGCATGGGGAAGCGACAATCTTCGAGTCATCTTGACTTCCAAAATAGATCAAGTGGAATGATACGTAATGGCTATGAGCCCAAGAACAGCATGAAGGAACCAAAAACCCACTTGGAGCAAACAAAGGATGAGCAGCCAAAGTCCACAACTGACTCCAACAAAACATTCAATTGGCTACCTAAAGATTTGCGAATGTCGAATGACGCATGTGTCACTTCTCTACTGACCAAGTATTTGCGTTTCTCGTGCCATTCTTTGTGCAAGGGAGCCTCAAAGGCGGAAAACTAGGACTGGCTTCGTCTTTGACCATTCTTACCTGCTGAGGCTGTGCAACTAGTATGCGAAACCATTGTCTTTTTTCTATCTATCAATCTATCAATCAATCAACCTATCTGTATTTCTTTATATAATATATATATATATAGTATATCGATCTATATTATGGGACACCACATCTCACTGCTTTCTGAAGCTTACAAGTACCCCCAGCAACTCCAGGGGTTCATCATGGTTCATCCTCCATGTTACATGTTGCTCCAAGCAGACTTGAAAACAAAGGAGCCCTCATCCAGTGTCCGAAGTCGCAGCGTTTGGGTGGAACCCTCGTCCCCAGTTTTGACTTCATCGTCCTCACCCTGAGTCCCGAGTCCCTTGAAGAACTGAGTCTCTGAAGGCTCAAACTCAGCAACGAATGGGAGAACACCAACGATGGCGAGCTGTCCCCCCTTGGATGGCTTGGTGGATGCCAAGCATGCCATGAAGAAACTGGGATGGCACATGAAACATGGATCTATCCACTATCCACAAACAAAAACGGCATGGATTTCCCGTTTCTCACTGGAAAATCTTCGGGAGTTCAAGGGGTCCATGATGGCCCATGCCATCCACTTCTGTAATAGGAGAGTCGGAGTCCATGTGAGTGATGCATGTGTACGCTCCAGAAGAGGAAGATCTGATGAACACCCCCATGCCCGACTTCGAAAAACACCAAGAAAGAAAGGTATCCTTGACTGTAGCCGTGAAACTGGTGGTCAAAAAACGTGCAGAACGTGCGATTCTGTGATTTGGGCGTACATGTTTCAGCACGGAGACCAATGGGTAAAGCGACTTCTTTTCCGATTGATGACTAGGACTGGTGGAGTCTCACCCACACCATTCACATATATATATATATATGTAATATATATATATATGATTATATATGTGTACTGTGTCATACTGCAGTGAACAAAAAGGAGTTCAATTTCTTACTGAGCTTCGGGGATGTAGAAACATGAAACATGGACCAAATTTGTAAACCGCAAGAGTTTTGCAAACCCAGACCATCCATGGGACTGGAATAGTTGCATACATTTACCCTATGAAAATGATTAAAGGATGATCTGGGGACAAAAAAACACCAGAAAACTCATCGCAGTTGTTTCGAGTCAAAGAGACAGCTACTGCTCGACCTCCGTAGATGGTAGCTGGGCGCTGAGGTGGTGAAATGGGCAGATGTGGCGAGCCCCAGGACCCGGGGTTTTGAAGTGGGCTGAAGATCTTTGCCCTTTTAAAGTACTGTCTATCAATTAAACCATCCCATTTGGATCGTCAACCTTTTCATGTGTTATTGTTGTTTTCATTGCAACAGTCTACATTAAGACATTCCTTTAAATAAATAAAGGTCTAATTACTTCATGTTATTCTAGAGACGAACCCCCCTAACCGCCACTCTTCCACCAAAAGAAATGGCGACCGACCCACCGACGTCGACGCCCTTCAACCGCGCGGCCGGTCGCCGCAGCACCGAGTCCAAGCCCCGGAGGGCGAGCTCCGAGATGCCGGGGCGCCCCTAGAGCTTTCTGCTTAGAGCCCCTAGTAGCGTCCTTGCTCCTAGTAGTAAGGCCAGGAGCCCCTAATAGCTTCTTGTTCCTAGTAATAAGGCCAGGAGCCCCTATAGCCTATAGCTGTCCGCCGAGATCGTTGATCGAACCGATCGACGGGTCGATCTTCGGGTTGCGTGACCGGGCCTTCTTTTTGGAGTGAGGAAACAGAACGGCCGGAGGGGGGACAGACAGGCAGTGAGTTCGCAAAGTTGTTTCCATTGTTTAATCCACAGCTGGCAGAAAAGTGACCTTGGACGAAACTCCTTTTACTTCCAGAAGTGGGAAGTGGAACTCGGGCTCATACGATTGAAAGACAGGACTTCGCGATAGGAAAGAACAAAAATGACCGGAAAGGCGTCGCTTCGTCCCATTTTCCTTGATTGATGAATCAATTGCACCTGATGTGTCATTATTTTTGTTGCTTGCAATGGACAACACAAAGCAAACAAAGCAAGTCGAGGAGGCCAAAAAAGAATAAACAACATGCATATGAGCGAGCGGTGTTGAAAGAACACTTAGCAAAATTCAAGTTTTATTACAGCTTTAACATGTCTTTCATATTTGTACGTCATGTAGGTTTCAACAATAGATCTCGCCGCCCAAAAAACACGGCGGAGTGGTTTCAGTGTTTCACAAAGCTTTCCCAAGTTTCTTGCTTCTCAGGGCTTTGGCGACCCAACATCGCACTGACTCCTCAGTTGCCTTTTTAAAGTCTTCGCCCAAAGCATCTTAGTTGCATTAGCCCTATATTCATTCTGCTGGATTTTGGGGGCTGCTTACATGTTCTTTTGGGTGAACAATGACTCGAATGCTTGCTACTAGAAATAAGTGCCTTACTAATAGTAACAGGTGCCTTACTAGTAGTGACAAGAAGCTATTAGAAACAAGTGCCACGCTAATAGTAACAGGTGCCTTACTAGTAGTGACAAGAAGCTATTAGAAACAAGTGCCACGCTAATAGTAACAGGTGCCTTACTAGTAGTGACAAGAAGCTGTTAATTTAGTTTAAATTTAATTCTAATAGCTTCTTTGTTACTAGTAGTAAGGCACCTGTTACTACTAGCGTGGCACTTGTTACTAGTAGTAACGTAGCAGTTGAGATGCAAGGCCGCAGGTGGCAAAAGGAGAAGGAACAGCAACTGTGGAATCATGTTCAAGCGCTTCTTGTGTGAGGTCAACCCTGAGCTATGTTGTTTGCGTTTGTTTTCTTGTGTTATCACATGTTATCACTATATACAATTACTGGTTGCAACAGGACTATCTGGATGAAGGTCTATCACTTTGGTTTCTGACCTCTCTAAGACTCCTTGTCCTTCGATCCATTAGTTGACATTGGCTGACATTGGTCTTCCAATTCTCTACGCCCACATCTCTTGTGACCAGAAAAGCATCGTCTTCCAAGCCCTCCAGTTGCAAATCCTCCTGTATGTTTGGGAGAGTGTATCTACCAGCAGTTGCAAAGGAAGGGTTTTTAGTCCCTAAGTGAGTGGACAATGATTGGGCACCCCTACCCTTCAATAGGCACCCCTTTGAACTTTAAACTCTTGGTATTTTATTCTTTTCCATGGACCAAGCACCTCCGCCGAGCGTGGCCCCCCAAACGCAGAATTCCCGGGCACCTCCGACGCATCCGCCAAGCTGAGGAAGTGGCTGTCCCGCCCCGAGCCCGGCGAATCCCGCGCCTGTGAGGGGGGCGATGGATCAACCGCCATGTTGCGCTCCAATGAATCGAATTGGAGTAAGTAACACACTGACTTATGCCAGGTTACAGCCAGGTTTCTCACAGAAGTTGAAGATGCTCTATCGGGGAAGAGGGGGTTCCATGTCCACGAAAAGTTGGAGTCGTTTCCCACATCCGATGGATTTACGTATCTTCAGTGCTTCTTCGAGTCAGCAAGCATGCACATTAGACATCTTTGGACCGGAGTTGATGCTAGCCCAGGCAAATGACCCGTCGATGACAGCGGGATCTCGGAGTGGTGAGGGATGGACGAGGGATTGCCAAACGATGGAAAACAGGGTGCTGAAATCAAGTATCTGTGCGGGACAAACCAGGTCAATGATCTTTTACTCCTGAGACTGACAAGTGCAGGAAGAAAGAAAGTTGTTCAGGTTGTGTGAATCATAGTAGCTTGGAAGCAACAACCCGAGTCCCAAAACGTGCGCAGCCTTCTTCACATGTGTTTCGTAACCGTGACTGCGTGACTGTTAGTGTTCGTCCGGACTGTCTGCTCCTGAGCTTCCAGGATCATACACCAAGAGCTGCACGCTCAGATCCAGTACATGACATGTGTCATACTACACACCTGGAGTTATAAAATATATCTATTGTAGACATACACTATATAGTATACTATATAATATATAATATATCTATATATATAATATATCTATACAGCTACTATACCATGTGAAGATGTGTCTGTTTCATTCATGTTCTTCCCGGAACAAGCCATAGAGCCTGAGAGAGGGGCCCATGGCGATTTGTTCGTCTGTCCCCTCAGTCGCTGGCGTCACATGACCCTGAAGGTCAAAACCAAAGCAAGAAATCCCAGTTATATGAGTGTAATATTGAAATAGGGAGATCTGAGATCTCCCAAAGATCCCCTGGAAGAAGGAACATAGATCGAAACTCATTGGTTGGGGATCTCCATATTAATTAAAAGATATTAAAAGTACACACTGGGGACCTCCTAAAACGGCCACCACTGAGATGACGCGGCCTTGCTGCTGCGTTTGTCCTTCTTTTCCTTTCGGGCGGTCGTCCTCAACCGCCTGCCGCTGTCCTTTTCGCGCGCACAGAGCTGCTCTCCCCGGTCGGGCCGTGAGTAGACACACCAATCGGTTTTGTATCGTAATAGGGGACCTCCCAACTATGTTTTGATCTATGTTCCTTCTCTCACATTTTAACACACACCCATATGCTTGTCAGATGATCTGGGAATAGGAATTGCAATGCTGGATTCACCTGCATGGAAAGTGGACCTTCTAAAGACAAACTTTGTATATACTTGGTTTTAGAGATACAAGTATCAAGCGGTGTCCCCGGATGCTCAGGAGGACCTAAAGTGAGATACCCCAGAACCCTCATTGACACTTCTCGACTTTCAGTCCATTACATTTCATGACCAAACCTCATCACCAAACTTGGGCAAATCACTACGGTACTACCGGGCTCCCATGGGAGGGTGCTCCATCTTCATCACGACCGTCCGACCTGAGCCCTTCAAGTCACCGAAACACCGGTGCGGTGGCAGAGCAAAGGTCCATTTGTGGGTATTTGCCGGTGGAGGATCAGCTCCCTGAGAGAGATGGACCAATTGCAGTTGAATTGCATGAGTTTTTCGGCATGAGATGGACCAATTGGGATTTCGGAGCTGAACGAGTAGGTGTATCTCTGCGCTCTCAATGTCTTTGCGCTCTCAATCCACCAATGCCAATGCCCCCGTTTCGGCGTTTCTCACCGTGCAGGTCGGCAGGTCGGCCACCAGCGGTTTCGCTGCTCGTGGATACGGTCACGGCGAGCTGTTCAAAGTAAACAGGTTGCCTTAAACGTTGCCGTTTCATGGTGGAGAAATACCTGCACCTTCCTATCTGGGCTTCAGGAATGAAACAATATCTCTCTGCTAGAGTACGCCAACGGATCACTGGTACCCTTAAGTGAGTGGGAACTAGAATCACAAACCAGTTGACTCACAAGAAAAACCCAGCAATGTCTGTTGGTTCCATCATTCTCTAGTCTAGACACTAAGTCACTAAGTCTAGTCTTTTCAAAATCCTGTCTTTCCTTCATGCCCCACATGTCCAGCACCATCCCTGGCCCTAATCTAGTCAAAACACTTGAAGAAACACCTGAATTTCAGATGTGTCCTCTCCGCCTCAAAACGCCCCTCGGTCCTTGCCAGCTTCATCCAGGGATTGCGAGGAAGACCAGCTCCTCTTGGACGGCTGACTGCTCCGCTGGCTCCGTTGACTCGTCTGACTTCGTTGGCTACCCGTGTACGCCAGCTGCCTGGCCGCCTCAACCGCGCGGCAGGAGATAGCGCCGCCCGGTGGACCGCACCGCAACCGCCCCCCGTAGTAGCTGATAGTGTATAGCATTTATATAGCATATTATATAGCTGTTGATGGATCAAATGGGCCTTTGAATTCATCCAGTTGTGAGTCCTGTCAATTTTAACTTCTTTGTCATCTTAGCATGGCAGTTCTCCCAACAAGGCACATACTTTGTACCGCAGCAGCCTCTTTCCCATTCTTAGCATTGTTTGGTTCAACGGTTCTGAATGTTTCTGGAAGCCTGGTGCCTGGAGACCTCTTCGTCTGGGGAACAAAACACGCCAGGACCTCAAACGCGCAGAACGAGAAAAGAGTGCTTCTTTGCAAAAAATAGACGTCGCGCAGAACGAGACTGAACTTCCATTTTGAAATCAGGGGCAAACGGAGCAGTCTTGAAATATGATTTGCTCGGCCTTGCCATCAACGCCGTGCAGTCGTCGGAGCAAACAGGAGCAACTCTGTGGGGGTGCAGCATTAACTACTGAAGACGGGAGCGCCCTGAACACCGGTCTAAACCAACACCAGCGCCGCCCCCAATTGAGAAATCTACTGAGCCCGGAACTCCAAATAAATCAAATTTGCTGGATTGTTTCCAGCTCCTGTGAACTTCTTTCATGTGTGTGTCACACCCTGTTCCCAAGGGTTTGAGGTCAAGTGTTTTAAGCAGGGGGCAGTGACAGAGTTTGTGGAATCACTGCCAACAAAGACGTCCACATTCTCCGGCGAAGCATCGGGAGACGTCCTGATGTGTACCTGCATTTTTGAGTCTTTGTGAACACCTAAGTATGGCCAAAGTTGTCTACTGTAATACGTTGTTTCTGCACTAAAGGGCTAATGAGGTAAAGCGCTAATGCATCGGTTGAGCCAGTTTCTGATTCAATGCTCATTCAGTTGAGCAAACGATCCAATTGCGTCAAAGTTGGCCCGCGCACCTGTAAGTAGTCTTTGGCAGAGTCCCGTCTTAGACTCGAGGCTTCTGCGTCCTGGCGAGGTTGGCAGGTTTGAGCACCCCCAGCGACGGTTCGTCCACCAATCCAATCGACCCAGGTCCTGGTCTTTCGCACCCGTACGACTCGTCTACGGCGGAACCAGTGTTGGCATCCAGACGAAAGGCTCCGTCATGCGGCCCGGTAAAATGGATTCTACTACATGCGTGTAAACGACCTTTACCTGTCGCATCCTTTTGCATGTATTGGAACCCATTTTGTGGAAAAGAAGGGGCTGCTTTCATCCAAGGGGGGCTGAGAAGAACATGTCGTGCCATTGTCATGCCATGACTCTTACATCTCCAAAAGATCTCAAAAGGATTCACAAGGTACAGCTTTCCACATCCGCCTGGAACACGGAAGCTCATGCCATCTCATGACTCATGAAAGCTCGATCATTCATTGCAAGCGACCAAACTATATATTCAAGGAGCATCATCCCACATGTCATTATATAACTATTATAAACTCATGTCTTCTGACGACTTCTGGAAAAAGAAAGGACCCCAAACAGGAGACCCAAACCATTCCAAAACCCTTACACCCTCAAAACCACCGCTGCTGCCGATGAGCCAATGCCCACCGGACGAGTCGAACGGTGCCCGTGCCGCTCCTTGGACCGAACAGAACTTCTGTTCGTCACGTCGGGTCGATCCTGCCAGTGTCACGAAGAACGGGCGACCCAAACCGAAGAAACGGGCCTTTGAACACGGGGTGGCGCAATTCACCAGCCTTCTGAAAGGAGGTTAAGAAGCGTTTTACTTCACCACCCCTTTTGGTTCATTCATTCTATGCATATTCTGCCTCTTGCCAAAGCATGCCTCTGGAGCGGCCTTAGGGACGCCCTGAGAGTGCTACAAATCCATTGGATCTCTATCACGCCGCTCCTGGTATCTCGCTCCATTAAAGACAATTGGGAGTTGATCCATGACATGCATCCAAATCAAACGAGGCGCTCGGAAACACTGTAACTTAGCCATCAAAGTCCTGTCTTCAGGGTTCCGGATGATTCAGGATGCTTCGCCACAGGGCTATTGCTGTTCGCCACGAAATAACATGACCCAGCTCAATCTGGTGGCTCCTTTCACCGCCCGAACCCACTTCGCCGCTTTCAGCTGTGCACCCGGTCGAAACCACGCGCCTGAGGGATCTGTAGGCTTCCAGAGCCGGAATCCTGGAGGAGCCCAGCACCAGGTCCACCCTTCCATTTACAGTCATGTCGAGACTGGATTAATCAACCTCCCCAAGAAGGTTTGTTATTTGGGGGGTCAGAACAGTTCAATTCTGGTTCAATGGGAGCGATCAATCAGGGGAGGTCACCAAGACTAAATCTCTTCTTGAGGAGAGGCTCCAAAGACTAAATCTCTGCATGAGGACTAAACCTTTTCATCAGGAAGGATCCCCAAGACTAATGAAGTATCCCATAACTAATTCTCTTCATGAGGAAGGATCCCCAAGGCTAAATCTCTTCATGAGGAGGTTTTTTGGTGGTGAATTGATCAATTGTGTGATTAGGCAATGCATAAACGATTGCATATTTTTGAGCAAGGCCGGAGAAAGACCAAATCAATTGGGGTGGGCATGAATAGAGGGATTATGGGGGCCCCCTTTGGGAGCTTGAAACAGGATTTTTGGGGTAGGGTTTTACAAAGAATTTTGCAAAGGATTTTCTGGGGTGGTTTTGGGATTCTAGGTCTCTAGGTGCTTCGGGGTGATCTGTGGCCAGATCAAGAGCCATGAGATTCTTATGAAGAGATGGGTCGACCATGAGGTATGAGCCGACCATGAGGCAGGAGCAACAGGATCATTCTGATATGATATAGGCATATAGGAGTGCAGTGGTTGGAGTTTTGAGTTATTGGAGTTTGGTGAATCATTGGAGTTAGCTCCCAACATGGAAGGTCAACAAGGTCAGAGGTACAGATGAGGGATTGGTCCAACCATGCTACTTAATTGGTGGAAGTGGAGGGTGGCCGCCAAGGCAAGAAAGGCAGTTAGTATTGAAAGAAAATGGTACCAAAAACGGTGGACCAAACTCATAGGGGGGGGTTAAGTCTTGGAGGCCCCGAGGCGGACCCAACTAATCGGGTGGGTTGATTAACCCTGTCTCAACATTATATCACTGACTCCTGAGCACGAGACTTCTAGACCAAATGACCCAGGGTACCAGCATTGGCACTGATTCCAACCACAAAGGCTTCAAAGCTGACAAGAATCACCTGACATTTGTTCTTCAAAGAAGCCCTCAAAGTCACAACGAGGTTCCTCCTCTCCAAGTCACCATTCAAAGCGAAACCAACCACCTTACAGAAAGAAAACAACTCGTGCAACAACAACACAGATGTGGACAAACAGTAGACCAGCAAAACAACAAGTTTGAACCGTCCGTGGCAAAGCGCACTCCGTAGTTTTGGGAGGCGAGGTAACAGGCATGTCAATTGTATAATGTATAAATATACAACATACCCAACGCTACTAGGAACAAAGGGCATCGCTACTAGGAGCAAGGACGCTACTAGGGGTTCCTGGCATCG
>CAXAMN010009668.1:703247-737582 GCA_963970005.1 Durusdinium trenchii
TAGGAGCAAGGACGCTACTAGGGGTTCCTGGCATCGCTACTAGGAGCGAGGACGCTACTAGATAGTATATACCCATCATCCTTTGAGCTCTTCGGTCGGCTAAAGCCGCTTTCGGAGGGCACCGAGCGACGAGCGACGCAGCGACGCCCTCGAGACGTGATCATCCCAGGCGGCACGACGGGTGGGAAGCACGATGAACTCGGACATGTTGGACATGTGAGCAGCGGACAAAATTACTTGTGAAGCCAAATACCATTGGACATGATTATTGTTTTTGGTGGAGCCCATATCGGTTTATGGTCATGCCGTGACTAAATAAGTCAACCAATAATTTTGTCCGTCGCTCATGTGGCTGTGGGTCGCATTGGGGGGGCCCTGGTTGACTACGGAAAATGAACAGAAAAGATTACGTAGGAGGTCAATCTACCAAGGGTTTTGGGCTCCGGGTTTTGACCCACAGCCATGTCGATCTTTTCAAAGGGATCACAGGATCGATTTGAAGATTCGAACAATTTCTGAGGGATTCGGTTGTCGCACGTGGCTCGCGGCTCAGCCTGAGTGAGAACATCCTCGCTGAGGGAAAGGTCCTGACATCTTCGGCACCGCAGGACTGCACGTCCCCTCGACCCCGTTCGGTCACGCTGGAGTCATACTGCACGGCCTCGCCCTTTCGGATTCCCTGTTCAACCGGTGAATCAATGACTTGTTGGGCCGTCTTGCGGAGTCCCAATTGACACTCCTGCGGTGACAAAAAGGGGAGAACCGTGCTGTGAAGGAATCACGTACTGTCGATGTCTTGAAACCCTTTTTGGGGATTGACCCACTACCACTACCTACTCCTACTACATACTACCTACTAACTACTATATAAATAGACACTACTAACAACTAACTACCACTACGCCACTACGCCTACCCCTACTACTTTTGGTGGGCTTGACTCTATTCAGTCTCCCTCGATTGTTTGCTTGGAGATGTTTTTCTTGCTACTTAAGCTCCAACATTATTGGCTTTCTTCCGCAACCCACAGGCCCTTCACGACTTCATGTTCAACACGTGAATCAAACCGGAGAAACCCGCGAATCAATGGGTGGCCCCACTGCGGGTGAAATCAAGGAAAAGGAATGACAAACCTAGTAAGAAAGTCTCAATCAATGTTTCTATTTCCGTGGCAGGACATGGTGCCCTGAAAACCATGTTACCCTGCTGAAAGCATAAGACACAAGCACAATATTACATATTGGCATAGGAGTGTAGGGCACAGGCACTGCAAAACGTCCCTTTACCAGTATGCACAGTATGCTCAATCGCACCCAATAAAGGGCCCCCGTGAGCAACCACTGATGCGACCGTGTCTATCTGCTGCTTATGACCCTAGTATAAGGTCGGTCTCTCAACTCAACAAAGGTCGCTCAGCTCCGTCTTGTTGCCATTTAGACCATCGACACCGGGACTCCAACCCACCCACAAAGCATTGAATCTAGTAGTTCTTTCCTGAGTGCCAAATAGTGCCTATGTGGGCAAGCAGCGAGCAGTGATTGACCAGTTGGTCCTAGTCCTCGTTGGAACCCATACATTTGCCTGTCCGCGGCTTTGACCAACTTCCAAGCCCCACTCCGATGTATAAATCTCCTTCATCAGATGCAACTTGGCGGTTGTATCCTCGTACCATGGGCTGGACTTCCACGAGGCCGATGCCAGTGGCCGAAAGAGAAATCGTATCATGACATAAACAAACGTATGAACTAGTTGATGGCTTACAATTGTATGAACTATAAATGTAAGTGAATAGTTGACATGACATATATAAACGTATCATAACGTATCAAATAGTTGCCATCAATGTGGTACAGGAAAGAACATATGCAGCCCGGTCGTTCGTCGTCGGATTGCCAGGCGCAGCGTGGTCGGAGACCGGAAGCGACCATTGGATGACAAACAATGATCCAAACATCTCAAACCATGTTAGAATGCCCAAGTAGTGTAGCTAAAAAAGGCACCTCGAATCTCCAAGTACCCATACATATATATATATATGCTACCTCCCCCCCAAAAAAAACAACGTTTTCAGACAATTTTTTTGCTTGTATGTGAGAGTTGTCTTTTCTGTAGATGGTCCATCCCGTCCACCCTCGATCCCCAAAAATAAAGTTATTCATTTATTTTTGGCCGCCAGGAAGTACAAATTAATTTCAAATAACTCTTGACCACCAATTTTAATCTATATTAACTGGTGGGGCTATCGGCTAGCATATATTACTATGTTGGATGGTTTTTATATTATAGAAATTTCTCATGTAAAATATAAAAGCCATTAAATATGTTGACCATTAATTTCCTCCACAAGCATTCTTCATTACCAAACAAAAAGGCTGCCGTCAATAATTTAATGGTCAACCAATAATAAAATACTAGCCTTGCAATTGACCGGGCATCAATATTTAAATAAAATAATGCCCTCATGATTATAGATTAAAGAAATAGATTAAAAGATACCATGAATTTTAAAGAATGAAAAGATATAAAATTCATGGGCATCATCCAAGAACCACAAAAAAACATAAATAAATGGTGGGCATTCTACCTTTATAGTTCTAGAAAATACCATGAAAGATAGAATGCTTCTTGGATGATTTGTTCCTTGGCAGTTAATGGTCAATAATTCTTTGTAATAGACGGTTATCTGTAAAAGCCATTAACTGCCATATCTTTCATTATTCGTTCATTCCCTTTATTTTATTCGCCATTAAAATAAAGGATCATTCACTTTCTTTAATTCTTTCTTATAATTCAATGAGCCATTTTTCTTTTATATTAAATGGGCGGTCAATGGCTAGTTCTTTATATTTTATGGATCATGCACCATTATTTTATTATTCGTGATCGCGGTTGTCTTTTCTTTACTGGTGACTCTAGGCCCTGTAAAATAATGGTGCATAAAATACAAATAAATAGGCTTTGAATTTTCTTAGTAATCAATGACTGTTCTATAAATTCTAAGCCAAACATTAAGATGTAGAAGCCTAGCCGATAACCTGCCTTTCACAATTAAAAAAAAGAGGCATCATGAAATATAAAGGAATGAAAAACATGAATGATCACAATTAAAATTAAGGGAAAATAAGTGAATAAGATATAAGTTTAACGGTGAGAATGAATAATAGAAAGAATCCATAAGATACAGATAAGAAGATAACAATAATGTAATGTCAAGATACGACCATAAGATAGAAAGTTGTCTACAGGAAATTAACCACCTATCCAAATAAAAGAAAAATGAAGAAGAAACCAGAAGCACAAATAAAAACCATTAAATCTATTGCTGAAACATATTATAATATAGAATGAAAGACTTCTCGTAAAGTAAAGTCAGATGAAGATAGAAGTAAATAATAAAATGAATCCTGCATTTTTATTTGGCACAGCTTTTAACATAGCATATTGGCATAAGAAATACCATTCAGGTACTATATGTAAAGGAGTAAGTAATCCACATGCTTCTAATGCATTATCTGGATGTGAGAAAGAAGAGAAACCGAAATGAATTTGAAGAAGATATAGATAGAGAATTAATATCTTTCCATAGAAATCTTTACTAATAATGAAAGGGAAAAATACTATTTTATTATTAGTGGAATTACTTAATGGATTATTAGAAGATAGAAAATGTAGATTAAAAATATGATAAAGAAGAAAACCACAAAGAAGAAATGAAAATAGAAAATGAAAGACAAAGAACCTCTTCAACGTAAGATTGTAAACATAATCCCCTCCACAAAGCCATTCTATAATAGATGGAAATGGAGTTAGTAAATTAAAAAAACTAGTAGTTACTGTAGCACACCATAAACTCATTTGCCCTAAAGGTAAGACATAACCCATAAATGTTGCTGCCATTGATAAGAAGATAATAATAATTCCAGAAAACCAAGTATTGGCATTATGGGGCCTCTGGGGGTGTATAAATTGTTGTTTTTTTTGAGCCTGCCAAGGAATTTGCTATTTTTTGTCTACCCCACCTTGCAAAAACACTGGCAGGTTCAAAAAAAGCAAAAGCCCATAATCACAAAACCCTGGCAGCCTCAAAACAATCAAAGCAAAACAAAAGTTTTGGCATCTATGGGTGCTCTGGGGGGTCCATAATTTTTTGATTTTTTTGAGCCTGCCAAGGAATTTGCTTTTTTATATACATCACCTTGCAAAAACACTGGCAGGCTCAAAAAAATCAAAAAGCAAAAGCCCATAATCACAAAACCCTGGCAGGCTCAAATTTTTGGCATTTATGGGGGCTCTGGGGGGTGCATATTTTTTTTGATTTTTTTGAGCCTGCCAAGGAAATTGCTATTTTTTATATACACCACCTTGCAAAAACACTGGCAGGCTCAAAAAAATGAAAAAATCAAAAGCCCATAATCACAAAACCATGGCAGGCTCAAAAACTATTTAAAAAAAAACAAAATTGTTGGCATCTAGGGGGCTCTGGGCGGTGCATAAATTTTTGATTTTTTTGAGCCTGCCAAGGAATTTGCTATTTTTTTTACATACACCACGTTGCAAAACACAGGCAGGCTCAAAAAAAGCAAAAATTTATACACCCCCAGGCCCCCCATAGATCCTAAAACTTTTGTTTTTTTACTTTTTTGAGCCTGCCAGGGTTTTGTGACCAGGGCCTTTTGAAATTTTTGATTTTTTTGAGCGTGCCAGTGTTTTTTCAATTTTTGGTCTACCCCACCTTTGCAAAAATGCTGGCAGGCTCAAAAAAAGCAAAAAAATATACCCCCCCAAGCCCCCATAAATACTAAAATTTTGTTTTTTTATTTGTTTGAGCCTGCCAGGGTTTTGTGACTATGGCCTTTGATTCTTTTTTTGAGCCTGCCAGTGTTTTTGCAAGTTTTGGTCTACCCCACCTTGCAAAAATGCTGGCAGGCTCAAAAAATCACACATTTATACCACCAGTATATCGTTTATATTAAGTATATATTTGATCAGATGTAGGAGGATGTTCATTTAGCCTTTTGATCAGACGCCATATGCACATTGCAGATTCAGATTTGTTGGTACCCCCCCACCTCCCCTATTTGTCTGAAAGTGTTGTTTTTTTTGGGGGGGTACCATATATATATATATATATCACATTGATATTAATCTCCAATATGACACATGACTCAGGTACATGTCCGCCCACTCTTTCGGGTCAAACCTCTCATATGCCATCTCTCCATATCTCTCCCGTCTTTTCATCCCATCAGGAACCGGTCCAGCAGGTTGATGGCCACCACATAGTGCTGATCTGGATCACCTGACCGCACTAAAGGACACGTTCCAAGGAACTCGAACTCGTTGAAGCAAGGAACTCCGCACGTGTTCGTCCAAACGAGTTCAGCGCAGGAAGATTCGTCACGAAATGGCTGTTTGAACGTGTGATGCCATGGGTTTCGGATTGTCATCGACCCACAAAGGTTTCATTGCAATATGATGTTGTTTGTTTGAAAAAGACCGACTGATATCGACTGTCTTAGGTGTAGCGTACTATATACACTAAAAATGTAATATACTATAAGACTGCTGTGTATGCAATTCCAAAGTATCTAAGAAGTGATCGACGAACATATTGGATAATATATGATAATATTGGATGTCCTATAGGCTTTGTGGTGGCCTAAGTCTGAAACCATTCTTCTTTTAGAAAACTGCTCATTGGATCTTCGTGCGTGATATAGCCACAGTTGTCCCACGTTTCGCCAGTTTCTTGTTACTTCCGTTGTGCAAGATCACTATGCAATGCATACAACAACACTAGCTAGCTTGTCCAAAAGCAAAAGTGCAACACATGATATTTGCCAAACAATAGATTTCCCCTGTTTCTCAAATAAAGCTTCGTCCACGCCTCCTTCCTCCTTCCGAACAGAAACAACATGAAACTGTGTTCAGTGAACCTTCAAGCGGCAGGACCTTCAACGCCAGCATTGAATAGAATTCCCACCGTCTTCCATCGATATCTTTATTCCATCTATTCTTGTGTCGGTTTCTGACTTCTGCCAGGCTGCTACTCCGGGCCTCGGACGCGAAGCGAGGAGCCAACACGGCTTGGGACACTAGAAATTTGAGAAGCCAATGCCTCAAAACTTTGCCCCAAAGGTTTGTCTACACAAAAATTGATGCAAAACATTTGTTGTTTGGTGGAAAAGGATGAACAAAGAGTCCTTATTGCCAGTCCGCACCGGTGATTGGGCGGATGATGAGTCGTAGACAGGCCAGGTACCGTCGATCAGTCTGTGGGACTCACTGTTCTTCCCAAAAGAAGAATGTGCCGCACCAACACCAGCAAAAGGAACAGCAACAGTTACACATCCCCAACTCCACTGTTTTTGCGTCTGTTGCGCTTCCGAGGTGCGGCGAAGAACTCTGCTTGGCCGCGAGGGAGTGTGAAGGTCTCCTGCAGCACCTTGTCACCAAGGCTGACCTGCACAAGTTCGCAACGTTTATTTTTCCATCCAACAAGTGACAAATTAGTGTGGATAAGGGTTCTTGCGGTGAGTGTGTCAGGCTGGGTTTGAATGAGGGTGCTCGCATCCATGTCCAGCCAACTCGCTGCTATTTATGGCGCACGCATGCCTCTCAAGATCTTCGAAGTGCCTTTCGACTGCGCAGGCTCGCTGAAACTTAAAGGCTGCTGCTTTCTTTGACTGCGCTCTCGTTGTCTTCGGACGTCGTGTTCACTTTGTGCTTTGGTGGTCTGAAATCGACTCTTCGTAGGCGCGGCGCGCCAGCACTTGGGCCTGGTGGTGGTCTTTGGCGTGCTCTGATTTCGTGGCAGGTGCAGTGAATCGGTGAATCGCGCACATTGGACATGTGGCTCTTTTCACAAATTGGGAAACCTATTGCGCGTAAACTTCGTTTTGGACTTTCAATCACGTCTTTGGATACGCCACTGTTGCGAAACACACTTAGGTCGAGAGCTCTTGCCGCGTTGCCAGATTCGAGCGCTCGAACCTTGACCTTGGAAACGGCCCTGTGAAGAACGGAAAGGTGAAAGGGCCCGCTGAGCAGTATTGCTCAAATCACATGGGTGAAACACATGCAGGTGCACGGATTAGCATCCCAATCCGCTGCACTATCCGACTGTCAAGCTGTCTTCGTTGGCAGCAGAACGGTGGACTCCTTGCTGCCCAAAAAGGACGAGCGTTGAATTAAGAAAGAGTGTGTGAATCCCTTGAAAACAGGGGCTGACACACACAGACACACACACACACACACACGCAGGCACTGGCAGGGCTGCTCGATGTGAAACTTGATGTGCAGACTTCGTGGCAAAACCCGAATTAACTTGTAAATTTTGAAGTGCCGATTTCATGGCAAACAAAGAAGTTTGTGAACCTCGAAGTGCAGATTTCATGGCAAACCCTAAACTATGTAAACCTCAAAGTGAGATTTCATTTGGCCCGTGACAGCCCCTTAAGTTCGCCGGTTATTTGCCTACTTTTCTACTATTTGCAATCAAGTAATAGGCCGATGAACGTGAGCATGAGCGGGGCGGGGCCGGCGTGTTCCTGTTATGAAGGACTCTGGTGAGAGGTGGGCGATGTCACTCAGCCGTCACATTGCCAAAAAACGGCCGCTTCCTTAAGATTTGTCTACTTTTTCTCTCGGGAAAAGCGGTGCCCCAGGCTTTGGTCCCGGGTTCGACTCCCCCCTGCGCGTCCCGGAGCCAGTCTGGGGATTAAAGCCAGGCACGTCGCATGGTACCGCGCGTGCGCTTAGCCCGGCGGCACGCGGTACCACACGGTGTGCTTGGCTTCAACCCACACTGCCTGGTTTTCTGGGGAGTAGAAGCTACTAGAATGTGGGGGACCACAAGTCCCATCTCATCACAGCGCTTTGAAATGTTTTACACGTAGAACCTGTGATCTTCATGTCATTTCCTCAGCTCTTCAGGGATCCGCGCGCTTGCTTCAGCCAAACGGGACAGTGCTCCAACCCGCTTGCTGCAGTTATTGAGCATGTCTTTTTTTTGGAACTGAACAAGATCCTTCAAACACTCCTCATGGAAGTGGCTCACAGCACATGCACGAGGTCTGGGGCACCTCTCCCCCCTCTCAGGGTCGGCGGCCGCAGCGAAATCGGGCGCTCCCTCCTACCGGAGGTAGGGGTCTCCTCGTGCGTTCCCACCTCTATCGGAGGCACCTGGAACCTCGTAGGCCACCAGGGAGAGCAGATGCATTTTTGTCGAAATTTGTCAAAATATGTTGCTGGATGTGAAATCGTTTTCAAGGGCCCGTGGTGCGAGATATGCTGCCAGAGTCGCCTTGCACTATTAGCACTTTGTGCTTCTGCTTGCTCTCCTTCTCTTCCTGTTCCAGAGAAAAAGACAGGGAAAGAGGAAGAGAAAGCGGAAGATAAAGAGACAGCAGCAGAGGAGGAAGAGAAAGAAAAAACAAAAATAGAAAATGGAAGGGACAGAGAAAGATAAAGAGGACGAGAACGGGCAGAGAAAGAGAAAATGGAAGAGAAAGAGAAAGAGAACAACCAAAGAGAAAAAGGAAGAGCGGGAGAAGAGAAAGAGCAAGAGAAAGAGAATGGAACAAACATATAGATAAAATATGACAAAATGGAAGAGAAAAAGAAAGAGGAATCAGGAAGCGAAAGAGAAAGAAAAGAGCAAGCCTGCTTGCCTGCATCTGCCCTGCACGCCTGCTCGGCCCGCTCGTAGGCGTAAGCCTTGAAATACGGTGGTTTGAGAGTGGATGGCACAAACCCCAAGATGTCTTTTAGATGGGGGTCTAAACATCCTTTCGGGGTTTGTGCCATCTACTCTCAATCCACTATAACAGCTTTGCAACGTTTGTGCCATGCGTAGATTTTAAATCATCTCAAACCAAGTGAACACAAGTGAAAACTGTCTCATCAGGTGGGAATCCCAATGGAACGTATGTTGTCCAAAGCACCAACAACCCCGGTCCTCCCTAGTTCACCCCTGACATCCACTTTTGATCAAACAACCCCCCTTGACATAGACACCCTGCTGACAAGAATATCCAAACAGCACAAGGATGCTTTCCTGGGGGTCCCCGGATTCCATTCGGACCAATGAACAGCACGCCACAGCCCCGACCTCACTGAACAATGACCTGAACCTCTTTTGCTGTGCGGCAGGCAACAGCGACACAAGCCTTGGCGTCTGATTTCACAGGAATCCCGTGCACTGGCACAAACGAAGGAATCTAAGGAATCTGTATCTGAGCACAGCGACAGTAGATAAGTCTATTTTACACAGCTGATCAAGACTCAAGCCTTTGAAGGTTTTGGAGACTCTAAACCCGAAGTATAAGTAACACAGTTCCCGTCTTATATTGAATGCAAATGGATTGATGTCAAACCACCCAGTATCTGAGTGTCTGATTTTGATAAATCATTCATCGATCATGCTGGCATGGCAAGTCTTGCTTCAGAGTAGAAATTTGTCAACAAATATCAACTGTCTCTTCACACAACTGTAAAACAGTAGCAGAAACCTGCATCGCTAGGCGACAGGCTGTTCTCTGTTGGGGATCGCGAGTTCCCACAGAAAGGGTTGGTTCTTTGCTGAGCAAAACCGGAGTTTCACCGATTCCAGTCTGGGCAAAATCCCCTCTCTCCCTGTTGCTCTGGAGATCTCCATCGTGCAGTAGCTCCTCGGGAAGGCCCTTGCTACGTGCTCCATCAGTGCTCCTCTTCGCCAAGACACGGAACCGCTTCCATCTCCTCGGTACACTTGGTGACGGTCCCGGAAGGTCGGCGCGACCCGTTCCGTGTGGGCTCTGCCAGCTACCCCGTTGAACGAAAAATACACAAACAAACAAGCATGCATGTGCAGGGTGTCGTTGGCCTCCATGATGAAAAGCGGATTCCAGGTGCACTTGCTGAACTTTCTCCATCTAGGTTTGTGTGGGCCGGGCTGGGAAACCAAAGCTCATCAGGCAAAGTGAGATGTTCACCTCGTCAAGCCAGGGTCATTCCTTGGAACATCAAGCACACTTCATTAGGAAGCTTTTTGGGAGACGGTCGCTGATCCAAATGCCCCCCCTTCAAACCTCCACCTCCACGGTTTATCGCGCTGTCCGATTCTGGCCTGCATGAAGAAAGCCTGGAGATAAGGGGATTGTTCCAAGGTATACCTGCCACGAAAGGCACCAGGCTTGTAGGCCAAACCCGAATCACCACATCTCGTGCTTCGGTAAATCCTGCACCAAGAATGGCAAAGGAATATGAAGGGATCTGCAAGCGGGTAGCGCGCCTTTTCCAGCCTAAAAGGGGCTATGTTCGTGAACAAGTTCAAGCTGTACGTGATGCATATAAAGCCTTGCACCCCACTTGAAAAGGCGGGTGTCTTTCTCGGCTTTTCACAAAGGGCTTTCATCCCTCTGTGGCCCAGGGAATGCTTGGAAAGCCGACTCCCGGGCAGGATTTGCAACTCCTCAGTTGCAGATATGGCCTGCTGCGTTGCTGCAGTCGAGGACAGGTGGAATCTACATGAAACACTTCTCTGCCCTCCAGGATGTAAACTTCCGAAAAGCGCCCAGTGTTCCTTTCACACTGGATGGCCACATCTTTGCTCTCGGGCCGCGCCGGCTTGAAGCTCAAGCCCCCACTCAAGGCAAGGTGCCTTCCCACCATGCGAAAGCACCACCACAAAGCCGTGCCCTGCATGACCAGCAAAATGCCAAAGGCCACTGCAAGGTCCGTGAAGATCCAATCAAATCCCCACTTTGATGCTTCTGTATTGGGCTCCTCAGTCCTCACTCCCTCAGCGCTTTGCAAGAGAGTCAGCATGGCCATGACAAGGGCCTGCTTGCTGAACCCGCTGAGGGCGATGGCGTTGATGCTCTCAACATGCTTCTTGCTCTCCTGCTCGTAGGCTGTCTCCTCCTTCAGCCCGATGCCCAGTTTCAACCTCAGCTCATTGAACCTTTTCACTGCCAAAGCCTTGGTGCCGAAGTCTGCTGTGTTGTCTTGGCTTGGCACAGCATGCAAGCTGAACAGCTTTCGATGCAAAGCATCTTGCACCCACAATGACTTCACTTCGAGGTGTCGAATCCTCCCAACTCCCTGGCGCTGGAACACGCCACGGGCTGCGCTGCTGTCAAGGTAGACCTCCATCTGGAGCGGGAAGCCGATGAAGGCAAACACTTCCTTCATGAACAATCCCTCACTGCAGGCAGCCACGCCACCATTGAACTCAGCTTCGCCAGACGACAGGCAAAGCATCTGGAGGCTCCTGGCGTAGCTGAACAGCAAACAGCCGCCAACCTCAAACATCGCACAGGCACAACTCTTCCGGGTCTTCTTGCAGTTTGCCCAGTCTGTGTCTGAATGCACCTTCAGAATCTCGACTTCACCATCCTTGGGCAACCACACGCCATAGTCCTTTGTGCCCTGCAAGTAGCGTGCCAAACGATGCAGCTTGTGAAGGCTTCCATCTGTAGGCTCCTTCATGTCCTTGGTCAGCTCGCGAACAGCGAACTGTACATCTGTCCTGTCGTAGGAGAGGTACAGAGCAATGCCAACCCCTGCCCTGTAGATCCTCAAGCTCTCCCCACTCAACTTGTTGCCCTCCTTGACCTCCGAGCACAGGTATGGTGTTGGAGCCGGATTGCACTCTTCCAAACCCAACATCTTCAACAAGTCACTGATGTACTTCCCACGGGGTGTCAGGAAGATGCCGCCATCCATGACCTCACGAGTCCTCTTGAGGTGCGTCCACTTTTCTCCCACGCTGTTCTCATGGATCTGACTCTTCATCTTGATCTTCTCATGGAGCTTCTTCTCCAACTCCAGCAAAGCTGCTCTTGGTCCGGTGGCATAGAAGTCGTCCATATGCACTTCCATCAACACGCCACTGGCCGGATTGTAGAACATCCAGGGTGCTGCTGGGTTCCTCTTGAAGTCAATCTCCTTGAGATGCCCAGCTGCCCATTCCACAAAGGCCTGGCCAGCGATGCGTCTGCCATACCACTCAGTGTTGAGCTTCCAGACCACGCGATCAGGTAGATCGACTCCGCTATCTGCCATCTTCTTCAACCACTCCCTGGGAGGCTTCATGTAGGCTTCTTCTGCAATTGGCACCTGCCAGAATGCATTCTCCGCATCAGCTGTCAAGAAGCTGTAGCCCATCTTGATGCCCACAATGTCAATGACCCTTGACGTTGAGGTACTGGATGCCACCGCAAACACATCAGTGCGCGGGTCTCCCCGCTTGAACTCTCTCACACAGTACCTGCACCTCACCGAGCCATCTGGCTTCCGGGTTCTGACCCAGACAGCATCCAGGATCTTCATGCCATCCTTCTGCTCCACAGGGTCATAGGTCTGGTACTTGTCCATCTTGCGGAATTCCTCTGCATCACCTTCATCCATTTCTTGCCTGCTCAAAGGCTTGCTCTCCTCATTGTCTGAGTCCTCATAGGCCTGGTCCACGTCATCCTCGCACACAATGGTGTCTTCTGTTGGCGAATACAATGCACCCACAAAGATTCCAGCCACGCGAGCTCTCTTGGCCTCTGGAGTCATCTCACCAGACTCTCCTGCCCACGCCCGTCTTGCAGACATGCCCAAATCCATAGGTGCTGCCTCATCACCGCCCACATCAGCCGTAGGTCTTGACGCCGACGAAGGACCTGATTGTACAGGAAAGTCTCCCTCGTCCTCCTCTTGGATGACCTCCCCACTCGGCTCCAGCCTGGGGCTCTTCTTGGCCGCCTCTTCGGTCGGGATCAGGTTTAGAGTCTGAGGCAAGGCGATGTCGGCCTTCC
The DNA here is from genome assembly GCA_963970005.1 of Durusdinium trenchii. Taxonomy (NCBI): domain Eukaryota; class Dinophyceae; order Suessiales; family Symbiodiniaceae; genus Durusdinium; species Durusdinium trenchii. The sequence goes on from CAXAMN010009668.1 coordinate 716,036, forward strand.
TCTTTGGCCTGCCAATGGTTGTGCCCATGTCCCACGGCACACCGATCATCTTCTCCATCAACTCTCTGTTGTAGCGCCTGCTGCTGTCAGCTAATCTGCGCACACTCCTGGCAGTCACTGTCCCATCTTCAGTTCCCAGCAGATACTCATTACTGGTCACACTTCTCCCAAGGAAGATGCCCTGACGCCATGCCGTCTCCCCTTTGGGCACCACTGCCCTGTTGTGGGATCTTCTGGCCTTACTCATAGGGATCTTGAAGAGCACAGTCTCACCAAAGGGCACCAACTGCGAGGTGTATGCCGTGTCGAAGGCATCCTGATATGCTGTCCTTTGGTTACCCTTGACGCTGAACCTGCTTTTGATGAATGAACACCACCTCACCAGCCATGGCCACAGGTTGTGAGAGGTGTGGAGCGTGATGCCATAGCTAGCTTCTGTCTGGTACCTGAAGGTCAAGACATCACCACGGAGCAACTTCTGGAATGCTCCCATTGTTCCAAGGCTCTGAGATGAATACCTTGGCACTTCCTCAAATTGTATCTTGAGTCCTTCAGCTCCTGGAGCTTTCCCTTCTCGCAAAGCACCAGCTATCTTGGCAACGATCTTCTTGATCACAGGCTCATTGTCGCTTCGGAGCTTCACCTGCATGTAGCCCAGCTGTGCTATGAAGGATGTCACGGTCTTGATCACATAGGGTGTCTCCAGGTTCTTGCCAGGAATGGACATTGCCAGGGCCATCCCGGTGCCACTATCCACGATGGAGAGGATCGTGTCTGAGCTCTCCTCAAACCGCTCTGCAATGGATGTATCCGTCTTGAGAAAGCTATAGTCCAGCTCGAAGTGGTTCTCGGCCAACTTCTGCTCCATTGTCCTGCGTCGATGAGGATCATCCATTGCATGGCCTCTGGTGCAAAACTCACACCAAGGTGCTGGCGGCAGATGTGTGATCAGGTGCCGTTCAACTTCCTCCGTGTCCGGCTTCTGAGGTACCGGCACATAGGAGACATCAGGTTCCCTGCCCTCACGCAAGGCTTGCTGTCGGGCAGAGTTTCTCTCAACATAGTCTCGTGCCCGTGCCCTCCTGATCGACAAAGCTCTTTCTGCAGCCTGCAACCTCTTCCACAGGGTGTGCTTGTCACCATAGATAGGCTCCTTGAGATCTCGGAGTCTCGCTCTCATATCCTCCACCTTGCTCCATCCGTGTAGCCGTGGACGGTCTGCTCGAGCATGGGCCTCATCCTCTGCAAACTCAGGTGGGATGGGAACCATCTCAATCCCTTCTCCCTCATCTTCGATGCCTGCATACTCCCACTCATATTCCTCTCCTTGACCTGCCACAGGTGCCACCACACCAGTGTTCACCGTGAAGTCCATGGGGATCGTCTCATCGTCCCGCACCTTGACATAGTAGGAGTTGCAGTGGAGATACAGAGGAATCTTGAAGTCCAGCTGAGGGTGTGTGAGGAAAGGCTTCATGGGATTCCTCATGTCAGCTGCAAAGCCATTCCTACTCATCTTCCCAGCACTCAGGACATCCTTACTGGCTTGCTCACTGACCTTGAACTCCGTGACCGCATTCAGGAACTTGTTGTCCTCGCCAATGATCTTGTAGTTCACCTTCTTCTTGCCAAGTCGTCCAAGGCACTGTCCTGAAATGCCCATCAGTTTCACCTCACTCTCCTCAGTGTGGCGATTGCCGCCAAAGCTAGGCCGACATAGGTGCTCATCACTACCTGAATCCCACAGGAGGTACTTGATCTCCTTGTCAGGCGACTGGGATGCCAGCAAATGCCAGTCCGATGGCTGCTTGCTTCGGTGAATCATCATCACCCACATCTCATCTGAGTACTCATCCTCGATGTCAAAGACGTCCTCGGCGTCTGCCCAGTTCACACGCTCTCCATCACCAGGCAGCCAGTAGTACACTGCATTGGTGCTCTGTCCACCACCGGGGGATGCAGATCCAGTTGCCGATGACGATGCCGCTGTGATGGCATTGGTGCTGCCACCCTTTCCTTTTCCCTCACGCTTGGCCTTGTCTTTGGCCAGCAAGCGGCAATCAGCTTTCTTATGCCCCCATTTTCCGCAGTAGGAGCACTCACCGTTGAACTTCTTTGGAGGAGGTGGCTTTCCCTTCTTGTCGAACTTACCACCCTTGTTGACTCCTTTGTCATTCTTTGACTTGCCGCCCTTCTTGCCCTTGTCAAAGGACACTGCACCGACATCCATGGGTGCTGCTCCACCATCGTCTTTGCCCAACTCGCCCTTGGCGTTGTAGTATTGCCCTGCTTGAAGGAAATCTCGCACAAACTTCTTTGCTCGCTCATAGTTAGTCCCAACTTGAGCTCCAGCAGTCCTCAAGGCTGACCTCAGTGACATGGGCGCATGCTTCATGAGGACCGCAATCTTTGTGGAGTCCGAGACATGCTCCTTGGCTTGGATCTCATAGCGCCTCGTCAGCACTTCCCAACTCTCCAGGGATTCCAGGAAATCATTCTCCTTGACAGTCTCCCATGCCGGGGCGATGATGCTCATCAGCATGGCTGTATGTCTTCCTCCAACGTCGGGCTCATAGGCCTCACAGAGGGCCTTCCAAGCCTGGAAGCCATTTCCATTCTCCACATTCATCAACACCTGTAGGGCTCTGCCATCAACGCTCTGGGTGAGGAGGTTGAACAGGATGATGGCTTTCTCCTGGGCGTGCTGCCCCATATCACTCAGGATCAGGTCGCTGTACCGGTTGGCATTCTCTGCAGCCTGGATGAGGGCCTGGTAGCTTGTATCCAGCAAGTTGAGGTACCCTCTCGCCACGAAGACCCAGGCTGCCCATTCTTCTTCTTTGCCTGAAAAGCTTTTCAACTTGCCAATGGCTCTGGTGTCAATGAGACCACTGGCGCCAACCTGCTGAGCTGGAAGGGCTGGCTGAGCTTGCTGCTGCTGAGCTTGTTGTTGAGGTAGAAGACCTGCTTCAGCTGCCGCTGCCAGGGAATCGCCGAGCGAAAATGCACCTGGCGGGGTGAGCGGCGCAGCATTCGAAGCCATGGGCGCTGCTTGACACCTCCACTCGGGGAGGAATTACACCGAGCCCACACCACAACGTGGATTTACAGGGTGTCCGCCACGCAGGCGCCCGAGCGCGGGTCTTACCCTGTCTAACAGGGGACCCGGAGCAGGAGCTCACCCTGCTCCGCTACCATGCAAGCGGGTAGCGCGCCTTTTCCAGCCTAAAAGGGGCTATGTTCGTGAACAAGTTCAAGCTGTACATGATGCATATAAAGCCTTGCAGGATCCCTATTTTCCCACACAAAAAGGGAAGAAACTAGCAGACCAAAACGGATTCTTACATGCTCATGGCTCAAAAATGCAACCCCCCAAACTCACTATTTATAAAGTTTAAAGGAAAGCTTGTCTACAACCTGTCAGTTCCTGGGTCATTCTGGTGAGCCACATTCCGACATGGTTTCCCAATCAGTTCCAGGCTGTTCGATGGTTTTCTTCCGAAGATGGGGGTCTTCCGGGATCCAGAGGCATTCGGTGGCATGAGGCATTCGGTAGGATTGGTGATGTGAGGATCTAGTGGGCTCGTGAGGATCCATAGGCTCATGAGGATCTAGTAGTTGAATCCATGTGGGATTCATGCAATATGATGTACTTACTGTAAATGCCATAGGATGCTTAGGCAAGTTGGTGTCATGTAGGTCCTTGTTTTGAAGCCACTGTGTAGAATTGACACTCTAGCTGTGACAAACCCGTGCGTTTCTATTGTATAATGATCTGATCTTCTGTCTGGCTCGCATTATATGAATGCATAATATATACGCGTCTAGAACACCACGGCCACCACGGGTTTGACAAACCATTCAACTATCCAAGAAATTCAAATTACCTTGATCAGTGTGGGAGCATTGCCTAGAAATGAGTAGGTGTGCATACACCACTGAACACCAAAACAAAAAGGGTGCCCAACAGTAGGTCTCCCCATCTCACGGGTGAGACCGATTGCCCCGGAGCTTCAGCATTGGTTCTCTCTCCTTGTGCACTCCCATCCGTCCACCCCTCCGTCCAGTCGCCTGTCTGTCAGCTCGATGAAGGCATCGCACAAGTGCCTCAACCCAGTGCCGTGGCGCTTGTAGCGAAGAACATGGAGAGGCCACGCGAAGAAACCAGGGGCAAATCAGCTTTTGGATGCTTTTAAAACTTTTAGATCTTTGATCTTTTAGTGTGTTTTGTTTGGAACCGTTTTTAGCAGTGCAACATCTGGCGCGGACACATCTGGCGACTCCAAGTCGGCTTTCGCCCGCCTCTTAGCCGGGTTAGCCATTCCCCCCTCCACTGTCAAGCACCGAGGGTCTGGTTTTTCAAGACTGTCAAGCACCAGAAGGTAAATGTTGACCGAATGTATGCCCCCTAATGGACCTGCTTGACTTCAGGCCTGCAGGGTCCCTGCGAGCACAAGAAAATGCTCCATGAATCTGAATAAGGATCTCTACTCCAGCAAGGATGCTTCAGGTCCCAAAGTTATGTGCCCCAAGGAGGAATGATTTATGTTGACTCATAAATGATTGCACTTTGCTCTTGTATTCTAAACCCGAATACGTGCCAAGTGTCTGTTGTTTCATGTTGTTTCTGTGCACCCCAATTCCTGCTTTCACAGAAACACATTTTAGTTTTCTGAGTGAATTCCGCGACTTGAAGACATAGTATGACCTAGAGGACGCAGGAGATTCTCCATTGCCGATCCCACTGAAAACCCACAACTGGGACCTCAACAAAAGGCAACAACACCCGTCCTGGTACAGAATCTTTGCGCGTCAGTTCTTTGATCAATCGGCCCATGTAGGTCTATGGCATCCCGCTACCCAGATCGCGCCTAGTCAAACGCTCAAGTGCACTCCTCAGCGAGAGACTGGATGAAACGCGACAAAAGTGGCTTGGTACGACACTTGATACGACGCGGCAAATGTGATCGCGGCAAAGTGCTTATTCGCTTCAACTTCGGAGCCAACATTCTTTAGCAGTATGTCTTGTTCAGAGAAACACACTGGTGGGCCAACCAAACTCCGGTTTGTAGCAACATCCTTAAAGTTTAGATCTGCTTTTGCAGTGTTCAGTACCCCGTGGCTCACACACTGATGGTCACTTAAGCCAACGGCGGGGGGGGGCTCTCTCTGATCTGCCATGCCACGCTCGTGCCAGCGCGGTTTCTTGACACCGGACATCTTCGCCCTTCTCTAGAGTGTGGCTCGCGACCTATGCAAAGGTTGGTCCAGAACAGTCTGGAGGGGATTTGGATCGGCTCAACAGTCTGGTTCATTTCTCTACTTCGTCTCTCAAGTACGGGCAGCCGATATATGCATGGGTCATGCTGGCTCCTAAGAATTCCCTTGACGCAAATAGGGTTGGACTCCGAACGTCTAGGTCATGCACCGGTCATGCTGTGTGATCCCACACCACTCGATGTACAAGCGCAAGTACCGTGAAACCACTTGTACGGAAGCCAGTCCATGTGGGATGTTTGTGCTCAAGAAGCTGTACCTCGGTACCTCGCTAGCGTCCATGCCAAAATCTAATCTATATAACCCTTTCCAGTTCCCTCTCCAACAGCTTACCAACAGGTTGTCTAATGTCTTGGCCTGTGGTGATGAGATACTTTACCCATGAGCATATATGGGAAAGAGATATCCTTGCCTGTTTCAAGTGGGGCTCCCTTTCCTGCCTGCACTGGTTTCTCATCTCTTTGAATTGTCAATTCAAAGCATCGGCGTAGAATCACTTCCTCGGCTTTCTTGACGACGCCGTGCGCCGTGCGCCGTACGGCCGTACGGCGCACGGCGTAGAGAGCTGCTTTCGGAGTTCGCAGGTCCGAGAGGTGTCCTATATATAGATCAAATACTACTAGTAGCGGACACCTTGTATTAGAGGATGACTTCAATGGGATCAAATAGTATGCGGGAAGCCTGTTTCAATGACTTGACAATCTTGGTCCCACATGGAGTGTGGGTGGCAAGCGCCAGGGGTAATTACGCATAACGTTCATTCGTCAAGCTTCCAACATCGGAGGTGTGTGCGACGCCTGTTGTCTCAAGTGTTGAGAGTCGACTTTTACATACAAAGAACTGTGAGGACTGCACTAACTCCCTATGCAGTGTTCTCCATCTTTGATCACTTGATCATTCAGAACTTGTCAATCTTCAGGTGGACTGAACGTAACGTTCATCTCAATAGGGTTCATAAACATATGATTTGCACCTCTGCCAATAGCTGGAGTTCCGTCCTCAAACTGAATGTTCATTCGGTGCAAAAAGAAGTTCATAGGGTGCAAATGCAAGCAAACCTCTACAGTGTGCTCCATCCACTTCTCCTGTATGTCACGAAGGGGTTGTTGCATCCCCGTTTCCCTGCGGCTACATTTCACGTCTGTGTCCTCTCTGTATATGCATTCCTGACACAGTGACAGCGAATATTTGTATAATGTGTACATTTCTAATAAGCATCTATACTGTAACTAGATGTAACTAGTAACTAAAATATACGGTGCACATTGCACACATGGCACAGTGAGCACCCAACAGCACCGCATAATCAAATTGCGGCGTCATATAAAAAGTGTTTAAAAAAAACTGCAAACCCAGATCATATCCACTGTATAAAAAACATCCATATAAATACTCTTCACCTGCAGGCTTCCGAACTCTTAAACTTAGACTCTGACCGCCTTTCACTTCAATAGTTGAATGAATGACAATGAGCAATATGGCAAAAAGAAAACTACTGCTCAAATAGTAATATATATATATATATGTTAATCATTATATGCACTATAATCTAAACCATCCCTCTGCAGCACCAAGAGTCTCTTTGGTGCACAATGACCTGGGCCTCAATCACTCACGATGCTCAAGTGCATAAGAGTGAATGCGTTTAAAGGGTGGAACTTTAGTCTTGGATACGGTCACTTGCTCCTGAAGCTCGCGCTTTCCAAGACGCCATATATTATTACTATTACTCTGGTTGATTGATTTGTTTTGGGGAGCATAAGGAGGTTTGCCAAATACCACTGGTAGTAGACCCACAAATGAACAGTGGTTTCAACAAATGATGCAAAGGCTGCAAGATGTTTCAAGCTTCTTTCAACAAACTGCCAACAAAAAGCAATGATAAATCCAAGGATGTTCCAACTAGTTTCAATAAAAAACCTTGAGCAAAGTCAATACCTGAAAGATAAGTCTTTGTGTTTGAAAAGAACCCCCTTCCCTTTCAGCACATTCAACACATGACATGTTCGGTGACCTATTTTAGCAGTTGCATGGGGTGATCCACCAAACTTAGAACAACAATGTGAAGGCTTCTTCATAGATTTATGATACCAAACCCACCCAACAAAATCTCTGGACTTGGTGTTTGTCAAGCTGAACGATTTCCACTGGGTGTCCAAAACATCTGACGAATGAACGAGTGCGGATAGCGCGGTTGGGGTATGCATTAGCATCAAAATAGATAGGCCAGCTCCCTTTTGTACGTTACCAATACTAATATGATCAGTGAGGAATGTCAAGGTGAACAAGAAAATGATTGTCCTTTGTTTTTTGCCCTGAACAAAACATTTGAGTAGGACAGCAGGACTCAAAAGGGTTGGACGCACACACCGTGGTTATATATGATCTCTTCCACGAATCCAAACCAGAGCAGTGAATCACATTTCAGCGTGTGTTGGAAGTTCGGTGCTGAGGGGCTGGCTTATTCACTGGAAAACGATACCGGCAGAACAAATGGTTGTGGTGGGAGACGTCAATGATTCTTCCAAGCAGCAATGACAGCAGCACATAGGACCACCAAACATTGCCTGGGCGGGCTTCCCGTCTCCAAAATTAATTGCCCCTTCATCCGTTCATTGCCCCCATTGCAATCTGCAACACACCCAAAACTCACGTTCACCAGGCTTTGCTTGCGCAGTCGTATTCTTCCAGCTAACTAATCTTCCCACCCATTCAGTACAGCCTTCACAGTGTTGATCACCCAGCGGCAAGTGAAATTGATTGCGAAACATCCAACGGTGAACGCAATGACAAACGAACGACTCTGCCATGTGTCCAGCCATCATACCAACTGCGAAATGCAATCGCTGCAGCCACACAGGAAGCAATAGCTGAACCCGCCACATATCGAAACCTTCCAGGGAAGGTCTGGTCTCTCCACTTTGAGAGTAAAGTCGGGTCTTGGCACTTTTACATACTACCTGAAAACCCTCAAGCCACGCTCTGCCCTTGCCATGGTCTCAGTTGTCTGTGACAATTTGTGTGCTCGTACTCGTTTTCAAAGGTTCACAGAAACTACTCTTGGCCAGCACACAGGATGGGTGGCTTATAGACCTGGCTATGTATGGTCCATCCAATACTGTAACCACCCAAACTGGGTGCTGCTGGAGTATAGGCGTTTTGTATAGATGCTGGGATGTCAAAGAATCCAAAGAACCACCCAAACCAACACTGTGTCCTCGAAGTCACACAGTCACGATGATCCGATGTACAGTGTACGTTGGTGGGTGCAGAAGTTGAGCCATGAAAGAATAAGGCCAAAAATGGAAAATACTTGTCTCTTGTTTTTCTTCATTGACGGTCTATGCTACACGGACGTATATGTTTTGTCAAGTGTTATTCAAAAGCCATATATGAGGTGCTCTTTAGTGTTCATACCTCAAAGAATCTTGAGAGCGGCAACATAATAATCTCTCAAAATCAAGCTGGGCAATCACCTGGCTGGTGGAAGAGAAGAAAACTGTTGTTTTCAAGGAAACCGGGTTTTGGGCTGGAAGGCTTCTCTGAACCGGGTTTTGAGATTGTAACCGTTTTCTTAAGGTTATGGATTCCCAAGGTAGAAAGTGGATATCTTTCAATACCGCTGCACTCTGTTGCGCAAATACTTTAAGATTCCTGGATGTTTGGGCCACTGAAATGATCCCCTTTGAGTTCCAGGTCGCGCCCGGAAACGGTGCCGGGCTCTGATGTTCGGTCGCGTGAGGTTCGCAGAGGTCGCCAACAAGGATCCCAAAGCGTGCCATGCATGGAATATACAAGCAAATTGTGTGACCCATCAGATGACTATTCCATGGACTGATTGAAGTTTCGAAACTCCATATTTTTTTTTGTCCAAACCCAAACCCCGTGAATCATGAATTCGGTCAAGTAAATACACGACATGATCCTCCTCACTCCCGACTCCTCTCAGTCTACTACCCGAATCCCTCATGATTCGACTGCTCGACTCGACTCGTGGACGTTGCACCTGGAGAGCCTCACGGGCAGCAAGGCACATGACAGCAACAAGCAGCTGGGCACCAAAGAGGCGCCCAAAACTTCCTGCGCCGACGAACGCCACGGTGTCAAACGGGCAGGCGGTGCCGCACTTTCGGGGTTCGGAGTCACGAGTGCTCCGTAAATTGCCAAGTATTGCCAATGAATAATAGGATGAAAATGGGCCTGGTGCCCTCAACGCAGTTCTTCGTCTAATCCAAGTCATGTAGTCGGGGTTGAAACATGTTGAAACCACCTTGACAAGGCCAGGGCGTATAGCTTCGGCGCGTGGAATCCAATTGACTCCCAAGTGCGCTTCATCGCAAAGCGGCGTCCGCAGAAAAACTCGCCTGCACAATGTATAGCACTTAATGTAGACTCTTGACCCTTGATTAAGAACCCCCCATATGTGAAGATGCGTTCAGTTCAAGTGTGTGCGCGGGGCATTTAGCAAGAGTCTACAGACCCGCAGTGTCTCGCCTCATTGGCGTACTCTGCACCGCTTTGCCATATTAAGCCGGAACCATTCAACTTGCCCGTCCTCAATCTGCACGTCGTCACGCCCGGATCCTCGATTTTCGAGAACAACCTGAGGATGACGACGCATCGGCACCGTGGAGTGCTCGTCCTTGTGTATTCCAGGGGCAGTAGGTGGAAATGATAGACTGTAAGAACAAACATGGGGATACAAGAATACTGTATATACTAGTAGTCAAATTACTCAACAGGTTTAATGTAAAAGTAATTTACTTCGAGTGCTCCCCACAATGACATTTCAATCATTTGTATTGCGTGTCGTGTGATTGTGGTTATGTTGTGAGTTGAATTGTGTTGAGGACTAGTGCCCGCTTGCTGTTGAGGTCCGGTATAGTGCCCACTGCGATCTCGCACTTGCCGTTGAGGTCCGGCAGTGCCCATTGCGATCTGGCACTTGCAGTTGAGGTGCGGTAGTCAAGGAGGAGAGGAGGAGGAGGAAGAGGACAGGAGAAGAAAAGCTGTACTAAAATCTAACTACCCTCACCTGGCAGGTGGGGAAACATATGAGAGGGGAGCGCCGGCTCCCCCTAATATATATCCAGAACGGCAGGCCCTGGAAGTGCACTTTTTCACCTATTTTGAGTGATCTGGAGGTGCATTTTTTCGTTAATTTCAAGGATCTACTGAGATTAATTCACAGCACCAATACCACCAACGACATCTCAACTGCTGTACTCTGAAAAATGCATAGGACCTGAACAATGCATAGGACTATTAATGTTGAATCTTGTGGATGGTAAATTATGAATAATCTCAGACTCACCTATATCACCATCAAAATCTTCACCATCATTAACATTAGGCTTACTAAATAATGCTTCCGATCTTATGTTGAGTTTCATATTATGATTATTTTAAAGACATTCTATAAGTAATGATTGTTGATGTTGTATCATTGATAAGCCTTGTTCTCCTTTGAAGCGCTTGTTTATGAGCTTAAGATTATCGGCATATTTGTTTAAAAGCTGATTTTCTTTTTTCTACCCTAGCTGAACTTTTTTTTGATAGCATATTTGGTTAGGGCTTTCTTCATGCCCCAAATAAATTATCTTATGGTCGTAACTTCAATATTCATTAGTTTTCTTCACTGATTCATTGTTCAATCTGCTTGAGATATCTTTGTTTTTGTTATATCTGAATGTTTGATTGCCAATAACTATTGATTTTAGTTCTTTGTTGCCCTTTTCTGGTATTTCTGCTTTATCAGTTTTAAGCAAATAATATAGACTTTTTCATAATATACTACTATGTATGTTATACATTAACTGCTCTTTACGTATGTATTCAATAAATTTATAATCAAAGATATATTAATTTGTACTATTAGGTGATTTTAGGAATTCTTGGGATACCAATATATTAATATTCAATGAGTATACATGGGGAAATACTTGTGTTAAGCCAAAACTAGCAGATCAAGGCAAACATGTCAGATAACTTAGTAGAGCTCAAAAATTGGTGAAACAGTGCACTTCCACAGCCTGCCGGACTCTATATATATATATATACATGCTGTGTGCATTCATTCATAATCTATGATAATTATACTGTATACTTATCCTGCAGAAACACAAAAGGACTTCCCCCAAGGTGTTCCGCTGTGGAATCACTATTAGTATCTATTAGGTGTGCCATTCTCCAGATTTACCAAAGCATATCGACGGTCACGTGAGTGACTGACCGCCTATAAAAAAACAGTAGTAGAAGTTTCGGGGCTGAACATTTTCCTTCACATGGATGTACTCAGGGCAGGGAAACCTTCGAAAAGGCATTAGAGAAAGGAAACATGAACACCCATATCATAACTGGCAAACATGTCATCCAGCTATGGACAATCCCCACAACAATTGCCAAGACGCCATCAACGAACTGCCTCGGAAGTAAACAGGCAGGAAACGGGCTCGGACTTTGGGCAAGTAAGGGTCATGTTGTGAAACAACTTTTTAGAAAAAATAATTGGTCGGATTGGTATGGACCAGTGTTTTGATCCTCACTGATATCAAACCAAGGAATATTATAAACTATAAACGCTATAAATAATTGGATCGATATGCCATAATGGATCGAGCGGTGACAAAGTCCATACTTTGGCCTTTTCCTCGGTGCTGTTTTCTACATTCGCACCGAAGGAAAGTACAGTGATTGAATCAATGCTTCCCACCCCTCGTAGACGTCCCAGAGCGTGCAAGTCCAAAATGAGCTGGCCGTCCAGTTTCTCGGAAGCAGTCTCGGGGCTGGCAAAAGCACATGTGCTAACCAATTTCGCTCAAATGTTTTTTGCACAAATACTAGTACCGTCCAAACATGTCCAAACGCTTTGCTGGAGCTCTATTGAATTGAACTTCATCAACTATATATGGGCTGGGGATGGGCTGTCTACGCCGTCGGAAACGCAGCACGGCGGTGGGTCGGACACGTCGCAAGAACTTGGTTCACGTTGATCACCCACATGGCTTTGTAGGGAAATATCAGGGGCTTTGTGCGATTGATTCACTTGTAGTGGGTGGTCAGTTTCTGCGGTCCGCTATCTGGATTCATGTCTCACCACAGTGACCCGACCAAACCCCGCCACACCCGACCCAGCGCAGGCCATGAGGTTTCACCGTGTTGCTGTGTGGCAGAAGCGAGAGCTGCGGCGTGGCCAGGCACATGATGCCGGACGCCAGCACCTCGGCCAGGGCGACGGAAGAGTCATTCCGGCGGTGCAAGTGGAGTGTTATACATTACATGTCCAATTGTCTTTAATGAGAACAGGTAGGCTCATCAAAGGTGGGTTCATCAAACCAGGCAACAAATAACACGTATATTATGACTGATCCAAGAAGAATCCTGTCATATCCTATCCTGGTATCTAGTTGGGTTGTATGACTGATCCACGCCTCTTCAGTTGAATTGGTGCGCAAATGGTCTCTCCCGGTGATTACTGTTTGTTTTTGATAAAGCCCGCGGAGCGGTGAGTTGTTTCGTTTCGACCACTTGAGAGTTGGGCTGATTCGACCAAGTTGTGTTGGGGCACAGGCTTTCCCAAGGAGCGCTAAGCGGCTCATGCAGGCTAATTCTCCGCTTTTCAGACCCCAACTGGCACAGAAAAGGCACAGCGAAGACCTCCGCACCTAAAGGCCCAGTGCCGCAGCGGCAGAGAAAAGCAATGATTGCCCAAAAGACCTGAAGGCCAGGTGCATCTCTACAAACGATTGGGTTTCATCTGACGAAGAAGGCGGGGATCTCCATAGCTAGGCTAAGGTGTTCTGAATTCTCCATTGGGAAAAGCAGGAAAAAAGGCATTAGCTATCTCAATTTGAGTAAAGGGTACCTTTGGGATTGCCTCGAGAGGAGCCCAACCAATTCTATTTCATACTTCAGTGTGCATATGACGAGGTACCTCAGGGATAGCAAATGGAAGAGTCTGTCAGTTTGGAAGCAACAAAGTTGCTACATTTCGCGAACTCAGAAGTATTCGCTGATAGAACCCTCACAGCGAAGTGATGTGGAAAAAACACTCACGAGTGCCACTCTGCTTCAACTTTGGGGAGTTTGGCGAACAGTTCTCAGACTCCGGCAGTCGTGATTGCTGTGGTGGTTGTGATTTTCATCTGTACCACGTTTGAGCACCTTTGAGCGTTCAAGTTATATTAGACATCCTTCTGAGAACCATATGAGTGAAAGAAACAAGGACTTGTCTCGATCCAGTAATTGGGTTTGGGGGACTATATGGACGCCTTGCTGCTTGACGTCATCTCCAAAGGATCGTGGTCTGCCAAGATATATAGAATGTCTTGAGGTCTACAAGATCTACAAGCCCCTTTCGTGCCTTTCCATAAGCACTGCTCGCTTGATAAAGGTCAACAAAGACCAGTTTTGAAAACCGTTGAAGCGTTAGCGACCCAATCCGTTTGATGCTTGACAACCAGTGCTATGTTGCTGTGCAACACAACACTACCTGCCTTAGTAAAAGCAAACAAAATCATCTTTGCATGTCAACTCTGCGATGCAATCGCAATGGTGCTTTGGCAGTCGCAACATGTGATTAGACTGGATAGGACACTCAACATCTATCTTCTGGGGTGATCAAAGAGCGATGTAACTTTGCACCGTGTTCCACCTAAAACACTCTCTCTTCTGTCTTTTTCGAGATGGCAAGGCCTGGCTTCAACGCTCAACACACGAAACATGTGGCTCGCCAAGCATCCGGGAGCGTGACTTGTCCAACCTGCTCCGCAGGGGACAAATCCTCCAGTAAGGACAGTGCAATGGCACTCAATGCCTTGAGGCGCCCGGTTCTGGGCGACCGCTGACGTTGAGCGAGTGCTAAGAACCACTCACTCCGACCCCAAAAATAACACCCAACTGAACGGATTGGAAAGGTGTGATCGGCGATGCCACGTCGGACAGCCTGGACAGCGTGGGATGTCATCCATCGACGTCTCCGTTCATCCATGGAACACTATGTCACTATGTGTCATTGGGTGTGCTTTTGGTTGAAGCCAGGTACCCCGGGTGTACATTGATGCTGTGTTTTTTCTTTTTTGATGCTCTACACCAAATGCATCTGCCCACATGTTTTTGTGCCAGCATATGGTGGACACATCATGTTGAGTCTGATGTCCATGACATCGATGATGTATTCTACCAGTTGGCGAACGAATCTGGATAAATATTATGTGCGTGTAGTCCCTCGCAAACATTCGCAAACAACAGCAAACGACCAAGAGGCTTCGAGGTCCGTGCCGGTCTAAATGGCGGGTGCATGTTCTTTGATTCCCCCACCCTGCTGCACACACACCCCACTCATGACCGCCGAGATGCAGCTTGCATTATACACCAAAATGTAGCCAGAAAGGATAAACTAGACATGATCTCCACCTCGCGCCATTTCAGGAATTTGGTCCTGAGTTGTCACGCTGAACTTGATGAGGGATCAATTAGGGAGTCCGCCCTTGGTACGAAAGCTGACCTCAATTGGTCGATGTCCTCGATGTCCTGTGTATGCTGAGGAAGTGGGATGCAATATCAACAATATCAACAGTTGTGGTACACAATTAGAGGGAATGGACAATAGATGTCGTTCCTGCCGATGTCGTTCCTGGATGATACAGTTGGTTCACTTGACTTCACCACCCTGGTTTTGGCCGACCGTCGTGCCCCATTCCTGCCGCGGCAGACCTGCGTCGTTGGGACGGTTCCTGGGGGCCGTGAGATTGGTCCGTTGGGACTCCTCGGTCGACTCTTCGATGTCAGAATTCTCTCAGAAAAAGGCCGCACGACGTTCGGTCGCCTTCATGGTCCCGCAACTTCTCGCGATGAAAGCAAAGGCCTCCAAGTTCTGAGCTCAATCAAATCACCGACTGTCACACAGAAAGAACACAACTATACGGTCTATATGAGTTTGGGTGTCTCGAACACAAGCCAAACGCAAGTTGCTGACCCTACCTACTGCAAACCAAGCCTGGAGTCTTCGGTCATCAGCTCTCCTATGCTCTCCTCGTGTCTCCAAACATCTGTGACTCAGCACGGACACCGCAGCTCTCCTGTCTCCATCCCCTCCGATCCGCTCAAAACCCGATGAAACAAGGGTCTCAAAGCTCTTGTTGCTCGTCCTTCCTCAACCCGCGGAAGGTGTCCGACAGGACGGTGGGTGGTTGATAGACAGGGCTTTCTCGGTCCAAGCCACGTGCCACACGAATCCAGAATCCCGAGATAAGTATGACTATAGTGGGAACCAGGTGGTTTGTAAAGGAAATGGAGAATGATGGTTCCTACATAGTTTGTATATACTTTTGTATATACGTGTGGCTTTTGAGAAGCTTTCCCTGCTTTCGTAAGGTCACTGTGCTTCTCACATACAACTAATGCAAAACAAACAGATCCAAGTAGGAGTATGTGTTGCTCCGTGACCGCGTGAATCCGTGTGAATCTGTGAGAGATGTCGTTTCTCCATCCATTAATGACATGAGCTTTGTAAAACCCCAAGCAGCTAGTGCTTGTGGACCATCATCCTTACAAACACGACGATCCAGCAAAGACAAACTCCAAGTGGTTGATATAGCTTCACACTCTCTTCATTCCTACACACACACACACACATTTTTTGGTTTTCCTAAGACATGACATGTCAGTGATATATCAGTGATGAATGCTGAACATATGGTCTTTCTAGAGGCACATTGTACGTGTTGGATTGACCCTTGGCCCTCGGCCGCGACCCGAACCTAGGTATGTGTGGATCAAAGCGATTTCAAAAGGTCATTGACTTTACATTATATATGGGGATTGCTTCAGCTGTTTCATATGTCAATACCTGCAGCCCTGGTCCACCATGTACTAGTAGGTTGACCTTCCACGTAGGTCAACCAAGGTATCGTGCGACCCACAGCCAATTCCCATGACCGACCCAGCCACTGCGGCAACGTCCGACACAGGTCATGGGTTCTCGCTGTTGTGAAGTGATCGTTCCTGAAGGGCAGTTTTCTAGGCGAACCGCGACCACGATTGTGTACCATGACCCTCCAACAGGTCTCCTTTGGAGAGTTGTTAGGCCCTGTTCGAGGTCTCAAGTGGTGACCTATGGAATTGCTTGATTCCAAGGCCACGAACAGGAGAGTCCAACCAGGACAGTCCAACCACCACAGAGGTCCGATGAGCGGGTTTTGTGGCTCACTCATCGGGTCTTGAAACGGCGACAAACCCGATGACCACTGCGAGACCAGACCTGAGTTGTACCATGGACCATGTGCAGCCATTCTGTTAGAATTAGAGCAAACTCACAAACGGCTCATCCTCTGTGATCCTGCAAGTCATTCCGGTTCAATAGACTCCTGGAATAATCATGGAAGTGGATGGCATGGCTGCTTGGATGACCATTTTAGCCTACAAACGGGTGGCTTTCCACTTCGGAAGATGGTCATCCAAGGGGCCATCCCATCCACTTCCATGTTATTCCAGGGTTTGTAATGTGGACATTGTTCATGGTGTCTCCTCTGAAGGCCCTGCAAAGTCCTCCTAAAAATGCTCTCAGTATCAATGTTTCGGTGCTCAAACAGCCCTATAATGGGTACGCAGGTCAATGCAAACAATTGCATGTTCACATGGTCTCTGCAAATTTTTGGAAAGAATGCGCATGCGCTAGACGAGGATCTATTCAAAAAAATGCACGACACGACTTAAATTGAATATATGCTATTATCATCCTACCAAAGAATTGTGCGCTTGATGTTGTTTGATGATTTTGAAGACCTGCAACAGGGGCTCGTCCCTCTACAGCCCCTCATCGCCAAAGTCTTCATGGAAGAAACCAAATATGGGAGAACTTGGTGAAAATAGTAGTAACAAGAAGCTATTAGAAACAAGTGCCACGCTAGTAGTAACAGGTGCCACGCTAGTAGTAACAAGAAGCTATTAGAAACAAGTGCCATGCTAGTAGTAACAGGTGCCACCCTAGTAGTAACAAGAAGCTATTAGAAACAAGTGCCACGCTAGTAGTAACAAGAAGCTATTAGAAACAAGTGCCACGCTAGTAGGGTCCAAGAAGCAAGTTCTCCCAATGTCGGACTGGTCCGAACACCACCGGAACGGCATCGGAATGGCATCTGAAGCCCTCACAAGTGGACCAGCCACGAAGTTCAGCTATATTGAGTCTTGGAAGAACCAGGTGCGTGAGTCTTGTCTCGGGTGCGCTGTTCAGCATCAAAAGATGGGAGTCCCAGAAAAGTGAGGTGCGCTCTTCCATGTTCATTAAGCCGAAGTCCCAGAACCTACAAGAGATGTCCCAAGGTCTTAAGGTCTGTCTTCATGGTCTTTTAACCGGGACCGATGGGAGATGGAGGTCCAAGCCCCCGGGAGGGTGGCCCCTTTCCATTCGCCACCCGGGCGGGGGGGGTCGACCCAAGCCGAGTTGGTTCAATCCTCATGTGTACCGTTGCCAACGTGTTCGGTTCAGTTTTCCCGGTGGGCTTTCACCCAAAGCCGTCTCTCGCCCCATTGACGTCACGAAAAAAACGGCGGCGCCTGGTCCGGAAGATGTCAATCCGGTACTGAGAACATGTTCAGCAAGCTGGAGCCAATTGAACTGGACAAACAATGACAAACACACATCATTTGTTGGCATGGCCCCCCCTTTTGAGAATGCTTATCATTCTGGGTCTGACACTATAGACTCTAAGTTGGGAGAAGAATGGTAGTATGACTAGGGGCCAAATCAAATTCCTATTCCGCAACGAAGCTACACCAACAAACGCCTGAAGGCTACACCAACTCTTGCACGCACGAGATGGTTGAGCTGGCAGTGGCAGTTGAGCCGTTGCCGACCTCTTGAAACACCTCATGGAACGGCTGGGTCTAGCAGGTATCATGGCTGGTCCATCACATGACCAACACATAGAAAATGACCAGAAAACATGGCCAACATCACATGGCCAGGATCATTCATGGATTAGCTTGGATTAGCTATATATAATTCATCATTTATCACACATGACCAACATCGCGAGGGTTTCATCCTATAAGCACTTCAGACTTCGGACACACTAATATATTCTGCTGTGGGATCCCACCTTGGATCAAATGCCTATATACTAGAGCAAGCAACCTCAAACCAACTCCACACCCTTTGCTCAACACTGATAGAACCCGAAAAAAAGACATCCGAAACACGTTGCTGCCCCCAAATCATCGTCTCCAAGTTCTTGTCTCTCGCTACCTACCCCCTTTTCTCTGAAAGAAAAGGCTCTGCTCACCTCGTCGACACGAGCAGAAAGAACCGTCGACATCGGCTCGTCGAAGCGAAAGGCTCCGTCGCCACGAAACACGTGGCCGGCTCCGAGTCTCTCGGGTGCGGTCTATCCAACGAGTGCTGTCTTGTCTCGCGTGCTGTCGTGCTTTTTCACCCCAATGAGAAGCTTCAGTGGATCAACAATGGGAAGCTTCAGTGGCGTCAGTGGCAGCCGTCCATGCTTGGTGGCTACAGCAATCCACTGCAATCCGGTGGAAGTGTCCAGTGCAACGGTCCATCCACTTGGGGAAACATATCATCCACGTCATCCACTTGTTACCGGTTCTCAATGAATTCTGGACTGCCTGGCCTCAATTCCGGAGAGTCACAGAAAGATAGTCCGAAAGTCCGAAAGCCCAAGGAACAAATTTATCTTTCTGACTTTGGACTTTGGGACATTTGGGGCATTTTTGGACTTATTGTTTATTCTTTTGGACTTATTTCTGTTTTGGACTTTGGACTTTTCAATTTATGTCCCAATTGGGCATATTCACCGTCCAAGTGGACCAGGCTGTTGAGTGTTTGGTCACGTTTGGTCTTTGGGACATTTTTGGGACACTCCCCAAGAAAAAATACAATGAACTGTTTTTGACAAACAAACACAGCGGTAGGATTGGTTTCAGTTTCATACTAAACTTGCCCCCTGAAATAAATGGCACCCCCGGCATATCCCCCCGGCATATCTGGCAAAGCTACCTTAACATAAACAAACATTCAACCACATCAAACCGGCACATGCCACCTGCTACTCGCTACGACCATCAGTTCTTGGTTCGGTCTTGACCCCATAGCGCCCAGAATGCTTGGGCGAGACACTGGTCATCCCTGCAATCACTTCATCCCTTCAATCCCCATGCAAATGGGAATCTCAAGAACCGAATGGTCAAGAACCGAATGTGTACTGTTTCTTGATTTTCCCACAGACCTGCATTAATCCAAAGCACGAAACCCCCCCTTCTCCTCTTTGGTCTTGAAAAACCATTCCCAGCACCTTCAGCCCGAGAGTACCCAAATCCCTATCGAAGGAAGCTCTCCAGCTCAACGGAACGCGTCCACAAAGGAAACAGTTCAAAATGGTACGGAGCATTTTCAGGATGTGGTTGAAATCCATACCTTCCAGACTCATCTCAGTTGAGAAACCACTTTGGTTGACCGCTTACCTCTGACGAACACTCTACAGCTTGGTGACTGCCACCCAGGGCCAATGGTACCCACTGGTCTGAACGGCGGACTTTGGCCGGCCAAAAGTCCCTCCAATTAGAGGGTCTGACCACGAGGTACCCTACCTACGACGGGGACTTTGGCGACCCAAAAATGATGCAGACGATACTATTGGATCACAATTATATGTGATGCCATGTTATATAATAAATATGTAATTCTCCTGTTAGTCTGGGCAACTGATACTCGTACTCGTACTGTTGCTTCTCCGACGACCACCACCACCACCACCACCATGACGATGATTAGGATGCGAGTGGTGAGTTGTCGAAAGGTAGGGTCTGAACAAATGCAAAACCGATCTTAGGAATCAGGTTAGAGTGCGCAACCCACACCTGTATGCTGATGGAAAACAATGGGACTCCAAGTGTTTTTTTTGGTATACTAAAGTCTTGCTATTGTTCGAAGAGTGTTGCAGCTTCCAATCATCAAAACATCCGCCATGACATCATGTCATGGATTATGAAGTGCTGTCAAATTGGGCCACCAAAAACCTGGTTCCTTGGAAACAATCAGAGTTTGAACTACAATTTTTAGAGACTACATGAGACTACATAGTGACATAGTTGGTTGTCGGAGGGTCAATCGTAATTAGCCATGTATCTTCGGAATGTGTGTATGATTGTGTGCGGTGGATATGTTTCTTCACAGAAACAACTCATAAACGCTTCAAATGATTGTGTGCGGTGGATATGTTTCTTCACAGAAACAACTCATAAACGCTTCAAACAAACTAATTCAGGAGGGTAAAGCGTTGTAGCAAACCCCAAACAAAAAAAACCTGTTCTACTCTCAGTTCTTTCTAAACCATCTCTTGGCCAGCCGGCTGTTCAATGCATTGGTGTCTCGACAGTTACACCACCAGAAATGGAAGTGGTGCTGAGTCTCTGCATCCATTTTCAAGGGTCCGCCTAGGCCGCTGAACTTCAGCCGCCTCACGTTACCCGCCTCACGTGACCGAGAACTTGGTGTTCAGACTGCTCCTGGATGAGCCAAGAAGCCATGAATCTGAAAGTGCCGCGAGCGAAAAAGAAATAAACCCGGCATCACCAATTTTGACAAGCCATGATCGTGTAGCACATCCTGTGACCAGTGGATGATGAAGTTGCAGGCCGACATCTCTAAAATCGTGATGGTTGCTTCCCGACTGTTATTGGTAATGGAACGGACCCAACATATTGAAATAATGATATTTTAACAAATAACTGATAATGGTTGATAATGGTATCCGCCGACCCCACTCAATCATGTTACATACGCATGCTATGTGGGTCCGGAGTGGTCGATGGTTTCATCCCACCCTTCGGGAGGCTGGCGGACTAGCACTGCCGGACTAGCCGCGGACAAGCATGTTCCCAAATGAATCCCCCCTGTCAACTGTCTCCTCTAGCGTTAACCGCGTGCAAAAACAAACACGTTGCCAGATGGTCCCGGGTGCGATTCCCCCCCTCCTCCCCAACCCTCCTCCCAACCCTCTCCGTCTAGTGTTTTGCGATGGAATTTTGGGTGTTTTCAAGTCTTCATGCGTTTTCTAATGTGTTCCTAGGTGTTTTCTGGTCAAATGTTTTCTCGTGTTTATGTAGGGTTTCCCCCTGCCGCTGCCGCTCTAGCATTTATTGTGCACATCTACTGCAAGCGCCCCCATTACCAAAGCCGTGAACTTCTCCTCAAGAAACGGACCAACAGCATCTTTTCTCGCTGCCCCTCGTCACTCATTCTTAAACCTCTTGA
>CAXAMN010009668.1:745681-763144 GCA_963970005.1 Durusdinium trenchii
CACAAAGACACAGCCACAACCACAACTACAAACACACAATCACAAAGACACAACCGCAACCACAACCACAAACACACAATCACAACCACTACCACAACCACAAACACACAACCACAAACACACAACCACAAACACACAACCACAAACACACAACCACAAACACACAACCACAAACACAACCACAACCACAGCACACAACCACAGCACACAACCCGAGGACCCACAAGCAACATCAAGAACTACAATACTAACGACTATGGCAACATGCTCCTCACTATGGCATCAAGACAAATGATTGAAATGTCATGGTGGGGATCACTCGAAGTAAAATATTTTTTGTTTTTTGTTTTTTTGTTGTTTTAGTATTCTCTCTAAACTGGGATAGGCTTGGAAATTGATCAACAAATAGCTCAAAACCTCAGTTTTGGAGAGGTTTTAGCCAAAAATCACTGTAAAACACAGTGTTTTTGCTTCATTTAAGTTTAACGGTGGAATTTGATTTTAAATTGTATTTCAATTGATTTTGGTATTAGACTTCAATTAAACCGCTTTCAGAATTAGTGGTGGAAGTTGATTTCTCATTAGCTTTCTATTAAAAATGTGTTTAAGATTAATTGCGGATTTATTACAAACTAAGTTTCATTTATGTTCAAAATCATTGGGAAAATTGATTTTTATATTAGATTTCAATTAACATTTCTTCAAGATTACTATAGAAAAACGAATGTGTAATTCAACTTCGATTAAATTCCGTTTTCAAGATCATTGTGGCATTTTATTTTGAATTAGACTTCAATTAAAATCCTACTATATTTCATTGTAGAAATTAGGCATTACTTAAATGTCAATTAAAGTCCTTTTCAAAATCATTGTGGAAATTGCTTGTTTTGTTTAGATTTTAACTTAGTTTCTTTTCAACATAATTTGATTGAATTGCTTGTGTATTGGATATCAATCAAGACCCTTTTAGAATTGATTGTGGAAATTAATTTTCAGTTAACAGTTGATGGTGGAAATCAATTCTTATAATTAGATGTTAGTTAAAGTCCTTTTTATTTGATGTTGCCTTGTAGTGGGGAGAAAACAAATACAAAATCAATTCAAGTTAGTTAAGCATCACAATTTCCACAATTAATCTTACATCGATTTTAAACACAATCTGATATTATATCACAGCCACCACTAACTTTGAAGAGGACTTTAACTAAATCTAATTGTAAGAACTAGTTTCCACAATGAGTTTTAAAGAGAACTTGGAACGGATTTTTATTGCAATCTAATATCAAAAAAATAGCAATTTCCACCATCAATGTTAAAAGGATATTGATTGAAATCTTGTAATTTAAGTTTACCTAATTCTATTTTAATTCTAGTTTAGTTGGTTTAAGAAAACACATGTTACAAAACCCTATATTTTACAGTCTGTTTTTGCCCTAGGAGTGCTGGGAATAAAACAAAAACTAAGTTTTTGAGTAGATAGTATGTGTTTAAAGTAATCCCTTGGAATAGTCATTGCTATATTAAAACTGCTTTATGTACAAGCTTCTAATTCAAAAGGTTCCCTCTAGATCTGATCACTTCTGTGAAAAAGTATAAAGCTTTCCTTTGAAAAGCTTTCCTCTGGATCTCTGGAAATAGTCATGGTATTTTAAAAAAGCTATAAGTATGTATGTAAGTGTTTCTTTCAAAAGCTTTCCTTCAATGAAACTACAAAAATCGAGGAAATCTACTTCCCAGAGATCCAAAGGAAAGCTATTGAATCTAGAGATGTATAGTATTATATTTTCATTCGCTCATGATGCTACATTCATTGTGGGCAAAGAGAGGTTTACCTGATAATATTTATCATTGGTGTTGCACATTGATAGTGGGCAAACGAAGAGCTGTTATTTGTTGTCATTGACATTGGACATGGAGACTGGGCACAAGCAAATCAACAAAATTGTGTTTCGCCTAGTTCTCAGAGCAGTTTTTGAAATTTTGCACGGTATTTACAGTGTTTTCTAAGGGTTTTGAGCTAGTGTCTGCTCTCCCAAGCACACCCACCCTCTAATTTAATGGGTTATAAGCGTACTTGATGAAATGCAGAATGAAATGAAGAACCCCATGCAAAAACAACGCACTCACACACCCGAAACGAGATCAATGTGAAAGCAACCATGCCCATTGTATAACATGAGTACAAAAAGGATGTATGATCTATGTATATATATACATACACTTACAGTATGATATATTGCATTTAGGCAGGAATTTGTTCTTATGGGCTACAGTACCCAAAGCAATCAAACAAGTGGTCAATGTTGAAACTTGGACTGTGAGACAAAGATGAACAAACATGTGTTTATTTTTGCCTGACAAGTAATATGGTCTCAAAGGGAAAAGAGGATGCAAAAGGACAATTCAAGTGTACACACACATCCAGAATCTCCAAAAGACTCACCAATGAACAGGCAACAGTTTGAAGCCTAATCATCGAACTTCATACTTTCGCTGGACCCTGCAAATGGGACAAAAAAGGCCCACTCAAAATAGCCCAGCTGTCCTCCTCCAGATTCTTCAATCGCAAGCCCTGGCACATCAGCAAATGGAATGCACTTGGTCGGGGGACCAAGCTTGGATGACAAACATGTCTGAGAGCAAGAAGACCTCGCGGGCATGATGTTTTTGGCTTCCGAGTGGTGTGGGCGCCCAAACTCTAGAAACAGCCAGAGTAATTCCACAGGCGTTCGGTGTTGTTTTGGTATCCCACATGTGTGTTTCCTTTATGACTATATTTTACATAATGTGAGCAGAAGGTGAAGAGATTTATAGACCCCTATATGACCAAACGATCCAAGCCTGATCCAAGTCTGATCTGTTCGGGGACCGGGGACCCGGCAAAGACTTAAAAGTCTCCATCAATGACATTACATTACATTGTCTTCGTCTTGGGGGCCTATTGAAGTTGTCAGTCCATTGTCTACAAAAGCTAGAGGCTTTGTCTCTAGATACTTGCATTTAAGTCTGTAGCTACATTGTTTCTACTCGATTGACGCCACACATCTTTCCCACAACTCTTTGACAACTTCGACTCGCCCCGGTCCTTCAACCGAGCCATGGAATTCTGAGCCCCTTGGACTGACTCACCGACGGCTTGGTGACAGTTCCGCACCTCTTCCAGCTTGCTGCGGGATCTCTCGGACTCGCGATCTGGCGCGGACTCTCGAGGAGGAGAGCGTGGTTGTTCTCAAAATGGAGTGCATGGTCATCAAACGCTCATAGTGGAACAACAATCAAGGGACCAGGGATGAACAGTGGGGGTTTGTGTGTTTTGCGTGCTTCAGAATGGTCCACCATTCCAGTCAATCTCAACAGTCCACGCTGCTGAACAATCAAAAAGGACCAAAACCGTGGTCTCACTTCGTTCATGAAACCGACTGACTTACAAAAGGGTTTTAACACATATATAGTGTGTATATATATATATATGTATACAAAATTATATAATATATCACAAAGTGTCACAACGAAAAACAACTACTGGGAGAGGAGTCCACAGCAAGTTCTTGGGGCACGAGTCTTCACCCCAAGCCCAGTTCCGTGAAACGGCAAACATGTGAAACTGGCTGCAACTGCCCAATAGCGGCGAGTAAGGTTTAGCTCTTATGAACAGTGGGCGGTGGGTTTGGTCTTTTGAACACTAATCGAGTCTAGGTCATGACGTCAAGCCTGCACTTGTTTCTTGATTCATTGATGTGAGCTAGGTTGCAAAACAAAAGCACTAAATGGTTTGGACCGAAAAAGGGACTTTGTTCTTTCACCATGTCGACGAAAAAGGGCTGGTTTATTGGTTGCTTTAGTGTGATCGCATGGTAGCTTAACACACCGGAGATGTTCGCCTCTCAGTGTGGATCGCCTTAGGACGAATTCTGCCTTCGGACGAAAGAACTAGGCTCTCCTGACACGAAAGATTTGCATTTGTGTACTTCATGCAAGTGGCAAAATCACCCATCAGTCAAGGAGTTCAGAAAGGAAAAGCACCTGCTTGTGGCTCAAACAGGTCAGAATGGCAAACTCTTTCCTTTTGGTCAAACTGCCTGGGCTGGGGATCCACAAGATGGCGATCAACAGCACGAGCCGTTGGTTGGACACCATCGTGCCATGCTTGAGAAAAAAGAACATGATTTGTTTCTTGGTATTTTACAAAATGAGCTTCTCTGGCGACATGATGCCCAAGACAGTACAGGAGACGCAAAAGAAATGGATGGTTTTGGGGACTGCAAATTCTGGAGACCAAGATACAACAGGTTGCCACTTTGAGAAGTCTCATCTCTGGTGACAACATCGTAGATTTGCAAACGACCCGGGGACGTGACCTGAATCTGAAATTGGAGCCCCCCTTCCCAATCGCAACTAGTTTTCTGAAGAACTCTTCCTTCAACCGACTGTATTATACAAAAGCTCAATATAATTCTTAATTTGTAGAATGAAGACCTCGTGGGGACTTACAAAATCTGATCTACTGAGCCTTTTGAGTGACTCCCTCCCTCCTCCGAACAGAAAGCCCATCCCCCGACTACTGGAAGACGCACCCAAACTTACGCACTTTGATGACTGGTGCTCGCAAATATTGGGATATCTTGTGGTTGTGGGAAAGGAGGCCTTTGCGGCATAGTCAGGTGTTCATGAATGCAAACCCAATCTTCTCACTGTTAAGGGTCGCTTTCAATTCGCTCCAAGCGCACAAGGTTCCACCGTCCAAGAACGACAGCCGTTGCCTCTGCTGCATCACTTTCAGCTTTTCTTGGTAGTCTCGCAGTCGTTCTTGCAGGACCTTGTCGCAGTCGGGTGGCGCTTGAACTGTCGGTCTAAGCGGCCATAGACTCAACTATCTAGATCTAGCATGATCTATCTATCAGTATCTATCCAACCCGTGTATATATATACACTTATACACAGTAACACTGTATGTATATATATATATGAGCGTCAAAGCAATAAGTGCTCACAAGTCGGTTTAGCTTACTATGTTTTCTTCTACCTTGCAGTGAGCTATATTCAACCATGTTTATTTCCTGCAAACTCCATGTGCATTTATTGAACACCAGTTGCAAGGATATATTGACCTCAAAGAAACAAACACAATCAAGTTAATATCTCTTCTGGGCTGTACCGCCTTGATTTGTCAAGATCTGAGACAAGTCAACATTTCCCATGTAGCTGTGTTTTAAGATGAGAACACTGGTGTCCCTGAAGAATCAATCGGTATTTAAAAAGGAACAGTCGTCACCATCAAAACAAATATCTGCAACACCACTACGAGCAGCTGCCATGTGGAATGCCTCCTACAAACCGCACAAACAAGAGATGCGGAAACGCTCGGACAAGAGTCTACTGGATCAGTATAGAGATTTGTTCCAAGGCAAAGTTGGGCCATCCGGCTGTTTTGCCCCAATGTGAAGTTATTGATTAACCCCTCCCCACTTGAATTGGAAGTCCTCCTCTTCATATTGGGGGTTGACATACAATATAATCAAGAGTTCTTATGCTTGATGTTCAACTCCCGTTTTCACCCCCCCCAAACTGTTCTCCATGAACTGCAAGTTGGTTCCCCACGGAAAAAAAATACCCGGCAGGTGGGTGCAATGCATGCTTTGTCGGTGAAATCATTTAATTAATCATATTCAAATGACCTCAAACAATATTGATCTATATCAGCCTAATGATATTTAGCATGAAATACTGTTCGCCAAATTACATGGATACATTTTTCTTCGAAGCCCCAAAAAGAGACCCGTCATGCGGAACGCGCCGGTTTGGACCCTTTTGGAGTCGCTCGACTGCTGGAGGTCTTTCGCGCGGTCGGCCGACCGGTCGGTCTTTCGTGCGCCTCCACGTCATCGAGCAGCCGGGGGCGATGCTCTTTGCACACCTGGAGTGGAAGTGACCAAATCATCTGATGGAAAGCTGTCTTCAGGCTTTCAGAAAGTTGAAGGATGCAAAGTATCGGATTCTTATCAGTGGAAAAGCATTCAACTACCCGCGACTGGGCTTCAAAGTCACGTCGTGGAACCATCTGTCCTTCTGCTCATCACATCCACAAAGCAACCCACTTACACACGACATGCTTTTCCAAAACCATGACAATCCTGTATAAAATATAGAATATCTAGCTTTGCTTGTGTTTCTACAACCGGGCTGGGGGAGCTTGAGGACACACCGGGTTTGATTCAAGGGTGGGTATGATTCAGCGCTGTGACTCGTTCCTGTGACACTGTGACACGTCCTACCCGGGTCCTACCCTTTTCTTGTTCTTAAATAATCTTAAATACCCTTACATACCCTTAATAAATCTCAATAAAGGATCAAAAGTTCAGACAAACAGTTACAAAACCTCTAAAACCCTTCACTCCTGCCACTTCGTAATTCAGATTCTCTATGATTCTCTCATGGGCCCTGACAGGGCAGTGCATGGCATTGCTGCACCTGCCCTGACATTCTTGAAATCAAGATGTTCCTCTTTTGCTGAGAAGGAACACATATCATACAGTAATCATACGCTACCAGGCTCCCGGATCTGACCACGGATCTAAACCAGCTTTCCTGTATCGGCCACACGGAACAACCGGCCTGAGTAGTCCAGAAGGGAAAATCCAGGGTGAGAGTTTCAGGCACCTCCTAGATTCCTAGATATCTCTGGAGCTTTTACCAAACCTTAATCAGGGCATAGTATGATGTCATACCCTGTCACATAGGGATCTAATTTAAAACATAAAAGAACAAACACAACTCCTAGACCGATCTGCAAGGGCCCAACGGCCCGCCGTCCTTAATCTCCAAGGCCGCGTGCTCCGTGACCGGGCCCAGCAGCAGCTCCAAACGGGCCGCCAGCCTCAACACGTCCGCCCAACTGCACCCGTCCGCAACGCGGACGCATTCGGACGGTCATCTTGAAGAGGTGAACCCACGCAGGTTCATCCACCTTCTGAGTTCATTCGTTGTGAAATTCACTTTGCTCCTACTAGCGATGCCCTTTGCTCCTAGTAGCGTTCTTGCTCCTAGTAGCGATGCCAGGAGCCCCTAGTAGCGTTCTTGCTCCTAGTAGCGATGCCCCTTGAATCTAATGAAGGTCAGGTGTTTCTTTTTGTGGAGAAACAAGCATGTGCAAGCAGAATGTTCCATGCTTTGCGTGTCCAACACCGGTGAGTCTTTGACTGATCCAACAAGTCTGAGCCTTGGCACAACCTTTTCACCCTATGCAAAGGAAGCAATCGAGGTAGCAACATATAGTAAACAATATCAATCCTTCCTGCAATGTAGTTTTAACACACTGGCCACTGCTTGACATGACTGTTGCAACATGCCACGGAATTGACAAGTACAAAATGATGTACTGGCACGAGAAAACACAACATTGATAAATTTAGTTTAACAAAAAACGATCTGAAGATTGAGTCTGTGCCAAGTTCGGGTGTACAGCTATCTCCGAAGATTTCTGGGTGTGCAGTTCTGGTATTTCCATGCCTTGCGGGCGACTCACTCTGCAGCTTCATCAACACCACCTGAGCAGAGTTGAACGTCGTGATGTACAGTAGTACAGATTACAGAAGGTGTAAACAACAACTTCCAGCGATTAACACCATGCAAGTGGGGGCAACATATGGCAACATCTAAAATGCTATGAAATGAGTTTGTTGCTCTGACAGTTCCAACTGTTCCACCACGATTCTTGGCGCACTGCACCAAACCATGACCCAGCCAGTCGCTTTTGGTGGCAAAACTGACCAGGTCTCCATCACGAAAAGAGTCTTGGGGAAAACTGTGGTTGTGAATTCTGTCAAAATCCGAAGCACATCTTCAAATTTGAATCACTAATGGTTTGTCATTGTTTCCCTCAACCGTCAGACTCACAATGTGACATGACTTTGACACCTTGTCAACAAGCCAGTAGTGAAAGTGTCAACAAGCTTGCTCCGAGCCGAGTGTTCTGATAAACACCATTGGGTTGACTTGTGATTGAGGCTGTTACCTGCATGTTATTGTAAATGCAAGCAAACGATATATATATATATATCTTGCCATGCCGCGGCCATGCCCGCTTACCTCCAAGCACTGCAAGACCATCGCAGCTTTGCTGTTCGGCCTGACAAAGGAGCCCCCCAAACCTCTTTCACGGCCATCCCATGCCATTCCTATCAACAACACTGAAATTTGTGGATCGAATGCCCTGTTGTAGTATATTATATGGCTGTGGCCTGAAACTGAAATGTACATGTGTTATATATAACCTAACAAAAACTTATAAATACATAAATAATATGTGTCAAAATTATGTAATATTTAATATACAAAGGAGATTGACCTTTCAAACAAAGATGTGCAGACCAAGGAACAAACCGGAACAACTGGAGTCCTGGAGCATCTTCTTTCCCGAACGGCTTTCGATGGAGAATGCTATCGGGGTCCGGAGAATGCTAACTGGGCAACCAGCGCATGCCTGATTCAAGCATGGCGCTGAGGGCTTTCATAAACTCTCAACAACTCGTGATCAACAACTCAATATGATAGGGAAAACAGAGTCCCACCGTCCCACCCCCGGCAACCCTGAAAGCTAGACCTGTATGAATAATATCTGTGATGACGATCTATTTTGTATGGAACTAGCCAAGAAGGATTCAGGATCTGCTGAAGATATAGGCATGACTTTGCAATTCATATTTTTTAGACCTTTGTTGTTTCTATATGTATACCCGCCCGCCCACCGCACCCACCTATGCAAGTGGGGGCGCAGTTCGAATACATATATATATATATATCATGTCAAATTCATCATATATAAGTCCAATTTGCCAAGGCAAACGCACATTTCCACCATACAAGTCTTTGCACGAGTGGCATGTGTGTGTGGGAGTTTCAAAACATGATGGTCGTTGTTTGCGTGTGGTTTAACAGGATCGAAACAACCTGCTTCATTGCTTTACACCGGGCTGTGTACAAGGTTGCATCACTCTGATCGAAGAATTTGCACAGCTGTCACAATACTTCAAAATAGTAGATTTGAATTCGTGAAAGACAAACTTCCACTACACAGAAAAGACCTCACCAAACTCCCCGTGTATAGTATACGCTCTTGCTGTGCAGGTGGGTCACTAAAAAAGGACATGCGGCTTCACCTGCCTGGCAGCTGGAGCTTCACAAACACCTTCTGGTTCAAGCAGGTCTTTGACCTGAGTATTGTGACAAGACTGAGGCCTTCCTTTGACCTAACACATTGTCCTTCTGCGGTGAACAAGATTTGTTGGACAATCACTGGTCGAAGCAACACAGGTTGACGCCGCGTCGGTGAAAAGCAAAGAACGTTTGGCTCCAAAGAACTGGGCAGCTGGCGATCTGCGCAACATCTTTGGTTGGCACTTCCTGTTCCCTCCAAGCGAAACGACAAGGGCACCAAGCGAAACGACATGTGTCTCGCTCTCGCTGAAGCGGACTACCACCGTGGAACATCCATCTTGCGGCTTGCGCTTCCATACATACTAGCATAGGCAACTGAGGGTGGACGGGTGAAAGCCAAGGCTACTCAGCATCTCAGTTTTGTTGGGGTATCACACACTGCTTGCCATCTGTGCTGTCCGACCTTCGTCCTTCTAGTTGAGCGCTGTGTGGCCTGGCTCACAGTGTCACGGAGATGTTTTGAGACGAACCTGGGCCCTGCACTGTTCGTGTGTGTTCAAACGAGGGAGAACTCCCAGTTCGACCCCCTACGAGAAGGAACATAGACCAGTCTAAGCATTGAGGCCAGCGGGTCTCCCAATTCAAATATGAATCCATGTGGCTACAACCTCAAAACAGTGTGGATACGCTGCATGGCACTAGTTGACAATCTGCATGCAAGAACGTGCAAATTGTTTGGTGACAGGATAGACCAGGAGAGGCGTGATCGTTCACCATGTTCAAACAAGTTGCAGTTCAATAAACCTGACATTGCTGAAATATATATATATAATTATACATATATTATCATATATTAATATAGTTTCTGCCAACTCGGAAACCAATACAGGGTCGTGCCATGCTGTGGCCAACAGTTGGCATCTCAAACTCCCGCAGTGATATCTGATGACAGCACCAACCCCGACCTCTCGGCTATTGGACAGCAGGCGTGTTTTTATGTTTTCCCGTGGGGCAGCACTGTCCAGCATTGGTTTTTGAAAGGAGCTCTCCAGCTGGCAGACTTGGCAATTTCAGATCCAATCCCATTTGGTAATTTGGTGTAATGAAAATGAGGAAATCGCAAGGCCGAATGCATGGTCTCACTGATTTGCTCTGCAAAATTCTTTCGGACCTCCTGTTTCGAAACATCCACACGGCATGCACCGATTTGTATGTATCAATATATATATCTACTGATTTCTACATTCATATATATAACTCGCACGTGCACATACCAAGATAAAACCAGGGGTGGAGGGGAAGTCGAGGCCAACACAGGTCCCACCAAGCAGGCCACACCGGCTGTTCTCGTCTGAACAAAGCCCCGCCTTCCACGAGTCGTCCGGGACTTTTCGTAGCTCGCGATGTTTGCACCATAGCGGCTGCCATGGCGCATGGTCTGAGGAGGAGTTCCGTCACTTGTTGACCATGAACATGACCTCTTCAAAGGACTGCAGTATGGGTCGGTACGTTGTCACCAGGATGAATGGTGTCTAACAACTGTGATTCTCATGCAGCCTGGCGTTCTCTCCAGCGCTCCAGCGGTGAGACGGTCGCAAACGGCTACATGGGACTGAGACTGCGCCAGTATCCATTGAAAACATGTTTGGAACCGTGAACAAAGAGAAGGTTCCACACATCTTCTAAGGCAAGATTGAAAACGTGCCAGCATATAGTTCGCACACATGACACTGAGTGTTTTGAGTCTGAAGCGCACAAAACCTTCAAGAGAACGGCACCTTAGATTCGGATCCCACAAATATGATGCCCCATGCATGTTCATCTTGACTCATCTTGTTTCTCCTTTTGAAGTTGTATGGTTTGACAAAGCATTCACTTCTCTCTTCTGTCAGGAGTCAGTTCCTTCTCCGTTTCTTTTTGATGGTTTCTCCCTGGTCCACTACACCACAGTGGTTGGCTTTGTTGGATGCACCGGCAACTTCCAAACAAGAGCAACGCCAAGGTGGAGATTTGAACCACACACTCTTTAGTACTCCATACACATGATATTCTACATATGACTTGATTGCATCCACGACGGCATCAGTACTCTATGCAAAGCTCAAAGCATTGCTCACTATCCAAACAAAACAGCCAGCACAATTGATCTAGTTGAAGTCGAAAATAAAACTATACGTATGTAAACGAAAAATACAATTACTTTACTTCGAGTCTTCCCCACCAAAACATTTCAATCTGACATTTTTTGGGGCATGTATTGAAACATTATTTCAACATTCTTTCTGGCATATCTTCTGACATTCTTTCTGCCACACCTTCTGACATTCTATCTGGCATGTGTTCTGACATTTCTTCTGGCATCTCTTCTGACAATCTGCTGACATTCTCTCTACCATATCTGCTGACATTCTTTCTGACATTCTTTCTGATATTCTTCATTCCTGGCATCTCTTCTGACATTCACTCTCACACTCTGTCTGACATATCTTCTGAATTCTTCTGACATTCTTTCTGGCATTCTTTCTGTCTCTCTCTGCATATCTTCTGACACTCATTCAGGCATTCTTTCATTTTTCTGGCATATCTTCTGACCCACGGTTGAGGTCCGGCGAGGGACACTGCCATCCGGATCTGGCGGTTGAGGTCCGGCGGGGAACACTGCTGGCGGTTGAGGTTCCGTGTGGAACACTGCCGTCCGACACTTGCGGTTGAGGACGCGGAGGAGAGAGGAGAAGGACAAGCACGGCAGTTGACATAAAATCAAACAACCCTCACCTGACAGGTGGGGAACAAACAAACAAAACAAACAAATAAAACAATCGACCTTTGGACATCACCCCATTAAATCAATGCTGGCCCCAAAATCCTTCTGTGTCAATTGGAAGTTATCCTCCCACTCTTGTGCCATGGTCTCCAAAAAAGCCACGGCCACTGGGTGCATCTGACACTCGACCTGCCCACTCCGATGCCCTCGTGGCCGGTGGGCCGTGAAAGATCGGACCTTTACAAGTTACGTCGTCTACTTTGAAGACCAAGAAGCATCGCTACTAGGAACAAAAAGCTACTAGTAGCTCCTGGGGCACATACTAGTAGCAAGAAGCTTTGCCAAGTCGCAAATGGCTTCACTGGCAAGAGCGGCGCGAATCTGGTACCCACCCGAGTGAATGGCAAAGTTATTTTATCTAATCTGTTTGTTCCACGAATACCCACAGCTTTTTGCAGGTTGTTAGAACTTTATGGAATCGGATCGTCAGGCAGGGCATATGTACAAGCTCTCCAAGCTAGAAAGAGGAGCAGTGAGTTATCAGGAATGCAAATCCGAGAAAGTCCTACACTTCAAGGATTCAATTCTTGATGTCCAACAAACTCACCAGTTTTCCACATATTTCCGTCTCCAAAAGGAGAACTTGTCAAAGAACATGCGAGAACATGGATGAATGTAGCAGTTCTTCCTGGATTCTGATGTGCCAAGGAACTTCACTCGGGGGTTTTGCAAAGAGTCAGTTCTTCTTGGTTCCTTTCTGCGTGTTCTTCAAGTGACATCTCAATCTAACTCAAGCTCTTCAGCTCCAATTCCCCCGACACAAGGCTTCCATATAAAAGGGGGGGTTCTTGGCCATAGAAGGCAATGGTTTCCTTTGTTGGGCACAGCCTATAGGGATCTATCTATCTATCCATCTATCTATCCACCTGTCTACCTGTCTACCTGTCTCCCTGTCTGTCTGTCTGTCTGCCTGCCTGCCTGCCTGCCTCACTGTCTGTCTGTCTGTCTATCTATCTATTTTGTTTGATCTAATATGATCTAATTATAACAAACAACCCAATGGTAGAACATATAACATCCAGGGTTTGACATGGAGCTTTATCTCGCAACTCTCTCACAACTCCCAGCTTTGTCTTTCGTTGGGAGAGCGTTTCACCGACTTCTGCCTACGCTCATGGCACGGCCATTGGATTCATAGCCACAGAGTTATGCTTCAGAGGACCAGATCTCATGGTCTTCCGAATGTTCACTTGCCCAGCCACGTGGGAACATGTGAATCAAACCAAGTTGTTTCTTCATCACGAAGGCAAGCTCCAAATGCGCTTGAGCTGCACAGAAAAGCTAGGACCTTATGTATATAGAACTATACACATGAATCAAACGAACTGTGTAAAGTCTAAACTAGCAATCAGTGGATGCTTTTAATTTAGTGTGGTGGACATGCCCCATGCCCCGAAAAGGGCTAAACAAGTATACCATCGGATCAGTTCTGCCAAACAAATTTCATCCAAGGCTTTTGCTGTTGTTATCTGGAACACTGACTGCGCTGTCTTGATTGAAACAATCAACAAGTATATAAACCCGACCAGTCATGAAAGAAGCCTCAAGTCCACCAACAGCGCTGGCCTCCTTGTACCACATGTTGGATTCACGAGCTTTTGGATCAACCATCATGGTGTTTCTACGTCCTTACCACTTTCCCCTTCCGCTTATAATATACCAAAAGGCCATCATCTGAGTTTGGACATTTTACGGTGACCAGGCTGCGTGACTGGTGCTAGTCCTCCAAAGAAACAACTCCTGGAGACCAAACAACACTTCACATTCGGTTGGCGTCTGGACCATTGCCGCTGCTGGTACCTCCAATCCCGCAATTTTGGTGCTGGTGTGGCAACTGCGTAAGTGCCGCCATGCAACATAGCTTGAAACACTCCATCAACTGTAAGAAGTTGAAGTTGTCATGTTATTTTGCAATGCTGTATTGCCTGCTCTTGAAACTAACTAGGATCATATCATGTCCTTTTGGCTCTACACAGGTTGACCCAAGGAAAACTTTAGTTACAAGTCTCTATAACTCTATTACCCAAACAAAAACTATTTCGACTGGCACCTTGGCTTATTGAGAAAATGGGTGAGGCATGTCAGTGTCTCCAAAGATTTCCAAACAAGCACTTTGCACAGTGTGGAGCGATCGTTCACGTGTATCTCAGAGAACCTCAGAGTCCACACTTGAAGGAATTTCCTGAAGTTCCTGAAGTGAAAGTCCTATCTTTTTCGTCCCAAACTGACACCGGGTGGGGGATGTTGGTCCGTCTTCCCTTCGACTCCATCCCACCTGCGGAGCTCGCTGAGCTGCTCTTGGAGCTCTTGGAGCTCCCAACGCCTGTGGCGCTCATTGGGCGGAAGAAGTGGGTCAAGTTGGTTTACATGGCAGATTGAAGTTGTAAGCCAAGTCTAGTTAGTAAATGCTATCGATCATACAAAAACAACTATATACATATAAAAGATCCTTTTTGGGTTAACCAGTGAACAGTGGTTTGGCTATGATAGGCTCATGGTTTGGTTTGATGGTCAGGAGTGACTTGAAGTGCCGTTCCTTTGTATTTTGGGGTCTGACATATCTTGAGAGTGTCGAGGTGGTGGCATTTCAAACGTTCAACGTGTAGAACACAACTTTGGAACGATGCAAGCCTTCATGTTCAGTGTGGATAAGCAGGATAGAGATGGATAGAGCATGGTGATGGCTCCAAACAAACACGGACAGCCTGTGGGGGGGGCAAGATCAATCCTGTCAAGACAAACTCATGCATCAACTGGTTCATGAGCTCTGCCTGAACTGGACTTGGAACTTGAACTGGTTCCGGAGCTTTCCTCCGGAGGCAAATCAGGACCAACTGCTGATGCCTTAAAGAAAATGATCCCCTAAAGGTAGCTGGGAGGTTCCGGGCCGCGCTGCAAAACCGAACCGAGCTCCTGGCCTACTGAGGAAAACCAACGAGCTCCAGGCACACCATGAGTGAAAGATCTAAGAATTCTTTGCAGAAAAACAGAAACCGTGTTAACAGGTGTTCATCCGCGTGGGCCTCAAACTACAGGGCTTTAGAGGGGACTTTGCCACGACTCTGTCAAAAGGGACAGTTTACAATAGATGATATATAATAGAAATACAGCCTAACATGGAGTAGTTCGCTAGAAAAAAGGTAAGCTGCAATTAATTGCTGGATGAATAAATGCATCTCCATCCATAGCAAGTTGGGACGTAGGTCTCTAGGTGTGTGAACCCCATCAGGGGTCAGCAACCTCCTTGGTCCCATTTTCAAGAAAGCGTAAAGACATTGTAACAACGCATTAGAGAGGTCCCACTCAATTGGTTCCGATCAAAAGCCTGGGTGCCCTCTAAATGCTGGTCTACTCTGAAACAACGTCAAACACTCGTACATGGACTCACACAAACTCCTATTTTTAACTCGGTGTTCACTTCTCCTCGCCGTTCTTGTCGTGGTCGCCATTCTTGTCGTCGCCGTGGTAGTTGGAGGCATCATGGTGGGACTTGGACGAGCCGTTGGGTGTGACCATTGCTGGACATGGCCACCCAGGTCCGTTGATGGAAAAACATCCTCAAAAACCCGCCTGCCCGGGAAAACTGCAACATCTACAACGCGGAATGGGGATCCAAGGTGGTGCAGGAGTTCTTCCAATGACATTATGTTATTTTGAGAAAAGAAACTGATAGACCATGATAGACCTCATCGAAGTAATCTCGGAAGAACCCTTCCGAAACAAAAGAGAGAGCCTGAAATAGTCCCCCCTGACCGGATCTTCATATACCCACCAGTTCCTCTGCCATATCACAGTTGGTGGACGGTGTCTCAGCGGACCGTCCATGGTTTGCTGCCAACAACTGTTGGATGTTGTCCACTTTGCAAGTTGATACTCTCGGTGTTCCAACGCTTTACTGCTCTACTTGCATGAAGTCAGTCATGTTGTTGCCAAAACAACAAATTTGACCCATTTGTTTTTAAAGTTCCAAACCAGGCAATACCAGTCTATCAGGTAGTAGGGTTCCCAACGCTGTAGCCTACAAATCGACAAAAACATGCCATTGCGACTGCTTGTGCCACTTGTGCTAACATCCAGGGCATCATCATGGCAAGTATTGCCAAAAGGTACGGAACTGAATCCATCTGAATTATACTGACACTGTACCATGTAGGGAGACTACCTCGGTGCTTGGGGGCGCTATTCGGTTGGAGGCCATCGCTTCTAGGTTGGAGGCCATTGTTATTAGGTTGGAGGCCATCGCTACTAGTAGCAAGAAGCTACTCGGAACAAAGGGCATCGCTACTAGGAGCAAGGACGCTACGACTGGGGCTCCTGGCATCGCTACTAGGAGCAGTCTTACTACTAGTAACAAGAAGCTAGTAGAAACAAGTGCATCGCTACTAGTAACAAGTGCCTTACTAGTAACAAGAAGCTATCAGGGTGGAGGCCATCACTAGTTGGGAGGACACGCTACGACGCAGTCCGAGGCTTCGGAGGATGGGGCGGATGGGTGGATCTTCGATGGGAGCCACGGAAAGCACCAGTCCGAAGTCAACCAGAACAGCATGACACATATTGTCAAGTTATGTAAGTGTTGTTATCCTAATACGTTCTTAATAGTTAAGTGAATTGTCAAGTTATCTTATCTTAATAAGTTCTGTGGGTCTTCGCGCACAAATCGAGAACGCTAATAAAGCCATGACACCCCCAGCCACAGGATATCAACAAGGATTTTGCGGAAACGTGCCCATAGTTCAACACACGTTTGACTCCTCTATAGACGCCCCATGCCGAGACTCCTCTGGGGGCTTCGGTGCGATGTGGCTGCGCGCGTCACTCGCGTCAGCCGGGCTCCTGGTGCCATGGCGTCCGGACTAGATATCAAAAGATATCCAGTGGACTCAGGATTTGTGTCACATCCCAGCTGCCAGAACCGTCCTTCCATAGCGTGGCTGAGATTATTGCAGGGTAAGGTCGGGAAGATCATCCTGTTTGACAAGTTTTTGGAGGGTGCAAACAATCTTGCACTGCACGTGCAAACAAATGAGAGTGGACAAAACTCACAATAAACCTGATAATGAAAAGCACCAAAACTCAGTGTCAGAAAGAACTAAGAACTGGAACAGAAATGCCAGAACACTCTGCAAACTCTGCAAGCAGCACAGCATACAATCATTTTCCCAAGCAATGACCAAGTGTCACTTGCAAAGCAAGGCTGTATCCTGAAACTGGTACTGGGCCTCCAAAACCCAAACACATCCAAGTTTGATGAACATTCAAGCTGCATACTGTAGATGATGGTTGATTTAATGTTTAAAACAAGTGCAGGGCGGTCGCATGGGGCTTTGCTACCGCACACTCCCAAATCATGTGAGGCAGCAGTGGCAGCGACTTACTTGTCAGCTAGAAAAACAGAGTGTAAGAGGGATGGACTGACCCGTCAACGCACACACACACACACACTTCGAACTTGGGTTTTTCAGTTAACGCAATTGTCTCAATGG
>CAXAMN010009668.1:782040-808229 GCA_963970005.1 Durusdinium trenchii
CTCATTCAAAACCACCCGGAACTTCAGGGCCCTGCCTCTGGAACGGGCTCCGGTGGATTGGATGGGCGTGTAACTTCAGCCTCCTGGCGAAGCATGGGAGGGTTCCAAATAAAGAGGCTGCTGTTCCAACTCAAATGCATTCTACCTGAAAATTCTTTGCTGTAAATCGGTCTTTTTCATGGTATGTAGCGTGACAAGCGCCTCGATCATGGGCTCGTCTGCTGGCTTATCCTCAAACATGTGAGGCATTTGGGTAAAGCATTCAAAAAGACCCGGAACTTCAGGGCCCTGCCTCTGGCACTGGCTCCGGCGGATTGCTTGGGGGCGCCTGTGCAAGGGCCAAGAGGGGTCCAAGGAAAGGCTGTACAGTTCAACCTCAAATGCATTCTATCTTAAAAATCTCTGCCACCGGCCCGGCTTTGATGGTATGGCTCTACCACATGAAGGGTCTACCACACCAAAGAATTCTATCTGAAAATTTGTTGCTATTTCAGGTGCAATCTAGAGTGTGGTTGGGCCACATGAGAAGTCATCCAACGTGCGTCCTTTTTCTCTGTTGGTGGACCGGTCAAAAATCATGTCAGATCCCCGATCACTGTGAACATATTTATATATATATATATATACACATGGAGATTGGATCTGCTTGCAGTTTCAGCCTCGGGGATATCTATATATATATATATACAGCAGTCACAATCACTGAGCCCTGACATCTTATAAGTACAATCACACGCCTCTGAAATGGAGTTGGTCCTGGGCCACGGCAAGCGACGACCTCTCTGGATCGCCTGACAAGGGTTGGCGCTTCGAACAAAAAACAGGTCCCCAAAACAACCTCATGAATCATGAACAAATAAACAGGCAACCTCTAGAGCACATCCGGGACGTCTCACAGACACATACAGACACTCACCCAGAAGCTCCCCGAACTTGAGGGCCCGACGGGCTCTGGGGGATTGGGTCCGGCTGCTACTTCAACCTCGCATGGGAAGTGTTGTCGTATCATGGGCACAGCAACAAATACATATATAATCATATATATATATGTAATATATATATATATATATTTGTATATATATATATGTACTCGTGCACAAGAGGGCATTCCAACTTAAGATTTTGATGCCAGTGCAGGTATGCTCTGTCAGGCCACAAAAGCCTCCCCAAACAACCTCATGAATCACGAACGGGTAAACATGGCATGGCACCTCTAGAGCACATCCGGGACGTCTCACAAAAACACGTACACACGCAGAAGCACCCCGAACTTGAGGGCCCGTACTTCCGGCACGGGCTCTGGCAGATTGGGTCTGGCTGCGACTTCAACCTCGCATGGGAAGCGTTGGCGTACCATAGGCAACAGCAACAAATACATAATATATATATATATACATACATACTTACTTACATACATACTATATATATATATATATATGGGTAAAAAGCCTACATGTAAAACAAGTAACGGCGGTTGAATCAGCCGGCTGCATGGACTCCTCCACCTTTTGGCTCACATGGGCTCTTGGTACCATATCCTTACTCCAGCAGGATAAAAGCCAGTGTCCAAACAGAATGTGGGATCTCTACACAGAATGGGGCAGCGAACTCCAAAACATAAAAAGTATATGCTTCCCAGGTCAAAGCAGCATCTGGTGGCAGCCTCATTGTGCCCCCGGCTGTTGGAATCAAGAGGTCGAAATGACCCATCTTCCTCCCGCCTGTAGCGTCATCTACCCAAGCAAAATGCAAATGAGCGTACACATCGCTGGAGGGGTTGTTGCCGAAGATGGAATCCTGTTTTACGCCAGGAAAATGCTCGCGGACTTTATCATAGACATCTGCCTTGATGGTACATCTGATGTTGATGTCAAGCGCTGCTGCAACCCAAGCCAAATCTTGGACGAAGATTGCAGGGTCTGATCGCACCCTCTGCACACTGTCCCGGCAAGCTGGCTGCTGCTCCCAAGCCAGCTCACCTCAACCCACAACCGCATGAACGATTCATAGGGTGGCTGGTTCCCATTCTTTGTGTTTGTTCTATTGTTTTGATGACCACTATATATATATCATTTTGAAGGGGATTTCCTTCAAATGAATGTTAGAATGTGTCAAGTGTGTGGCGTGCAAAATGTTGCAAATTTCAGGCAAACACTCCAGTGTGACAGCACCTAGTGACACACTTCCATGCACAGCTCGCTCGATTCTTGAACTTCTTGCGCATTCATTGTTTGGTTGCGCGGGTAATGGGCATCGTTCCTTCCGGAAATGCAAGGACGTTGCAACTGGTGCTTTCAACACACATTTACCAACAATGCCTATGTCAAGAATATATATATATATATACAGAGAGAGATAAGTAAATATGATCTACAGTATACGTATGTGGACACATTCTAACTGCGCAAAAACCTCTATCTCTATATATATATATACAGTACACATGCAGGGTCCTCGGCACTCTCTGGAACGCGTCCACATCAGATGCAGCTAATAGGGCCCGCCAGGCGCAACGTCCATCCCCTGCTACTGGTATGAGTTGAAAAGGCACCATCTGCATCTCTGGCTGAACCCTCATCACTTCGGTAGTTCTTTCAACAATGCTCTTCACTATGGCTTTGTATACATGTTGCCGTTGAGTTTCAAGCAAATAATCCACCCAAACTATGTTGCCCAAGCGGTTTGCCTTGGAGTAACTGAAACATGGTTGGCAAGCTGCCAACCCACCTTCGGCAGCCAACCGCCAGCAAAACAATTTGAGGAGATCATCCTTGGGTACCTGGGCGCTGGCCAGTGGTGATGGTGTAATATGTTTGATTCCTATGCATTAAGAAGTTAACCCACCTAACTTTATTGACCAATGTGTTTACACCAGGAACCGCAAACACATTACAATGTTAGAATGCTCCACTGAATAGCCCAGCTACGCCAACACAAATGCTTTGGGTGATGCCAAAAACCCGTTCAATGTCAGTGAGGAATTGTAGGGCACGTTCCCGATCGGCATTCATGTCCTCCGACTGGCTTAGAACAGCACCACACACCTGCGCGCCCTCTTCCTTGCACACCTGGGACACGCGTGGGTCACTCAAAAGATCCATCCAGTTGTAGCCAACCACGATTGAAACGGCAGCAGAGCCCCCACTCCGCTTGTGGTCAATCCCGAGCAACACGCCCACAATGTTGGCATTGCGGGTTTCCCAACATTGGAAGCTGGCAATGGCGGCTTTCGGAAGCAAAACTTTGGCCTCATCCAAGCGTGGGCCTTCAGGCCGTTCTGCCCTGGGACGAAGGATTTCGCTCGTGACATTCTGTGCCAATGCAAGGTTAGCAGGGGCACTGGAGCCAACCAAATCATCGAGGTTGTCGCTGCCAAGATGCTTTAGATCATGCGCAGCGGAGATAGAAGCCTGAGATTTCACCATGAAACCCGAAAAAAAAACAGATAGAATGCCCCTACATATGCATCCTAAACCTTCCCCAAGGCTTTGTGGCCAACTGTGCCTTATATACTCATATGAAAGCTGAAACAATATTCATCTCGGGAGCTGTAGCCCCAGGAATCTTTTTCTCAATGACTTTCAGTCCCTTTTTCAACTGGCCACCCTCAAGGGATGCTTGCATTTGTTGAATCCAGGAGATACAGGTCGTCAATGAAGGAAACTCTTTTGAGATGGTTTGGTCACCAGCGTTGAAAGCGCCCAGAAATGAGAAGACCTTGTTCTCACCAATGAGTGTGATCGTGCCGCGGGGACAAGGGGAACAAGCAGAGGCCAAAGCTTCTTCCACACATCCTGAGGTGCATCACAAAACACACAAAAACACTCAAAAAGCAAGAACATCAAAAACACAAAGAGCCAGTGCCCTCTTCAAACAATTGGTTGAATCTGATGAAGTCGCACCCTCCCACGAGTGCAGTTAGAATGCCTGGTGATCATCAACTAAGCCTCTCGCTCAACTCAGATCTAGCTGCCATCTCGGCCATGTAGCGCTTCTTGTCAGCAACTGTACGGCCCTTCAATGTAATGTGGAGTGATTGTATCCATGCATCGCGCTCCTCAAAGGGGAATGTCTGCAATTTGGAGGGAAGTCTTATCTCTCTGATATGTCATTATATATATATATCAATATAATGGCCAGTGCTGGAACAGGGCCACAAACTATCGATTTGAACACGCAGACACTTTTGCATAATCACGATCTGGTTCGTGTCCTTC
This sequence comes from Durusdinium trenchii, assembly GCA_963970005.1. Classification (NCBI taxonomy): domain Eukaryota; class Dinophyceae; order Suessiales; family Symbiodiniaceae; genus Durusdinium; species Durusdinium trenchii. Next base: position 786,258 of record CAXAMN010009668.1, read on the forward strand.
CCGCGTGTCAACTCAAAGCGTGCCAGCAAAGAAGAGAGCTTGTCGTGGTATTTGCAAGCAGCTGCTTGAGCCAGTGATTGCCCTCCCCAGGCATTGAAGGGGAATTTGCGAATTGCCGATCCCAATGCAACCGCAAACCTTGCAGTGTAGCTTTCCCCAGACATGCAAAAACTCTTTCAAATCCCTTATATACAAGATATATACAGACACACTTTCAAAACCCGTTCAAAACCGTGAAAATGCATATGTAAAACTCTTGAGAATTGAATCATGGACACATTCTAACATTTCTCTCCGCCTGGAAAGAAAAATAAAACGGTATCTTAGAATGGTCAAGTGGCTCCTTCTTGTTCTGCTTGATATCCGATGGCAACTGGCTAGCAGCTTCGCGTCCTGCAAGTGGGCTTACGGGACTTGCAGGTACTTCATCTTCAAATTCAGGCGGATCTCGAGGTGGAGGCATAGGCGGTGGATCTTCTTGGCCAGGGCCTGCAGGTTCCAAAAAATACTTGGCTTTCGTTCCCTGCAATAACCTCTGAAACACCAACACTGGTGACCTCTTTCAAACAATGAAACACCTCTAGCAGCACCTCAAATCAAGCACCCCTATCAACCCCTCAAACGCCAGTGGCGATTTTCACCACCCTTGGGCCTCGCAAAAGCAACTCAGCGCTCAAAGTTGCCATTGCCAGGAAGCTGGAAGGATAAGATGGCCAACACCCACACACTGTGATCAATATATCAATACTGTATATGCATACATATTTGTGGGGACGTGCTTGTTTTTTTCAGTCTATATATATATATATATACATGCACTTCATCCAAAGTCACGTCACGATTTTGAGCCATCTTTGATGCGTTCGAACATGTTCCAATCATCTTGAAACATTCGAACCCCAGAGGCATTCTAACACTGGGAGGTTAGAATGACGGCCGTTTGCCGGGACCCGTGGCTGGATTTGCATCCGCTTGCCGCGCTGCCATATGCATTCTAACTTTCAGTCCGCGGGTATATATATATATCAAACCTTGACATATGAAGAGGTCATCTACCCAACTCACCGACTCGCGTCCTGAGTTTCGCAACATGGCTCGCCCGTCGCGCAAGCTTCTGCAGCCGTCCAGCAGCCATTGGTGGCTCCTGCCATCAGCTTCTGTCGCGGCGGTTTGTTCCACAGCGAACGCTCAGAAACCAGCGGTCTCCAACCTAATATCCGTGAACCAGAAAGTGAACTGACAGGCCAATAACGAAAAAGAATCAAGTAGAAAATGTCATCAAGCAAACAACCGTCAGGATTGTGGGATTTCTTTTCAAGTCAAACCCATTTTGTCCCATTTTTGTGTTGTTGATCAGTCTGAGTCTAATTGTGTGCTTGTGTTGCACATGTTCACTTCGTGGAAATATGTCACCAGAATTCTGGCCCCACAATGTCAAACAAAAGCCAAACGGGCCAAGCGTCTACAAAAGGAGGAGCCACTGATTTCGCCGCCTACTCATGTGGCCCACTCACTCACTCGACCGTCACTGCTCTCATCCGAAAACGACGAGTACGATCTACTCGTTGCATCAGTAGATAGATGAGCTGCTGATACAGTCGTTCGTCCTCCTGCAGCACACTGTCCCATTGGCGATTTCGGGGTCACTTCGTCCAAGAAATGTGGCGAACACGTGGCAAAAACGATGGCCATGGTGAACGTTTCAGCACACCACAGCGCGCGAGGACGAGGACAGTGAGAACAAACAGCGAGAACATCGCCAGCGGTGAGACTCTTTTTTGTGTCAGGACTGTACCGTGCCAATGCATATTGCCAGCTGCTGCGTACGTACAATTCCAACTGATCAAAGCAAATGAAGAGGATCCTCCAACCTAATTGGGTTTGCATGGTTTTACAGCCTTGCAACTCATGTCACAACCCGTGTTACGCTGATCTGCTCTCCCCGGGAAGTCCAACAAACCTGTAATAGGCTTCACGTTCCATCTACTCTTTCCGATTGACCCCCCCCGTAGCGCTAGCAATACCAGTCCTCCACATCAACGACATCCATCTGCTCTTGAACCGGAGGCTGGAGCTGGGATCCTTGTGCCTTCCCGGTGAACAAAGGTCAATTGGTGTGAGAAAACCTTGTGAACCAACAAAGGGTCAACCGGTTTGATAGCCAAGCTCTCTTTTGAGTATCTTATTAGTTGAGAATCCTCCTGTGTGGTCTAATTGGAGCACATCTACACCCTGAACTGGCAATCCTTGGTATCCGGAACATAGTTTTCTAGGGTTGTACTGTCCGCTTGTTTGCAGTTGTGTTATCAAATAGGATCCCACCCGCCCACACAAGCATGAAACTAATTAGCAAAAACAATAATAGGCATCCGGCATACATGACTTCAAGGGTCTGTCTATCAAATGTTGACAAACGCTGCTCCACTGCTGACGAAATCTCACGAACCATCGCGGCCTGGGCCCTGGCCTTTGCTGCCTGATTCCACACATGCGACAGGGACGAATGGGGCACCAGCATCACCCAACTGTCTTCTGACGAGCAAAAAGGACAACTCTGGGTCCCTGCAACTCTGGCCACAGCAACAAGCATGTGAATGAACAAACCTGAGACCAATGTATGTGCCTCACTGACTAATTTGGGTGATCCGCTTTAAAGAATGTGCGCCGCCAAGGCGCCAATGCACGCATGGCACCATCCACATGCAACGCCTCCTGTGGGCGTGGTTACCCTGAGTTTGACAGTTATGGCAAAGCCAGCCCCATGCTCCCAAAAACTCTGAGGCACCTAGCTGATTCACGGAGAGGACAACTCGCTTAGACCCACACTCAGAGAACAAACGCAATTTGTGGATACCTTGTGACACTTTTCTGCGTGAATCTAACCACGCGTCAATCAGCTACAGGCAGTTAAGGCCAGCCCTTCCACTTCAGGTCAGACAAAAAGTCTTTAGATACATCACCTGGTGTAAAGGAAACATCAATCTGCTACAAAAGTGGGTCTATGTGGCACTTTTCTTTGACATCAACCGCTCCTGTGCTGCAGCACAGCAGCAGCAACACAACCAGGTCCCGAAGCTCCAGAAGCGCGACACCATGGAGTTGGGGATCCCAAAGACGACCTCATCCAGACTTGTTGGAAAAGGACGAGACGGCACGGGCCGTCTCTGAGTCAAAAAGGGCCGTATGTGACAACGAAGATGGACATTCAGAACGCTCACCCATGATTTGGGATGAACACATGATTAGACCAGGGAATGGGAGGATGCCTGTGAAGCTGCCTTACATGGCCTTACTAAAGCAAACGCAGCCATATTGGTTAAATCTGAGGGCATCTGCTTCAATAATATGCAAAGAACAAAACAACTTAAACAATTATCAAATGCAAAAGAAACATATACTGTATGAGATGGTGAGAAATTGCGACTGTCGATGGATGCTGCAACACCTGAAATGAAACCTGCAAAAGAATGCACACATGCACAGATCAGATATGCATGTGTCCCATCTTGAGTGGCTTTCCGGATTCTTGCCCACAACAGAGGTGCCCCTTCAAGTTAAAAAATGAAGTCCACCACTAGCACACAACTATTTCTTGCAAAGCTGTGTAAAGCTAGGACCAAACCAGCAACGGGGTAGTAGACCTCCTCGGCCAAAAGACTGCCATGCGCGAGCGCATCTGGCAGCCCAGGCATGACCAGCAAACCGGTCCAAAGATGCAACAGCTGAGGAATCCTGCGATCACACGAAGCCAAGAAAAGATCCGAACCCAGAAAATAGGGCTTTCGCCCCTGTACATTATTTACATGAAGGTCTGTAAGCGTGTGAAGAATGCACAGTTGTATGGTGCACGGGAGGACTCGACCCTCCAAAATCTTCTGATGCTCTTGCTAGCCATTGTCCTGTGTTTTTGAGAGTCTACAGCTGGCGTAGGTCTCAGCTGTTGGGAATCAGGTGTCCAAGCATCCCAAATAGAATGGTCTGATCAATTAAACATTTGCATTGTCTCTACTACTCTGCTCCTTCACCTCAAGTAGAGTGTTCCCTTCGTCCACCACGAACATTTGTGAGTCCAACCAGAAAGCACCAGAACCTCTGGGAGTCTGGGAGGCCCTGGCCTTTCAAACACCGAAGCTGAAGCTGGGACCGAAACTGTTGATGCGATCGGTCATACCAAATACACGTCAAACAAAACATGCTATGAGAGGTCATACCGTATAGCTACGCCCCCGATACCAAGACCGTCACCCTGTCCAAGATGATAGGAAAGCGCACCACTGCGAGACCAGGTCATGGGCACTCGCAAACAGGGACAGCAACAAAGGCAGCACAGGGTGCCAACACCTTGGCCAAACGAAGTGCGTTCTGCGAGCAGCGCCCAGGTAACGGTAACAGTGCCGTAGGAAGAGTGAAGGGATGGGTTTGTTAATGTTGCTAAGGATACCAAGCACCTACCGAAGGGGAACATCTGCGGTTGCTCTTGTTGCACAAACCCTATGGACATGATGCTTGCAAATGCTCGTAATTGAGGCAGTAGAAAACAACAAAATCCTCCCGACGCTGGGACCAGATCATGTGTTTATCAAGTGCTCAGAATCCTCCAAATCTATAAGTCTGATTAAGTCTGTATCTCTTCCAGAAATGGTTGTCCAAGTTGTCCCCGAAAGGCATCTTCCACGAACAAAAGAACATTCAGTTTGTATCAATTTGTAGCTTGACTGCATATTGCCTCTGGCAAACAAATAACACAAACGAAGCGAACTTAATCTCTTGAGTCATCGTCCACTGGTCCACAGGTCTCTCCCAAATGCACAAGACCTCTCAGTCGGCCTGTACCAGTAGTCAGTGTTGGCTTATTGTCTAGAGCACCTCATAGAGATGGCCTCCGCCTAGTGGCTTCTTGCTACTAGTAGCGATGTTTTGGGTCGCCCCAAAGGATCCAAACATCGCTCCACTGCGGTGCCGCCGACCACGTAGCGACCGACCTCGCAGGTAGGTCGTGCAGACCGAGGAGCTGGAGACTCTGAAGGGCGACACCCGCCATGCGTGGCGGTGCGTCGCAGGGATCATGTCCACCGAATGGAGGCTCATCTCATCCCAGCTGCCTGGGACGGAATACGATAGACAAATTAGACAGTTAAACAGTAAACATCAAAAAACAACGTACGTGAGAGGATGTTCCACTGGAACGTTCTCTGGAACGGGATGTATTACAATGAACTATACTGTATACCTATTGACATTAAATCCGTCAAGTACTTCAGGCTGACTACAGTACCTTCGGCAAGGACAACACAATTATGAGGACCATTGAGGACCAATCAACCATTCCCATTTATTGGCAAAAGAGTTCTCTGGTGGCCAAAGGTGTCGTTCGTTCATGTTTGGCAGGTTTGGATCAGTCTGGTACCTTGGTGAAATAGAACATTCGGGCAAATGGCCGAATGCCCACGAGCATCAGAATTCAGCAAATATACCCCAAGCTTCCCCGAACCAGTCCATGGGACACGTCTTCTTGATTGGGACAATGGAGTATGCTCAGTTGGATCTCTTCACAGACTTATTATTCTGAGTCGAGGCTTTCCTGGTCGCGTGTGGCCGCAGCCCTGTGGTTTGCCCGGGCGCGCCTTCTTCCAGGGCTGAGTATCGCTGCACCCAGCAGCGAAAGTGGATGAAGGCAATGATGGTATTGACCTGGGCACCAACCCGACACAAGTAGCAGGAAGAAGTCTTCTGTTCATGGGGTTCGGCCCCGCCGAAATCACAGATTGAGCTAGCCTTGCGTGCTTAGTGCCAATGTGATAGCTTGCGCACACCATCTGCGCACCAACATGAAATACGGTGACACATCATCTATTTGAGTTGGTATTCTGAGAACCTGCCCATAAGGAAAACAGTGAAAACGTCTTAGCGCAACATTGCAGGGCACAAATTTGCTGTGCAATTCGCCGAGCAACAAGCCCCAAGGTCAGTAGAGCCAGAGCCAAGACCGTCAAGTCGGTCGCCAAGCCACTTTCAAGCCTCTTCGGACGTCAAACCCGCAACCCATTCAAAAGGTCATGTCTGTCACGTCGTAAGCTGCGAAGCTGCGAACAAAAGTGTTTGTTGAACAAAGAACAACACATCCCAGGAGTCACAAGACGGGGTGGTGTTTAGTTCCATCCCGTGAGTGGATGTTCTGGCACCCCTAACCTCCATGGATAGCACCCCGTCTTGTGACTGCTGGTTCGAACACCGCGCCGAGTGTGGCCGCTCGGCCTTGAAGCCCCCTCTGGCCATGTTCGGATCGGATCAGCAGCGTCAGCGTCTTTTCGACGAGGGTCCGGAGTATTTAATGGCACTCCCCGCGAAGTGCCGTGGAAAACCGCTGAGTGGAAAGCCCAAGTTGATAGCCACTGAAGGTTGAACCACTGCAAATGAGGCCAAGAGAGGCCAACTGGTGGTGAACATGTTGGACAAATGGGCCAAACATAGTGGTCCATGCAACGAACGGATGACGTCCCGTCACTTCCCTTTACTTCCAAGCTCCGACCTTTACTTCCAAGCTAAACGGATACAAACCTTGAGCCGCAGCATCCATTCATGTAAACCATGGACAACATTCCAGCCAAAAGTACTTGAAGGATCTTGGATAGATATGCAGCACAAAACCATATTGGAACAGGCATTTCCCAGGGCTCTCAAATCTCAGATGTTGCCACATTTGAAAACCGTTTGGCAGCTCAACCGCCTTTTCCTCACCATGTTGGCCCAGAACCTACGCCCGCAACGGTCCACCGTCCATCCCCCTAAGAGATCAATCGGATGGACCTGGCAGCCAGCAGGAGTCGCAGGTCTTGCAGAACGCCCAAGGGCAAAAAGTCCAAGAAGCCATCGCTGTATGGAAAGCCTCCGAGGGAAGAAACGAATCGAAGGATTTTGAGATATTTTGAGTGTGCGATGAATAGAAACGCAAGATGAAAGATGAGATTCATGCCTCGTGAAGAAGACTAGATGTGCACCGAGTTGATACAAAAAGGCAATGGTGTGTGTTGGGTAGAGAGTAGAGAGTGGCCTTTACCCGCTTTCAGTCCATTGGGAAAAGGACACCGGCTGAAAAGGCAGGAAAAAGAGACCGTCTTGGTGCAGATTACAAAGTACGTGCTAGACTTCTTGAGATATCTTGAGAAAACACAGAAGTCTTGGATACGATCAAATGCTCAATCTGTTTGCTTAGAAGTATATTGGAAAATCTCGAATGCAGCTGAGAAATTCTAGGCCCTCAGGAATTCCGACCAGTAGGGAACATGGAATCTTAGTCCTTTGATATCATTTGCGCTGAGTAATTAATTTGTGCTCCAGGCAATTCTGAAAGGTATCATAAGGTATCTAATACTTTGCCTAGAGTAATTATAGTGTTTTGGGGTCTTCATTGTTGAGGCATTGATTGGATGCTTCTTTGCCTCATTTAACAGGGCGACTCCGACTCCCAAACCCAAACATGGAGCAAAAGAAGCCCTGCTTTCAATAATTCAATCCAATGCTCACTCACTCATCACCAGCTCATCACCATCCGCAGAACCCCCACACACTGCTTTCTCTCGCACTAGGACGCTGTGGCACTGGCCTACCAATGCAAATAGAGACAGCAACTGGCTATCTACAAACAAGCCGTGGCTTCATTCACGCTGAAGCAAGTGAAGCCTGCCTGCATCCTATTGAACCGGCGCAGGGACAAAGGCATTGATCTGCACAAATCCGTGCATTGACAACGGATCCGTTGGTCATCTGCTACTAGTCGTAATGCCCTTGTTACTAGTAGCTTCTTGTTCCTAGTAATGGCCTCCAACCTAATAGCGATGGCCTCCACCTAGTAGCTTCTTGCTACTTGGCACTTCGAATCCGTTGGATCAGCTCGGCTTTTCGGCCAGAAACGGGCAAATTCATCGCCCGTAATTTGTCCTTGAGCTCAATGATCGACATCGTCTCCAGTCCATCTTCCTCTTTCTCATCTTCTTCATCTTCCTCTTCATCGTCTTCTTCCTCCGGATCTTTTACTTTGACCTTCTTCACCTGGCCTTCCTCGGCCTTCTTCTTCCGGGCCTCTTCCTCGGCCCATTTCCGTTCACTCTCCTCAAAGGCTTTCCGCCTCAAAGGCTAACCACCGGTGCTTCAATTGACGTTCGAAACATGCTGATGCCTCCCCCAATTCTTAGAGGCATCTGTCTAGGCATCTGTCTTAGAGGTCATGACACTCCGAACTTTCCTGGACCTCAAGGATTGCAATTTCTACTCCATGTACAGCATTTAGGTCTTTGAATGTCTTTGGAATTGCCAGTTGCCTATGTACAGTGCTTGAAACCTGGGAAGACGTCTCGTGCTCACTCTCACTATCTGCCAGCCCGCCACCATATTCCAGCCACCAATAAAACCAACCGAACCCTCAGCCATCACACCCATCACCCTTCAACCAGCCGTCCATCCACTCTGCGTCGACTTTTCCAGAGGGCCTCTCTTCTTCCATCTTCTTTCGTTCGGCCTCCTTCGCTCGGAAGTCCTTCCAGCGCTCGGCGTCCTGTTGCCGCTCCTCCTGGTGGAGATAAGAAGACCGACCAGGGTAGACTGCATCATCATGGCCAATGTTCATGCAAAAGCAATAGTCTGTTGCTGTGATTTGTCTTTCCTGAAGGGAAACACTTCTCCTGGAAAACGGATAACAAGGCTGCGAGACCGAGTTGCATGCTTCTTCCTGATTATTCATTGACCATTCATTGACCATATTATCATAGTATTTAATCATTCAAATATATCAAATATATTTAAATACCTGTATTTAAGTTTGCTTAATGAGTGTGTTTGATAAGCTTATTAAAGTTAACGATGTGCAGCCATTCTGGCCTTGAATTCCTCTCGTGCTGAGGACATGGGGCACTAAACAAAAGCACTCCTCCATCCTGTTACCTCTGTTGATCATGAGGAGGGCCTGCCTGCTACGTGCCTTTCAATGCCCCCTCAGAACCGTTGTTGAGTTGGTGCAAAACACCTAAAGAAAACCGTCAAAGCACGCCAAGCAGAACATCGGCATTTCCGCATTTCTCTTCGTTTGGGTGTTGGCACAACCGGCGCATCGGTATCTTTTGACACCCCAGTGCTGGTGTGCTGCGGAAAAAGACTCGACTAGACTAGACGTTTTCAAAGGTGATCGCCTCCTTAAGCAGTAGATAAAGCTTGAATGTTGCAGAGCTGTGAGGAAACAAGAAGCTAGACATTTCATACCCCGCTGAAGAGAACTGAGGACCACATGGACCCTAAAAAACACACCATGTGTGGTGGAAAACTGTCTTTGAGGGTGCCATTCTCAGGTCCATGTTAGTTTACGACAGTGTATGTCACTGAAAGAAGGCCTCCTTCTCCTAGTTGTTCATTCGGGGATCAAGGTTCCAGTATTTGCAGCAAGTGTTGATGGAATTTGATGGAAATGGATGGAAACACTCGATCTCATTAAATTAATTATTCATGATGTTCCCTTTCTGGGCAACAAAACAAGGGCAACGAAACGACTCTCTTAGAAGGTTCAACTCCTACGGACTCTGAGAAACTTGCGATGTGAGTAGGAGATCTGGGGACTCCTCCAACATGCTCCGACCCATCCTTCATCTTCCAGGCATTGGGCTCTCTCCCCGACGGCTGAGGACAACTAAACTGATGGAAAACTGTATGTCCGGGTTGCGCAGTGGAACCCCTAGTAGCGTCCTTGCTCCTAGTAGCGATGCCTTTGAATCCGGAACGAAAGGGCTAAGTTGCTGGTATAAAGATCTTTTGATCAATTGACCTCTGTTGCTCCCGGTGGTGACTGAATCTCTTGGGTCCCGTAGTTATAGTTGATGGATACAGCATAATTGGGTGGGAGGACCGAGGCACAAGAGCCAGAAGGATCCACATGGGCAAGGGATAGCAAGGTGGTAGTTCCAGATCAGTGACGCCACATTCGTCACAAAAGCATGCAGGCGAACGTAGTGCTGCTTGCACGGCCGGTTCCGGATGTGTTTCTGAGGAAGTCAGGGGAAAGCTCAGGAAAGGAATGGGAGGAGCATACTGAAGCCCTTCGAGAATCTGAAGCCCTTTGCAGGTCCAACTACTGACTGATACCACTGTAGGCTATCCAGAGTCTTGCTGCAATATATATTTTCTTTTCACACAGTGGAAGGGGTGATCTCCAGAATATGCAAAAGCCCTACAGCAAGCTGTGAGGACTTCTAGGACATTGCGCCTTCGCGGACTGACTGTAGGACATGGCGCGCCAAATGGCTGAGCTGGTCGACGCAAATCGCTTCAGATGTTTCTAGAGGTACAACTCCCCTTGGATGACCAGTCCACCTAACACCACGATGATTCGGAGTGTACCGCTGATCTTCGGGTCAATGGTCAGGTTCGGGGGCCTCAACCACCCAATACTTGGACGGCTCTGTTTCTTCACATCCCCGGAGAAAAAAAAAAACATAGTGACACTCATCACTTGGACGGAAGTACCCGGACCCGATGGAGTCACTGGGACGTCTCCGGATCTCCTGAGTGATCTCGAAGGCATCCTGTGGAGGACCCTGACGCCAAAACATCTCCTGGGAACAACTCGTGGCCGAGTTGGCTTCATTTCGGTTATATCATTGGTCACTCAGTTCAAAGGTTGGCGAGAAAGAATTAAGAAGTTGGAAGGCAAAAACTACTCTTGGCCAACGCTCAATACACATGTTACAATAGATGTGGAATGTGGAATGCTAAACTCATGAATTACAGGTGCATTAAATGACACAATTACATGCTATTGAATGTCCAGATCCCATATGATGGAATCAATTGTCAAAACTCTCAAATCCCTGGACATTCGCATGTTGCCTGATCTCGACGAAACATCCGCATCACGGTGGTAAAAGGGGTGTCCTCCTCGGTGTACTCCTTCGGGAAGGGTCCCTTGATCACGAAGTTCAGCTCCGGATCCGACTCGTTCCCCACGTAGTCTGGCTCCGGGGCCGGCTCCTCTGGCCACCAGTCCTCCACCCACTTGGGCATCTCGATCTTCTCAGGGTTCTTAGGCTTCCGAAGATCTCGATACCAACACTTCATCTCATATGCATCCTGAGCTTCTCTCACGACGAAGCTAAACCACGACCAATACGGTTTATACCTGTTTTCCTGCCTTTTGTTTTCCACAGGCTTCGGGTCGTGGGTTTGGGTACTTGGTGCTTGGTGAGCACCAAATCAAGCACCTCAAGCTACCCAATGCGGAGCGCCCGGAGCCCCTCTCACTCACTCAACCTGGTAGGTTGACCTCCCAGCGTGTCGTCTATCGTCGAAAGACCAAGGTCCCCCCGTGCCATCCTCGGTGGTCGACCCGTCTCAACAGACCCAGCAACCGGTCCAGACATTCCAAAGGGGATTTCTTTCGAAGAGTTCTCACTCACCAAAGCTAAGAAGGACTCAGCATGTCAATGTGGGAATTCAAAAAACATGTGAATGAAACCATGATCATATGTCTACCAGCTTTTCTTGGAGATAGTCGGGGTGCCCCTGTCACATCCACTTACTGGAACTGGTGCGCCCAGCCGGTCCCTCTCTGCGCCGCGCCACAGAGTCGAACTTCACACGGAAGGACCCGTCGTTGGGCCGCTCGTCGGTCGGCGCACGTGACACGCGCGCGGAGACCCATGAGCCGCTCCGTTGGACTTCCACCAGATCTCCCAGGAAGAACCTCAGCTTCTTGTTCCTAGTAGTAAGGCCAGGAGCGCCCCGTTCGTAGCGTCCGATCGCTCCGTTCGCAGCGATGCCCTTTGTTACTTGTAGCGTCCTTCACTGGACATATTTACATATCTCCGAATTCACCAAGGGTTTGTTTTGGCAGAGGGAGACAATGCCTAGCACAAGTGGTTGAAACGTCAGTCTTGACCAGGTCCAAGTGCTGGCCTTCCTCTTTCGATGCACACCAAAATATAAGGCGGCAGCAACATGTATTTTGTGTTCCAACTAATATACATGTACCAGCTTCTTCAAAGTGCCCTCTAATAGAAGTCACTTAGCAAGAAATTTCCACATGGACACTTACATCGTGATTATCAAGCTAAGTGACCTTTTGATCAAACACATACATCGAGATATATCGAGAAATTGACCATGTTGTCCGACAACACACCACTAGAGCCACTCAAAATATCAACAAAAGACCATCCATGGCCCTTGGGGGATGGGAAAGAGTGGAGAGCGGAAGAGTTCAGCTCGAAGATCTTGATCGCTGGCATCCTCCATCAGCACCTGCAGGCTCATGCTTTGGATGTGAATGGCAGGTCATTTCAGGGACATTGAAGGCATGTTGCCAATCCCAGGCCATGACCATCGAAACGCAAAGGGATAGTCAGGCTAGTTGTCTTTTTTAGGGAACAGCTTTTGCGGTGCCATGGATGAAGCTTTGGATGATCCTGCCACAAAGCTCAATGCCCTATCAAAGGATGGGCAGTCCCTTGATTTAATATGGTCCATGGTTCAACTATGTTCAACTGCTGGCCCGAACTGATACATGAATGAGTGCATGGACCCCTGAAATTTGAGCACTCGGATGGTAAGGCGGCTTCGCAAAGCCATGATGAAGCATCTTCCTATGTGGTGTCAGGAAGAGCAGGAGCTAGTTCCAGGTGGTGACCTTCGCTTGGCAGGGAATGGATGGCTGAGGAAAGCCTGGGATGGATGCACGAGGATCAAACGGGTACCTCGTGAGTCCGAAATCAGGAAGGTGGTTTACCAAATCGCCAACATGACTGATGTTTGCACCTTGCTTTCACTTCATCTATTGGTAGACTTAGGGACTGTAAAGGTGGCACTTTTGAAGTCTTTGAAGAAGCTGGTATAATTAAGTAGGTAGACCTAGGGACTGTAAAGGTGGCACTTTGAAGAAGCTGGTATAATTAGGGTACAGTGTTTCTTGCTGCATGCTTTCCATGATGGTTGATGCGGAGTCCTGATTTTCCTATCCAAGGTCCCGCGAAACGTCGATCTGAGAAGGAAGCTTGGGTCCGTGAACAGGTGCCTGGCCTATTTTTTGTGTGGGCCATGAACCATTGCCAGAGTGACATGTTAAGTTAGCCATGCAGTTTATCCATCAGGCACATCGGTGCCATCGGGTTATCTCGCGGCACAAAAAGCTATCTGGTCGACCCTCTACTTCATCCAGCACCCTGGGATCCAGCATGCAGCTGGGAAAGCCAGTTCGATAGCGTTCGATTGTGTTTTTCTGGAATGCATTGTCCATGGGTAGAACCTACAAACATGCATGCATGCGTGCACGTGTGTGTGTATATAAGGAATCCTGATGAGGGGGAAACCCAGCCGATGAATCTCGATTTTCCAATTTTGGACATGTCCGCTATGCAGCTTAGCTGAATGTTACAGTTGGCTCATGACCAAGCTGTTTGTATCTTTGAAATTCTTTGAACAATTGTTCTGCGAGCCTTATCTCTTCTCAACCACTTTGATCAGCATTCCCCCAAGGCAACGCTCTGGATCTTTTCCTGCAGAAGCCCCTGCAAAAAAGCCAGCCTGTGAGGCTGGTTGGTATATTACTTCAAGTCAGTCCTTCGCCCTGTGAAACTGTTACCAGCCTATGTTGGCCAATGTTTGCCATGCATTTGCTCTGCGAGGATGGTGAAGGAAGCAGTGAAGGAAGCGAAGAAGGAGGCAGCTCAGAGAGTGAGAAGGAAAGTGAGGCAGAGACAAAAGCGGGAAGCGAAGCAGGAAGTGAGGAGGGAGAGAGGGGTAGGGGAAGGAAACGAAAAAAAAAGAGTCTCCCAATTCTCCAGCTCCAGTGATCCATGGGGTGAAGAAGGGTGCAGTGCAGGAATCAAACAATGAGGTGGTGAGAAGCTTGCACTCCGAATTCGAAGATGCTGTGAGTGCACCTGAGTCAGAAGATGAAGGGGCTCAGGGTTCAGGTGAGAAAGAAGAGGAAGCTGAGAAAGAATCTGCAAAAGGTTCTGAAAGAGGAGGAGATGAGGCTGAAAAAGCTTCAGCTGAAGATTCCGAGGATTCAGAAGAAGAGGATGCAAAGGAGGCGGCAAAAGATGAGAAGGACGATGATGTGAAAGAGCCAGGAAAAGATGAGGAAGAGTTAGAACTAAGTCCAAAGGGTACAGAAGAGGATACAGAAGCTTCTGATCAAGAGTCGGAAGAGGAAGGAGAATCAGTGAAGGAATCCACAGTGGAAGATGCAAAGAAAGGAAACGAAGGAAAAGAAGAACAGGAAACGGATGAAGAAGATGCGAATGACCCTGAAGAAGGAAATGCAAAATCAGAAGATTACAAAGGATCAGAAGCTGCAGAGGGTCTTGAAACAGCAAAGGACTCAGAAGATGACACGGAGTCAGAAAAAGAAGGCCAGGACTCAAAAAAAGAAGATGCAAAGGATTCAGAGGATGACTCCGCATCAGAAGGCAAGGATTCCGAAAAAGAAAGCGAATGCGAGGATGATGCGGAGTCAGAGAAGGATGAAGAGGAGGACACAAAGGGTTCAGTAAAAGAGGATGTGGAGGAAGAACAGCTAGGGTCTGACTCAGAAAAGGACCATACAAAGGAAGAGGTGGAGGAGCCAGAAGAAGAAGAAGAGTCGACTGAGGCTGAGAAAGAAGAGCAAAGGTCTGAAGAAAATGATGAGAAGGACGAAAAAGAAGAGGCTGAGGACAGTGAGAAAGAAGAAATGAAGGAATCCGCAGTGGAAGATGCAAAGAAAGGAAATGAAGGAAAAGAAGGACAGGAAACGGATGAAGAAGATGCGAATGACCCTGAAGAAGCAAATGCAAAATCAGAAGATTACAAAGGATCAGAAGCAGAGGGTCTTGAAACAGCAGAGGACTCAGAAGATGACACGGAGTCAGAAAAAGAATGCCAGGACAAAAAAAAAGGTGCAAAGGATTCAGAGGATGACTCCGCATCAGAAGGCAAGGATTCTGAAAAAGAAAGCGAATGCGAGGATGATGCGGAGTCAGAGAAGGATGAAGAGGAGGACACAAAGGGTTCTGAAGAGGAAGATGTTGCAAAGGAAGAGGTGGAGGACTCAAAAGCAGAAGGTACAAAGCCAGCAGAAGCAATGGAGGTTGAGCCGTCCGAAGAAGAAGAAAAACGTGAGGAGAATAAACCGAATGGAAAAGAAGAGGCAACAAGTTCAGAGGAGCAAAAGTCAGAAGCTGAGGATGAGAAGGCTGAGAGAATGCAAAGTGTCCGACCACCTCGAGGTCGCCCAAGTGCTGCTGCACTTGGCTTCTCAACAGTTGGTCTGACAGATCAACAAACGGAAGACATCATGAATGGGAAGATGAAGATGCCAAAAGGAAAAGCCAAGGCCAAAGCCAAAGCCAAGGCATCACCAGTGCCAAAGAAAGGAAAAAGAAACAGATCCCAACCAAAGAAGGATGCTGCAGATGAGACAGAGGACACGGATGATGTCAGCATCAGCCCATTCGAGCCTGTGAAGATCTCGGATGAATCTGACAGTTCAAGCAGCAGCAACAGCGATGGTGAGGATGAAAAGCCAAAAGCTGCCCCCAAGATGAAAGCCAAGGCAGGGAACACTTTTCGAATTCGACATGAATTCCCGAAGACCAACATCAGACGTTGGATGACTCCAGGTTCAAGGTTTGAGATGCCACCAGACCTTCCAAGTCGAAAAGCAGTCAGAAAAGCAAAGGCTAAGCTAAAGCAACAAAAGATCGACAGTATGATTCGCAAGCTCAATGGTGGCATTTCCAGTTTGGAAGCTGTGAGAAGAGCAAAGGCTAGGTTAGGACAAACAACGGATGTTTCAAGCAGCCATGTGAAGGAGAAAAGTAAAGATAAGGTGAAGGCTGTTAAGGAAGACAAAGGCAAGAAAAGGACTGAAAAGAGGGAGACACAGGACCAGGACCATCCGTCGCAGAATGCATTGGCACTTCCTGTCCCAAAACACCGACGTCGAACAAAGAGCTGGAGATCCTAGACTTAACAATCCGTTACATGTGTGGGGATTCGTTTTAAAACAGCAAATATATTCAGGTTCACCATTTGCTGCACCAAACGCCAAGGAAGTCCTGTGGCTACCAAAGACCCTGATGAGCCCATGGATGCCGTTGTGCCCAGTTCCTCCAAGCCCAAGGCGCCTGAGTTTCCATTAGAGCAGCCAATAGTCTCCTCCATTTCCTGCACCACTCCCAACAAAGTGCCATGCATGCATGATTGATCCCTCGACTCACTGCCCCCTTGCTCGAAGGAAGCTGATGAGAGCTCAACGACTGTCCACCACCAGGACTTTCCGTTCGCATCGTTCAAGGTAGCAATAAATAGGATTCAAGCGGTTGCACTATCAAAGGCCAACTGCAGAGTCCCATGCCCTGAAGATCAGTTAGCGCTCTTACGTCAAAAGCAGGGAAAGCCAAAAAGGTTGAAACTCAGCTTCAAACTTTCTCGCAACCACAGTAGCTACCACACTCTTAGAACACTTGCTTTGTCACTGTGAAACTTTGGTGTTGTTTCAAATGCATATCACAACAAAAACATTAGCTGCAGTAACTAAGGAATTATGAACTCATTGAACGCGCTGATGTACAGGATTGGGTGATTGAGACGCGTGTGCGGAAGGGTGGCAAGCAAGAAGGGAATGTATACAAGGTGTTCATTTCCCCCGAGGGTGCAAAAATCTATTCCCGGAGCAAGGCAGTCAAGGCTGGAATGCCTGTCACTGGTGCTCCCACTGATGGTCGAAAGAGCCGTCACAAGAAGAAACAGTAAAGACAGCTAGCTGAGGGACTTAAGTTGGAATCAGTTCTTTTTACTGTGTGGTGCTTTTTGCTTTGGTTGTGTGAAGTCTTCAGCAGGGTATTTTCTGGGGTGCGGCAACCCTCTGACCTCTGAAAAGTTCAAACAAATTGGTATTTATATACGACTTGTCTGCAAATAGTGAGGGATGCCTTTTCTGGTCGATGTGCAACTGACAATGGTTGCGAATCCTGGGGGAGTGGCGTTATCGTGTGAAAAAGCTCATTCTGGTTTGCACATGTCCATGCAATGATTAGGGCTGCCAGCATATTGGAAAGTCGCATGGGTTCGGACTTGATGCATGCCCATGCATGAGTTGTGCGGGGCTCCCATCAGTGGCCCATCAGCTGGCAATGACCAGTTGAAGGCAAACAATGAAAGCTAGTAAACTAGTACTGATTCTGGCCTTCCTTTCCCAATTGCAGCTTCCTGAAGAGCACAATGATTTCGTTCCCTGGTTGCACCTTTTGGGTGATGTGAATTCATTTTTCCCAGCTTTGCTAGTTGCCACTGGCTACCTGCATCTACTTACTTCAAATCCGGTGTCCACACATCCACTGTCCCATGAAGTCCTGAGGTTGAAGTCTGCGCAGGATGTGGAAACCTGAGCAGAGGGATGCGCATGGCCAATTGGAAGGGGAAATCCTTTGACGTGGCTTGGCACCAAGAGATGTGGTGTTGGGATGTAGCTACCTGAACAAGAAAGTCCATGTTGCAATCCTGATCGATCAGTCGATTTACTTGATATTATGAAGTGTGATCAGCGGTCGATATATACAAAGGTCTATAGAGATGATAGCTTGTGTCAAATTGGGAATCTTGTACAACATCCACGTATGAACTAGCTGAGATTCTATACAGCAAGAACCACGACTTCATGCGCACAGTCGGGTTTCTTGCTGTGGTGGCTGCTGCATCTGTTCTGCAATTGTCCGGTCTGTCGAAGGCATTTGCAATGGTTGGGATTAGTTCATTAGTGTTGTTTAGTGTCCTAGGTATGGAACACCAAACCTGGAGGGGTGCTGGTGTTTGCACCTCCGTGCGCTACCTGGATCTTCCTTAGTTCCAGTGTGACTGGACGTAGTTGGAGCCGTCCTGAAGGCAATGGATGCAAATGCGTGACTCTTGCAAATATTTTTGCACACCGTATGATCTACGTGCTACTCAGCAGCTGATATGTTTCATGCAGTTGGGTAAAGCTAGTGTGAGGCTACTGTGCACACATGTGTTCTTACAACAACCAGCCGCGTGAGGTTGTACTTTGCTGTGAAGCGCAGGGTGAGGATCCTAATTGAGCAGCCGGCGAGTTCAGCAACTTGGCTGGACTAGCTGCAGAGATCTTGCAGCCACTAGGATTGGAGTCTATACTAGGCGATATTTTTGATTTGTACTTTCTAGGTATATTGCTTTCGATCTGTCAAAAAACTCAGTCAGCGCAAGAGAATTTAAAGTACTGTTTTGACTGACAACAATCAGCCCAAAGCTGGCCATAGTTCATTTGGCTTCAGGGTCCATCTTGGGAGGGTTACAGCCTTCAATGGGTGTAAAAACCACTTTCCTTTTTGAGTCTAAGCTGCAACACTCCAAATGGACCCCGACATTCAAAGACCTGTGCACACACTAGATGAGGTTCTTTGGGTGTGGCCACCTATGCGGCGCTTCTTACGATGGTCTGGGTGCAGGACTATGTTTCCAAAGTATACTGCGTCGAATGCATTGGCCAAGAGGCCACAAAGCCAAGACTACCTTTAAAACAGTACTTTCGTGTTTTATGGTCTTCGCATCTGACTTTGCCATGTATGATTGAAATCAACTGGCCATGATCATGCATGGCACGACCTAAATAGCAAGCTGATCTGTCTGTTTTGAAACCCGCAGCCCAGTTGCAGGAGGGTGGCCTTTCCCATGGGTGCCTATGGTGGAAAAACACTTAAGATGACAGTGCCCCTTGATGGCAGCCAAGGTTTGTGCATAAACAATGGGTGGGGCAGCTGTTGTCAAAGGTCATTATGACATCGACCATATGGCGACCTAGGATTTGGTACTGGTGTTGTTATCGAAGGTTATTATCATGTGCAACAATGGCCTTGGCACTGGTGTTGTAGAATGGCGACCTAGGATTTGGAGCAACTTGCCCAGCATCCACAGCCTACACCGGCCAATACCTATAAAGCTTCTCAAAGAAACGTTGGCCAGGAGACAGTGGGGGAGTTGGTGATCTTGAGATGCTTTTGGGGGCACAATTGTGGCTCACGAGTAATGCATGCAGGATTGATTAAGAATCTATTTTTGTGGCACACAGGTTCAGGTTGCTAGGTCACACAAGCCCAAATAATCGAAGATTGAGTCATGGCTGGGATATCAAAAGTGGTCATCTTCTACAACCTCACCCAAAACCTGCAGAGCCATTCACATGACAGTATGTGGTGGCCAAACTGCTAGGATCAATGGAAAGTCGGACCTGGTCAAGGTGGAGCAAAAGTCCGGAAGAACTACTGTGACTGGGAATTCGGCAAAGCTCCGCGAGTCAGCCCACTATCCACTTCAATTTGGGCTGGCAGTGGCAAACCTGATCAATCCCAAGGGTTCTCCAGACACTTCTACGGACTGAGTTGGGATGTGTTGTATGCGCAGTAACTGTTAATTCTGGATCCAATTGGCGGTAGGTCAACTTGCGTGACCAAGGGCATTAATGGTTCTTCAAATTGATATCCCAATTTGAGGTCACTTGGGCCTCTAAAAGGTCACTTAGGCACTTCAATTAGAGCCCTGCACTTGAACGATCCCAACTACCATTCACACTTGCCCCCTGTGACTCACCCACTCTACCCTGAGGAGATCACTATAGGTGCTGCAGACCCAGACTGGTCCGATGATGAGGGCGCCATAGATGACCTAATCAAGGGTCGTTCCCGGGCCAAGTGGCGGTGGTGGTAGGCCACTTGACAGGAACCAAACTGCAGGAAGGAAATTGATCTGATTGCAAATTGTGCATGCATTGTAGCACTTGGAAACATCGAGATCGATATATATATTTATATTAGCTGGTATATATTAGTCGCGCATGATATTGTGTGATGCATATGAAGCCATTCGTGCTCCTGCCAGCTGTAAACCAAAACAACTTGGAAGTTGGAAGGGCTATGAACAGGAAACTCCGGCGCTGGGTAGCTTTTCTGCAAGCCATGTCGGGTGAACGGATCTGCCTTTCTTGCTGGGCGGAGTTTCTACAACCTTACTTAACCAGGCTGATATGCATGCATGCGTGCAATATCTTTTTTGTTGTACTGGCTGCCACTGGCCGCCAACTGTTTCATGACTCATGACATAGTCGCTTGCAGGGAAGAGTACCAAGAGCTGATCCAAATCTCACGAGACTGCCGATGTGATCTCGATGATTGAGAATGTGGCATGATGGCTAAATTTGATTTTCACCATCCACCGCATGCAAGTCTAATTCGATCCGGGTGATTACATTCGGATGAGGTGGCACGTTAATTTACAAATTGAACAATACCCAACATCCCACACCACGATCCGCAATCAACATCCCTGTTCCATTGGGCCCCGGGCCACCTTTTGACTTTCTCAAGCACCTGTGACGGCACAAGGTCCAGCATAGCACATGGTGCCTCGATATATCACTGCGATATAGTGGTCCTAGCGCAGAAATATCGAGATTGGTCTTTTGGAACTGCACAGTGTGCAAATCACTCTAGAATGTGCGTGTCAGTGCGTGTCAGTTGCGTGTCAGTTTGTATATCGAATGCAATATCGAATGGTCACTTAGATATATCGAATGGTCACTTAAGCCTTCCAGTAGTCACTTAGTGTCCACTTGTCTGGATTTGTATATCGAGACTGGTGCGTGTCACTTGCGTGTCAGACTCGGCTCATTTTGTGGCATTTTGCCACTTTCTGGGGACTCGCGATATCGACCCTAGAGGCCTGAGTTTTGGGTTGAGCCAGGATTCATGAATCAATTTCAGAAACGCGATCTAGTCTCACCAAAATCTACCATATCGATGACCCGGCCATGTTTTTCAGGACCCATGGCCAAAGCAAAGCAAACTGTCAAGTCTCGAGAGGTTGCATCAAGCTCAGGTGATGCATACAGGGCTGCCAGGGAAGAGAAGAAGGTTGTGAAAGAACCGACCGAGAAGACATCGAAGGAGGCTGAGAGGTTGAAGAAGAAGGATAAGAAAACGCGGGTCGAGGCTGACCTGGATGAGAAGACTTCAAATATGGCTGACACAGAAGAAAAGAAAGGATCGAAGGCTGAAACGAAGACTTCCAAAGAGGCGGAGAGCTGGAAGGAAAAGGAGGACAAGAAGATTATGAAGGAACCTGCCAAAGAAGCAATGACGGAGGAAAAGATTGAAGTGAAGACTTCCAAGGAGGCTGGGAGTTTGAAGGTCAAGGAGAAGAAGGAAAAGAAGACTTCAAAGGAGGCTGACACAAAGAAGGCTGGCATAGAGGAGAAGGTCAAGGAGAAGAAGGAAAAGACGACTTCAAAGGAGGCTGGCATAGAGGAGAAGGTCAAGGAGAAGAAGGAAAAGAAGACTTCAAAGGAGGCTGACACAAAGGAGGCTGATGCAGAGGAGAAGAAAGAGGCAGAGAAAGATGACACCAAGACGTCCAAAGAGGCCGAGAGTTCAAAGCACGAGAAGAAGGCAAAAAAGAAAGAGGCAGAAGCAATGGCAAATGCAAGCAAGATAGGTGAAGCCGAGAGTTGCAAGGCAAAGAAGACTTCGGATGACAAGGAAAGTGCAGGAGAAGTGCAGGGTGTCACAGCTAAGTTTCTGGATCGGCTGAACGCTGAGAGTATGATTATAGAAGAGAAGATCCGTGCCCAAGTCGAGGCGAGGAGACTTGCGAAAGAAGTGAGAAGGATGTCGAGAGATGATAAGGAAGCAACACAGGTTGAGAAGACATCCAAGGAGGGTGGGAGTTCCAAGATTGAGGAGAAGAAGAAGGCCAGGGCCAGTAAGGATGCAGATGGAGATGCAAAGGCTTTGAACGACAATGAAAAGGTTTCCAAGGAGGCTGAGAGTTCAAAGGGCAAGGAGCAGAAGGAAACAAAGACTAGGAAGGAAGCTGACACAGAAGCAAAGACAGAGGCAAAGAAAGATGAGGCGAAGACTTCCAAGGAGGCCGAGAGTTCAACACACA
>CAXAMN010009668.1:808239-874762 GCA_963970005.1 Durusdinium trenchii
CACACACAGTGAAGCATCTACAACAGCATCAGGCAGTGGCAGTGCTGGGTCAATCTCTCAGAAAAAGGCAAAGCCAAGTGTGAGTGAGAATGATCGAGACAAGAGAGCACATGATACCAAACCAACAGGAGAGAGTCCAGACAAGAAGAAAATCAGGCCTCAAGCGACACAGGACCTCGGGCTCGGGCTTGGGGTGCTTTACTTTGGCCATGCTGCAAAAAAGTTTAGTTTTAACAGCTGTGCAAATTACCAAAAAGATCATTCAATCCACTTCTGCTCTTTGTTTGGAGCCTGCCTTCACGCAGGAGGATCTCAGCCGTGCAGCATCTCGATTGGATTTCCCATCGCCTCCACCTCCAGTGGAAAGGGTCAAGACTATGCCCAGTCTGGAGTTGCTCGATACACCATTGGAGACACCATCATCGGGGAGACCATCTACAACTAGCCCTCCAACTACCAACTCGGAGAACCAGGACCTCATATCCTGCTAATCAGGTTGTATAATTATGAAATAAAGATATCGTATACATATAGTACCACCTAATATCACCTAATATATTGGATTGTAACCCTCTTCTCTGTCAATCCCGCTCAACAGCCAACATTGCTGCACGCAGGACATCTCAGACCAACCTTCCAAGCCCATGCGCCCTGCAAAACAGGCCCGTGTGAAGATTCTCACCCCCGAGGAAAAGGCAGACTTGGAATCCATGGCTTCACCAAGTGGGATGCCACCTGATGAAAGGAAAAAACAGTACTCTGCAATGCGTAGGGCCATTGTCAAGACCTGTGAACCAGCACTTCTGGCCAAATTCCAGTTGGCAAGCGATGGGGAGAGGCCGATCATATGTTGCTGATCACCCTTTACATAGCGACCTGTTGTCTCTCCCGTGCATGACTGTTAGTTGTACTCCATCCCTCGTAACAGGTGGTCAATGCTCAAGCAGTGGCTGCTGAATGACGGCAAAACAGATTCCATTACGGTGGAGGAGAAATTCACCAAGTTTGTGGAGCAACTACGGACAGATCGGTACGTGACTGTAGCATGGCCTAAATTTTAAAAGCACAATATCTGCACACTGCAGTTCTTGGGGTTCTCATGTGTGTGTGCAATATTCGTGTGCGCAATGAATCCGAGACTTCCTTAGACTAGGTTACAAAGCTCCAACTTCAGAAAATGTACGGCAAGAGCAAGGAGAGCAAGGCTTTCATAGCCGAATTGATTAAAGGCTCCTAGCATGCAATATATGTTTTTTTCAACATAGTACGATGCAAACCTAGGGCCCCAAGATTCATCAATTGCTGAATACTCCACCAAGGCCAGGCAGGGACACCTCACCCGCAAGCACCCAACCTTGAGTCAGCGCGGATGTACAAGGTGCTGCGTGAGATCGCAGAGTGCACCAGCACCGGCTCTCGGAGTGACCATGCACTCTCGACAGGTGGTAGGGTGCGGGATGAGCAAATGAAAGCAATGATTTCGAAGCAGTTGGGTGTCGCTTTGGGTAACCTAGAAGAGCAAGGATTGGTGGACCTAAAGACAGGCCGTATTGCAGGGAAGAAAGCAAAGAAGCAAAAGACACCTGAACAACTAGCTCTAGGTGAAGTCAGAACACTTGGGAACAAGTTCCTTGATGAAATTAAACATGTATCGATCTTTGAACTTGCATGCATGTAACCGGTTCGAGTCGAATTGTTTCGATCCCAGGTTCAAGCGGTTGATCAATGACATTCCATCGTGCATCAACGAGATCACATCGCATGATGTCAGGAACTCTGAGGAGCTGGCCCCTTTGCTATATGTTAAACAGTGGCTGGGAAACTGAATGAAACTGTTGTATCGGAAACTCGATATTAGATTAGATAGTCGCGTGATATTTCATACTATTTCACTGTGGGAGGTCCGGGTTCTTCGTGGTCATGAACCAGATCTGGAGTCGCGTCACGTTGTGGTCTTGGAAAAGCTTGAGACACCAGTTTCAGCAATCGATGCTGATACGTTTATGGCGTTTGTTGAAGACCAGAAGCCTTTTTTGACCATGGTCGAAACAGACGTCCGTGATGCTAAGCGCCGAGTGGCAAATGCCAAAGGGCCCAAAAAGCGCCGCCAAGCAGCTTGAGTTGGTGTAAAAGTTCGGGGTTTCTTCGGAACACGGTCTTTAGTCTTAGACCGTGAGAAGAGCTTAAAGACTGGGATCGATGTCGCTGAGAAAAATCTTTGACCCATGCTTGCCCACCCATGACTTCACTGGTGTGCCTCATCGCACTTGGAGATGTGGGTTGCGTCCAGTGGCAGCTGCACGGGCAGCAAGAGTGATCGCAGGGGCCACTCAAGGGGAGTTGAGTGGGTTGTTTGTAGAGGGAATCACGAGCTCACATGATTGCACCTGGTACCTCTAGACCTGTTTCGATCCTTGTTTTATTTCCAGCTTGGATGCACTAAAGTCATGTATATACAGCTGGCATGCTACTTTAATTCACCCTTTAAGCTGTTGCGACTATGGACCTGGTCGAAGAGTTCTTGGAGCTTGGACGTCGGGTCTTTCGACTGCAGTTCAATCGACATGGGTGTGTCTATTATAATCATCAATCATTTGCAAAATGTCTCAGTCGACTCCCCGTATACTATGCCCCAGGTCAGTGTATCCACTCTGATGGGTTTGCTGTCGGTGATTCGGAGAAGGTTTCCCAGAAGACTTCTCCCGTAACTTGCCATATGTATTTCATGCTTGACCCAGTGCTCTTTTCAACCACATATCGATCGCAATTGTTTTTCATTTGAGGCCCAACTTGGTGGAACTCTTGAACATTAAGGCAACAAAGGATGACCGGAATGCACCTAGAAACTTCTGGAATTGGGTCAACAAGCAACCATGGAGAAGAATGTTGCCAAACCCAGTCGAGTGCTTCAGCTGTATAATCTCTCTGTCCATATATGCCAGTCTCAATTTCGAACTGTAAAGCCAGAGTGGTACTGAGGGTACAAGTGGTGCTTCAAGATGTTGCTGCAGAACAGCAACACTACATGGGTAGCTGGCATCTTTTCCTACCTTCTGAAGTGTCCTATGGCTTAAGTTTGTGAGCGCAACATGCTATGCTTTAATACATGTGCTATACATGGATCCTATATAGTGCGAGGTTTGCATCGATGTATCACTACAGCTTCGAATTGTTTCAGCAACGCTTTTTGGGAGAACCAGGGGTGACTTGGTCAAATTCATGTTGATTGCGCAAGCAGTGGCACTGGTATACTTATGCAGCAGCTGTCAGCTGTCATAATATCTTCACGCCTGACATTCCTCAGGCAATCGATCGGTTTTGGGAGCATATGAAAAGCACTAAGTTCTTCAGGCAACATCCGATCCTGTCGGATCCTGCGACATGTTTGCATGGGAGGACACAGCATGCATGCTAGCAAGTCCAGCTTGGAAGTCATGGCCACATCGGTGCATGCTCTGCATTCTAGGCGACAGATTTATCGAGATGCATCCCTTTGATTTGCCACGGCGATGATGCTGAATGTCATCGACGCAGGAGCTTCATGGTGACAAGCTTTGCCTCTTTAGTTGTTGGAAACTGTTCTCCGTTTGACAACCGCTATGTGACATACTGTGTTGACAACAACAGAGCTTGCCCAGAGACCTTAGACTGCTTAGACAGTTGGCTTGCTTGGAGCTATACTGAGCTCATGAATGGAAAGTGGGTGGAGCATGGGCCTTGGTCAGAGGCCCTCCCAAGCCGAAGCAGCAAAGGTGGCAAGCTCATTGCAGGTGGCTACCGGGGGATCCTGTGCGTCATGCGAGGGGACGAGAAATTTGTGCAGAAAGCCTTCCACATGCGAGTCTCTTGGGTGTCAGAGCAGGTTTGCTGGATGTGTTGTGCATCCAGAGTGCGGGATTCACTGAACCTATACACTTACTTTGGGCCAGGAGCAACACACCGACTGTCCCTCATAAGTTTGAGCGATTTCATTTCCGATATCAGCAAGGGCTGTGCGTGGATTCGGGTCCCTGGCTTCCAACCTGAAATGCTTTTCTATGACTTCTTGCATGTTTTCGACCTGACAATGGTCCCAGATGCAGCAGCAACAGCATTTTGGCTGGACCGTCATTTTGTTTTCTGCATGGGTGAGAATGGGAGACCTTTGCAACAGCATCCCTGGTTTGCAATGTTTTCTGCATTGGCCCCTGGCGCCTGAGGCATTAGTTGAGCTGTCTGAGGATGACTCTGTGTGGCCTGGTCAGTCAGTTGATGACCGTTTGCGCTATGCTCACGTGCAATTCGTGAAGTTGTGTCGTGAACAGAAAATCAGACTTTCAGCTGCTCTTAAATGTGGGGACTGAGAGTAGCATGTAGTTTGTTTGAGTGGTGCCAAGTACACTGAGAACTGCCTAAGGAAACAAGGGACAGGTGTTCAGCTTGCATCTTTTTGGCAATTTCAGTGAACTGTGCAAATGCATATGCCAAGAAGACATTGTTCTGACTGATGGTACCTGTGCACGACCTTTTTGAGACTTGAGGAAGCAATTGATTGCAAACAAAAAGTCGTTCCCCAGCTTGGCACAGAAACATTTCAATGGATCTGACTCTTAGCTTTTGCAAACATACGTGAATAGCTAGTGTGCTGATTTAGCATTGCAGCCTGGCTTTTCTCAGGAATCGGTGATTCTTGCCAGATGGCTGATGGGGATAACAGTTGCGATTGCTGTGAAGCGCCCGGATGATGAACATGCGCAGTGGCTCGACTCATCTGCAGCCTGTATGTTTGGATTGGCATGATAGTCTGCATGCTAGCTGTTTGAGTGATATTTTTAACCACGAGGCTGAGAGCAGCTGTCTTCATCAATGCTGTGGCTATCCGTCAAGCAGTTTCCTTGTCGCATGGTCCAATCCTGCCTCCGCATTGCATCAGAAAATTGCAAACTGCGAATTATTTGCTTCACAGTGCCATCAACTGCACCTTGGCCACTTGAAGGCTAGAAGTGGCTAGCAGCTGATTAAGCTTGGCAAGTGTGAGTGCATGCGCAATGATGGTTGCAGCTGATAGAGTTTTGGGAAACTGAGGGCTTGCCCAGGGGGCAATTGCAGCTGGTCACCTTCGGTGGAAGATTCGGCCAAAGCTTCACAAGTTTCTCGAATGGATGGATCGATACACTGGTAGGTCAAGTATAGAGTAAGGAGCATCTTTTTTAACAAGTGTGGGAAGGAGAGCACATCTTACAGTTGAGGCTTGACCACATCTGTTTAGACCAAGCGCCACTTTTATCACCACTTTGGACATCCACATATGGTGACGAAGACATGGTTCTTGGGTTGGCACTGGTGCAGTGCTGCTTGTGATGCATCGACGTGGGTTCATAAGCATAAACATGTCATGCGTCGAGCGCGCGTCTAAGGTAGGGAAGGTGAAGCAGTTTGCAATGATGGCAAAGCCACACTTACTGGGACGACAGGTCCTCCTGCGATACGCATCCTATGTGTGTTGCCGATGGCTCCGGCAGCTAGAAGGGCAAAAAGGTTGAAACCAGTTACATTCAGTATTCTGTGTCCAACAGTGTGTCAACCCTGCTCTCAGCGATGTCCCAAGCGGATACCGAGCCTTGTGGAGTTCATCGATGGCAAAGTCCAGCAAGAAGTGTTGGGAGTGGAAAGGTGGAAAGTGGAGCAGGGCTGGGTACCAAGTCACATGGTTTGACCACCTCCTCAACCCAAGTGCCCGCCCCAAGAACGCAAGTGACCACTTTATATCCTAAGTGACCACATTACATCCCAAGTGACCATTGCCAGCTTCTTCTAAGTGACCTTTTGTTTCATAGATGGCTTAAGTGACCTCTATAGATCATAAAACATCAAGAGGTCACTTTGAAGAAGCTGGTTTATAAACATATACATATATATATACATACATCTCTCTATATATATATATTATACATCCTACAGATCCTACATCATTCTACTACCCATAAAATATGACAACTAAGTAAAGTGTGTGTCGGCTCTGAGCAACTGAATCCCTCGACGGCCGCCCTGATATAGCGTGCCAGGGACCTGAGTGGGATGAAGACTCAGGTGAAAAGATGTGAGAAGACTCCGCAAAGCATTTTCTACTTCATCCTGATGCAAACAACCAGGATTTCAGAGAGTGCTTGAATCGTAGCCTTTTTCCCATGAGCAGTGGAAAAACGCATGAAACGATCGGCTCTTTTCAGCTCTGTCAATGTCCGAGCTGCATCATACTCTTGCTTCTTGTCCAGTGTCTTCGGCCTCCTCGGCAGCTTCCGCCCGCTGGGCGCCGTCACGGCAAAGCCGCCGAAGCCGCCGTCGTCCAGGGGGACGAGCGCCAGGGTGACGAGCAGCGTCCAAAGGCGACAGCGGTCCGAGCGGGGCGGGCCAGGGCGGACCATGGCGATCTGCGGTTCTCCCTACTCCAGCGGCCGGGGAGGAGGTCACGGCACTGTGTGAACCGGGTGCATGCTACACAGAGCTGTTTTTTTTCACCAAGACATGCTACAAATAGGTTTCGACATGTTTCGACCCATCCCACAATCTCACTTGCTGGAGGTGGTTCAGGGCAATCGTCCTTTCTTCTTGCGTCACACGTGTCAATGGACAGCTTCTTGATGGTCCACTCCAGCTGATTATCTTGCTATGTACAGGGAGGAGAGTGAGATAGAGCAGGAGACACAGTATTCCTACAGGTTCCTGAGCGAGAACAGTGCATTGTCACACTAGGAAGGGTACAGTATTTCTACATTGCCAACTCCTCGTGGTTGCCCATCATGCTTGCCCCTCTTTTACCTTCCCCCCACGAAAAGCGAAGCACATGAGTCTACTCGCCAGTCAAGGCGGGTATGATGGATTAAAGCTTAAAAGGAGTGCAACTGGGGCCACACTGGTAGTAGCATCGCTTGTCTCCTTGGGACCCAAGTTGGCACAAGTCAGCACGCCGCGGATGGCTGGGATTTCGACATGACGATTGCCAATATAGGTTGAGTTGAGTGATGGCGAGTGTTACTTACTTATGGGACTTATGGGATGAGGATGCAACAGTACGCGCTGCATGCAGGCTCCATATGTATGTGTCCAGGGTGCGTTGGGCGTGGCAGTGTTCTTGAGCCTAAATGACAACCGAGCCTAGAAAACAAACATCCCCACACCCTTCGCATGAGCGGCTACTTCCGCTTCCGAGATGCTGTCCACAACTGTTTGTTGAAAGACTTCCAGCTTCGTGGGAACAATGAAATCCACAACAAACATATGATAATATATGATACTTAATCAATCAGTCTAGCGCAAGGCTGCATGGTTCCAATATATGTTCCAATACCATCTTGGGTCATAGTTATTGTACCTATGACTCGCCGCTCCTTCCTGCCAGGAACCCACTTCAAACCAGAACCAACCCAATATCTAGTATATAGATGTAAATAGCAGGTTTTACTATGATCACTGAGAGTGATTTTGAATAGAATCCTATCCTGACCAGTGATGTTACCAACATATACCAACTGAGACTCACCCACCTAAACACCTAAACTGTCCTAGTCAAGGTGGTATTCCTCCTGCTTGATGGATGTTAATGGAATATATGTGGCCTGTGAAAAAAAAAGAACTGTCCTGGAGGCCCTGCTACGATTCTCTTAAGGTCTTTCGTCTTTGGCACTTTTGGTGGTGTAATAAACGTGATGACTTCCCGGAAATGCAGATAGAGACCCAAACCCTACGACCAAACCTCTTCAGGTTCTCTGCTGGTTCATGGTGGCTTTTCCGGGGTCCCACGACAACGGATCACCCAACTCAGCGAATTGGCCCTCCGGGCAAAAAACTGTCTGGATATAGCCTAGACCCCATATCACCTTCACCCAAACAAACTTCTCAGACAAGAACGACGAATGAGGTGTGGAGCCTCATCTTCCGCATGGATCTGTGTCCATTCCATGTCCTTCAGTCCAGTTCCACGCCTGGTGGCCCCTCTGAAGCACCGGCATCGTTGTCCTGGTGCAGCTCAAAGGCCTCGACGACGCGAGTTAGCGGCATTTTTCGGCGACGTGAGGTTGGGAGAAAGGCAGCCTTGGTTGAATGGATGTCTTGGGAGGGACATAGATGTTCCAATACAAGAACATATTGATGTCTCAATCTGGACTGGACATGACAGGACAAATGTTGTCTTTGGGGAGATCTGTGTGGATGTCAAAAAATCCTGAGAGAGGGAGAGCGAGAGAGAGAGAGAGAGAGAGAAAGAGATAGAGAATTAATTAACACAAAAAAACAAGAAAACCTGAGGATGGAGGCGGGCATGTCTTGTTGGTTAATTAGTTTTCCTGGAGGCTTGAAAGGGCATGACAAGTACAGCCAAATGAATTAAGCATCTTAAAAACACATGACAAACATGTCCAAAGGTTTTGTATGCAAGTGTAAACAAAAAAACTACTGGCACAAATAATCACGGCAGCAACCAGAAGTGAGACAGCAAATAAACAAAGAACAACATGCGTGACAAAAACGCGAAAGCGCACGGATATATATATATATATATATGAGCGGCGATCTAAACCTCTTACATGTGGTAGTGGACATTGGAAGCAGGGTATCGCTTTTTGTTCCCGACCCTATCGTTCTTGAAGGTTTCCGATCATTTTGTGAATCAGCACAACCAACATGCAAATATAGCTACGCACTCACAAGGGCAACTGCTTCTTTTTTCGCGGTGTCAGAGTTTGATGAACTGGACGAAGAAGATGAGGAGCTGGAGGAAACCAGCCCTGCCCTTCGCAACTTCGCTGCAAAGGCTTCTCTTTGTGCCTTGCTGCGTTCTCTCCGTCTGTTAACACGCTGCTGCAATTTCTGCAATTCTTCCTCAAAGTCAACTCCAGAGCCATGCTTTCGAGTCTTGCCTTCAGGCAAATATGCTTGCTGGTACTCTTGCTTCCTGGACAATCCAGTGTTCTCATGTCTTCCTAGGGGCTGAGGGTTTGTCATCCAAGTCTCCTTACCAGAGCCCCAGAAACCGCGGCGCCAGCTTGCTGGCAGCCCGCAATCCTCGATATTGAAATCATCAATTTCTGTCAGGGCGCTTGTAGACAGAACTAACACCGAGAAAAAGTCAGCAGCAAGCAAGTGCACTTTTTCACGACAGGGTGGATGGTTTCTCCCTATCCTGCCGCCTGTGATGGAGGGCGCCTCCACCACAGGATACCCCTAACTCAGTCAGGATGTCCACCTATCGAAGAATTTCTTCGATCTCTTCTTGGACTGCCCAACCACTGCTTTCATCTTCTTCTTGTTCTCCTTGTGCTCCATTGAACAACACTTCACTGCTTTCGAGGAGGTCGCCCATGACATACCACGTCAACTACTTCTCCGCAATGAGCTCTCGCCTCTGAAGATCAAATGCACTGTAGTCCTCATTTGTCAAGGCATCTGCAAGAACATTCCCATCTCTGCTCACCCAGGTCAATGTGGCAAAGGTATCAAGTCTCCTCAACGTCTCAGCCACCTCAATCACCAAGAGCGTGATGGGATACTTTGTCGACAAACCCTTCTTGAGAATGAAGGCATTCCCCCTGTTGTCTGTGAAGGCTTCCGCGAGGACCTCTGCTGTACCTCCTGCCCCCTTCAGCCACAACTTCAAGGCGACCAGGGTGGCCAGAAGTTCCAATGCAGCAATAACCCTCTTCGGGTCCCGGCCTCTGTAATATAGCGATGGGGCGCTGACTTCTGTAACCTTCAGGGAAAACCACCTGCACTCAAAGCTGTTGGCACTCTCCTCAAGCCATCCTCCTATCCATGCCTCTTCCTCCGTGGCCTTTGCATCGGTCCAGATCTTCAAGGGAGCTTTTCCCGTGCACCGGCCTCTTCACCGGTTCCAGTCTTCCGCCAGACCTCAACCTCTTTGCAATCCAGCTCAAAATGAATTGCACAGACCACGGGATCGTCAGGGTCCCCTTGTTGGACTGAATTGCCGCGGACCAAGCATACAAAGGGGCCAGTAGAGGTTTTTCCCATGGCAAAGCCAACGCAGTGAAGCCCAGCGGCCCTAGGCCCGCTGAAAATTCTCTGGCACTGACCTCCTTCCTCAGCCTTAGTGAACCTACCCAATCAATGATCCAACCTGCTCTCCTCTGCGAAAGGCCCATGGAGTACGTAGGTCTTGTAATCTGTTGTAAGGCCTATCCACTCCGTGACCAGGCCACCTCTCTGCTTCGACCACTTGAAGGGGGCCCCCAGTGCAGCCATCAGCGCAAAAGCCAAGACGCCACCTATCCTCCCTGTTCTGCCGGGCCTTTGCAAAATCTCCCACCAAAGACAACACTGCCAAGTGCTCCTCCTCATACTCCTCCAGCAGCGCCCGCTTCTCTCTCGGTCCAGGCATGCGCACTTTGTCCCTGCATGTGGTTCACCATGACTCCATGCGTCCCATCATGAATGACCCGCTTCTTGCCAGTGAGCTCATCCTCAACCAAGACTGCAAGAGCAGCAACTGCCCGGTTGTCACCGAAGCGGCGAACAAACTCCTCCTCAGTCATCTTGACCATGAGCCCTTCTGCAACCTCTTGTTCAAGGTGTTTGACCAGATACTTCTCACGCTCTTCAGCCGACAGGTAGTTGCTCTTCTGCCAAACTGCCTCGCCCCAATCTTCACCTTCCAAGTTCCACCTGCACTGCTCCTCAAAGATGTCAGGTGTACGAGGCAGCTCCTGCAACACTCCCAACGGAAGCCCGGACTTCGCCTGTTCAAGGAACCTCCAATCTGGATCCCACTTCGCAAGCACACCTCTCAGGAGGTCCAAAAAGAAAGGTTGCCCAGGCTCTGGCTCTCTCTGATCCGCAATGCTAAGCCTCTCACTCAGCACCACCCTGATCCTCCTCAAGAATGTCACCCCCTCTCGCCATCTTGAAGGCCTCTTTCTCCACAGCTGCGACACTGCCCATCACCTTGACAGCCTCCAAGAGCACCTGGTGTCCAAGCGCCGACCAACCCTCACTCCTCCATCATGGAATGAAGCTTCCAGACCCTTCCACGCACGATCGTGGGGGGCCTTCTCCTCCCGGAAAAGGCGGATTCATCGGGTCCACCTCACACTTTGCAGCATCCTCCAAATGCCTCCTCTGCAACTTCCCTGAAGTGCCAACCTCCTCCTCTGCCTTTCTCTTCTCGCTGACCTCTTCCAAAAACTCACCCTCCCCAGAACACTCTTGGAGAAAGGGGGTGAGTAGGGCCGAGGCTGTCCACTTGCAAAGGGCAGGCGGCCAAGCTGCAGATTGAGCTGTCTTAAACACTCCTTGCTGCTTGCCGATGAGGGGGGCGCCCCCGGACCGGCGAGGAAGTGGACCAACATACCAGCCTTCATGATCAAACTGCGGTCGTCCCTCATACATTGCAGGATCCCAAGTCCTCTGGTTGCTCCATCAGACCAGTGCGCTTTCTGCATGCAAACTGACGCTTCAAAGCCTCAAAGGAAAAATCGGCCAGAATCGCCCCGAATTCAGCCTTGTGAAATCTGTCACCCTTGTTCCACGGGAAGCCTCTCGGAAAAGTAGAGCTCCTCAACGGGTACGGACCCAGATCATTCGCCCATACTGCACGCGAGGAGGTGGAACAAGGTGGTGTAACAATGACAGCGAAAAAGATGCCTTGAGCAATCATCCGCTCTGTACAGCTGGTATCGTAAAATCTGACCTTCGATCAGACTGGATGTCCAATTCTGTGATCTCCACTCGAACACCCAAACGTGGTGCAAGTCTCCTCTGGAATCCAGCCACCGAAGTGCGACGTTTCCTCCCCGAAAAGACGTAAAGGACCTTGAGGGTCCTTCACTTCTTGGACCCGTCAGTGTCTGGGGCCCCCGCTTCTTTTCGGTTCTTTGCGTTGCACTCGTAGAGCGGGTGTTTGTCACTATAGCAAATCCCGCGCACATGCCGATACTTGCACTTGCCCGTCTTGCTTTTCTCCCCCGGGGTGTTGTACCGGAAGCAGATCAGGTCTTCATCAGGCGTGTGTGTTGCACAATGCGGACTCCCCTTTCCTTTGCCCTTCTTGTTCTTTCCTTTCTCCTTGCCCTTGCCACCCTTTTCTGTGGTCCTCCACTTTGACTCCGGCTGCTCTCTCCATGGCCCATGGCGGCGTAGGCCTCTTTGCATACAATGCAAGGGGTGTTGTGAAGTTCCGCTCCTTGACTGTAGCATCCTTCCATGCTGTCTTCAATGCAACTGTAAGTGGCTTGCCTTCAGTGTTGGTGATCTTCACTGCTTGCTTCCTGATCGCCTTTTCATATGCAATGATCAGCTTCCAGGGTGGTGCAGCAAAGGTCTGTCCTTCTGCGTCCTTTGCACTGAGGCCATACACATAGTCGCCAAGGAGGTAATCCTTGTACTGCTCGACTGTCTCTTCCCATGCTCCTTGAAGCTCGCGCCTGTTGGAATGTTTCAACGATATCATGACCATTGCATTCTTCCAAACTGTCAACCTCTTGCGAAGTTCTTCGGCGTTTGCCGGTTCCTGCACTTTCGTCGAGCCCTTCTTCATGGCCAATCGGCCCTTGGAGTCCCAAATAGGCACCACAGTCTGCGGCCCGCTTTCTTCTTTCGACACGATCTCCGTGAGCTCCTCAGCGCGGTATTCACCGCTTTCGACCTCTGCCAACTTCTTTTCAATGTATTCTTTGGCAGGGTAGATCTTGTCTTCCAGGTGGCCGTACCTCTTCTCCAATGCCGACCTCATTGCTGCCCATTCCCCGGCCACCACTGGACGCGACCATTGAAGCGAGTCGTAGTCCGCGTCAACCTCTGCTGCTCTCTGGCTTCTCGTCTTGGCATTGCTGAATGCACATACGATGGCAGCCACCTGAACCCTCTCATCCAAGGATCTCTCCGCATCTAATTCCCAATGCTCTTTGAGAACTGCGGTCAAGTCCTCTCGATCCTTCGCGAAGTTCGACAGCTTCTCAAGGGTCGTCACACCATGGTGATAAAACAGCTTTTGGTTGTCAACGCTCACCTCGTGCCTGGAGAACAGGTATTTGAGGTCAGTACCAGCAGTTTCCACCGCCTTAGTGCCCTCCGCGTCCGTGAGCACCGCCCTTGGCATGCTTGCCCCGGGTCTTGAGCCCCAACCTCTCTGGACACACCGGCCAGACATGCAGCATGCGATGCCGCAAGACACTGCTGTGCCTACTGTGCATGCTATGCACCTAACCGCTCACATGCGATGTGAAACACTTCTCAATGCGTGCTGTGAGGTGCGACCCCGCCTCTTCCGCATTTTGCTGCCACCGTGCGCTTGCTGCGCTCCTCCCCCAAGCCTGAGCGGCTCGCTCGACTCGGGGTCCCCAAATCCTACCAAGCTCTCCCTGGGTGCGACCCATGCTGCAAGGTTTACATGTTGTTCCTCCCCCTGGTGCGACCAGGGGTTCTGAGTTTGCTAACTCAAGGACACTCCCCCTTCCCAGCATCCCTTTTAGTCGCTGAGACTCAGCTCGTCGTGTGAGTCACTTGTGGGCTCGCTCAACTGACCTCCTCCACCGCCCCAACACATTTGCATCGGAGGGTGTATTCCTCGGGCTCCGGCAGCTTTTCGTGGACCTCCGATCTCACGAAGAACCTCCTCAATTTGCCATCCAGCAGCCCTTGTCTCCAAGCCTATGGAGGGTTCCCCTACCGGCTCGCCTGTACACGACGACGTATCCGCCTTCCCTCTCCTCTTCGAGGGGGGTGCCAACTTTCCTCTTCTTTGCCTCCCTGGGCTTCTGGCCGTCGCCCTCCACATCACTCTGCGAGCCATCGTAGATCGTAGTATCGTCCTCCGACAGCGGTATGACCGCATGCGGCCTTCCAGGCCTCGACCACGCTATCCGCCTGGTCCTCCGGGGCAGTCCACTTCTCCGTCAGCCACACCTTGAGCTCTTCGAGGATCGAACCTTCATCCAAGTCTTCATAGGCCGTCTCACCCCTCAGGATCCCCACCATCTTCTTCTGCATCTTCTTCACGATGGAGTTGTAGGTCCGAACGTAGATGTCAGAACCCTCCGGACACCACCTCCCGAGGTAATCACGATCGGCCTTCTCTACACCAAGCGCTGCCAATCCGCTCGGCAGGGTTGCTCTCTCACTATGTTCCAACCAGAACCTCTCCCAGCCGGAGGGGATGAGCCTGCCACTGTACCCCTCAAGCAGGGCCAACGTCCTTGCACTGCCTGAGACCGCCTCCGCATACGTGACGTGGGACTCACCGTATCTAGTGCCGTAGAAACAGCCCTCCGGGAAAACGTATACACCCTGTCTCGAGGCATCTGCAACTTGATCAGGTCAAATCCAACCGCCAACCAGTCATCATGCACCACATAGGCATCCTTTGCTATGAACAAAGGAAGCTCTCTCACACGCTTTCCTGCGCCTGATGTCTTGGATTGATGCAGCATTCCAAGCAACTGACCATCATAGAATCGCAGCTCCGAAGTCTTCAGGTGTGCAGCGTCGTCAAACCTCATTGAGGTCCACAGCTTAACAAGCTTGAACCATGCACAAACCCTAACCTCAAAAGGCACGGCCCCATCAATGACCAATGTCTCCATGGGTGCAACGAAGCACCCCAGCCAGCGAGGCGCTCGCCTCACCGGTGGTGCATTCTGTTCCAGCCTTTTCGTCAGTTCCTTCATCACAATCTGCGGGAAGATCTGTGACATCAATTGCTCCTCCTCTGGTGTTCCTGCAGTACGCTCAAACCGTGCAACCGCCGTGCTGACGGCCAGCGGGATCGACGGCCCCATGCCTTCCTCCTCACGTGCGTACATGTAGTCTACTAGCATCACAGTGTTCGGTCTCTGCCCCGGCTTGCCCATGGACTCGGACCATACTCGGAAGCGCTGCCATGAAGCCAAATTGGGAGTACCTCCGGATCGTGGACAACCTGTATTTTCCCAGCCCTCATTGGGTTCATTGCCTTCGCAACTTCTTCCAAAACCACTGCCCCGTAAATCTTGAGCTCGTCCACCAGCTTGCAAAGTACCTTGTCGTTCACTTCGTTCTCAGCTGCAATCCGACCGCCTCTCAACCGGACCGTCCGGCCCAGCGTCCCCCGTTTGGGTATGGCAGGCAACACTAACACATCTGCTTGTGGCTCGAGGGGTTTCTTCTCCTTCTCAATCATGGCCTTGGCATCCACCAAATTCTGCATGGACCACGACGATGAAGTCCCTCTCACACGGTTGTCAAGATCAGCCATCTGCACAGCTTCTCGTACCTGGCCCTTGACAAACGAAACGTGCCAAGGCTTACACTCCAGCCCTAGGCGCTCTGCCAGCTGTCGTGCCAGAGACTCTTCCGACCCATGGCTCACCGCTAGCCGCGCACTTATCAGGCCGACCTCGGTGAGGAGGTTGAGTATCTTTGCACTCACCTCTGGATCGGGGGTGCAAGCGCCCCCCTCCATTCCCACCAAAAACCAAAACAACTTCACGAACCCCTCGAGCCTCCAAGCACATAAACAAAAATCGGTCATGACAAGTCATGAGTGATTTCCAGCGTTACAGGCATTGAGCTGAATACATAGTTGTAGATTCTGATACCATCCGCAACAAACCAGGACAGCTGCGGATTGGTTGAACATCCAAATCCTTTCCAAGGCACTATTGCTTCCTAGGAAGTCATCAGCTTGGCATGTAAACTTCAAGGATTTGTATTCTCGAGGCATCCTTTGCTCAAGGTGATAGTACAGGACTCAAAACAAGCTGTGAACATACATGGTACAAGTAGTTCAGGTGTGACGATTCAGGTGAGGCCATCCCTTGCAAACTCGAAACTCTAAACACCAACAACTGGCTGTGCTTATCCATTACAGGGTATTAACCAAAGCAAAACCAGCTCTTAGTTGGAGCTAAACTGGTATTGTGGTCTTGTGAATCGTCGAAATCACGAGCTTTCCCAATCGCTACTGGTGAAGACACCCTGCACAGCCTGAACCCGACAAACACCATACTTAGTGGGATCTTCTCCATCTCAGCGATTTCCAAATGATCTTCCGAACGCATCTTGAGTTAGTCGGTTAAACTTCACATCCTCCAAGCCAATCTCCAAGCCTAGCCTGCCGTAAAAATGGCTGGAGCTCCGCTGGCAAATTTCTCCCAGCGTTAGCCGAGGGGAGAACAGCCAATCCTGGGATGCACATGTTGTTTTCCATGACGCCGCAGGTTTCGGTTTCGTCCCAACCGCAGAGGTCTGTTGAACATCGTCGATCCTTTAAATGTTTGCACTGTGACTGTTTGGTTCATTTAGTGAGTCGGAGGGGAGTGTTTAATTCTTCGATGCGATGGTTCGATGGTTCAAACATCTGCACACATCCCGATTTTCAGTGGCACCACCGTTGCAGGTGCTGCCGGATTTTTTCAATCTACAATCAAACTCAGTACAGGCTAGCGGCTAGTAACACCAATATGGACCAAAAAGCCTCGGCCACTTGGAATCAAAAAGAATTCCACCAAACTTCCATTGTTTGGGCAAAAGTCTCCCTGAAAGCCAATCGTCCATTACTTCTTTCACCAAGGGGTCACTTTTCAGATGTGCTTAAAAAAATCAGACCTTGGATCTGCAGAATTGAATTGACCAATGAAGGTTGGGGTCGCCCCGAATGTTGAGCCACAACATTTTGATAATCATTGTTTCTGCAATTCCACCCACCTCAGTCACACGACTCAAAACAGCCCACGTTCCAGTCTCGCGCTTTCCCGCCCAGTCGCCCATGTCC
Organism: Durusdinium trenchii; assembly: GCA_963970005.1. Classification (NCBI taxonomy): domain Eukaryota; class Dinophyceae; order Suessiales; family Symbiodiniaceae; genus Durusdinium; species Durusdinium trenchii. The sequence goes on from CAXAMN010009668.1 coordinate 824,978, forward strand.
CCAGGCCGCATGGCAGAGATCCAGCCAATGGCGAAATCCTCCTGGAAAAAACACACATGCTCTTTGGGGGAATGAAGAACTCTCCATGAGTGAGACACAGGGAAACGTGATGAGATAATATGATATGACAAAACATAAATCTGCGCAGGCAGCGGAAGTTGGGAAATTGTCCATTGTGTGTCAGGTGGTGACGGACTTGGCCTGTTGACTTTGTCCCACGAGAAAAAGGCCGTCTCCGCTGCATCGAAAACGGATGGATGTCTCAGCTTTTGGGATGTAGATTGGGAGAGTTCGAACTTCAGTGTGTTGAGGCAAACAACATTGTCATTCATGGAAATCATGCAAATTCCAGTAGCTGTCTTTTGTGGATCATCAATCAAGGAATGGAAGGTTGACCACTGGAATCAACTGGATAGCATTCTCCTGTGCCTCGTTAGTATACCTGGGACGTATCTCCTGCATGGACCAGTGGAACATATATATATATATATGCATGTCAGCCCACACATAAATAGTCTTTCCCGGTTTCTCACTATGACACTATGTCTTGAGGGACCCACGTTGACATCCACCATGTCAAACTGCGTGGTAGCCGCTGCTGGTCGCCTAGCTTTCCTTCAGAACAGTCTTCCGCCAACATCACAACAGTCTTCCGCCAACGTCACCTGCAGGGCCGCTGAGATGGCACTAAACTCAGCCAAGAGTGGTCTCAATGCTTGGCGCATCTCCGCCTGATGGAGCCGCGACCCGCGGTGCTGACGATGGAGCCGAAGAGCCCCGCGATCTTTTCTTGACCCGAGTGCGACTGGGGTAGCTATATAATGGTAGCTAAACTTGCTAATCATATTGGAGTGCACAGCCCTATCACTATATATCACTATCGTCACCTCTCCTGGGCATCACCCAGCACGACTGCAAACAAACACACAATGACAACGTCAAACACAACTACAACACACACCACTCGACAATGCACAAGGGCAATGACAACAAGATAACAAATGATAACAAACAGTTCAAACAATGACACACACACACACACACATAATGGCAACCCCACCCATAGCATTCCACAAGCACAGCCCACGTGCACAAACAGATTCTTTACACCAACGCATACACGTTCATATGGGAGAAACCTGGTCTGGTGGGGATAGCTTGCAGTAAAACGATCTATCCTTCTCCTGGTCAGGAGTTCGGCACGAAGCGTTCGAAGACTTATCAGGTCAAAGACAGGTGGAAAGTGAACACCAATGTGGAGGCCTCCTAGCAGTGTCCTTGTTCCTAGTAGTAGGGCCAGGCCCCTAGTAGCGTCCTTGCTCCTTGTAGCGATGCCAGGAGCCCCTAGTAGCTGCCTATGTAAAAGTGTTGTCTTGCCGCCTTCTCTAAAACTTCCAGCCTTACTAGGACGCTACTAGGGGCTCCTGGCCCTACTACTAGGAACAAGAAGCTACTAGTAACAAGAATTAGTATTAGAGTTTTAAAGTTCAATTAGGATTTCATTAGAATTTAATCATTGACATTGTCTTTGGAGGATTTTGGAGGAGTAGCCTGAACAATGCTGGCCCCTTGACATTGACACCCGAAGGACAAGTGTAAAGAATCCCGCACATGCAATGATATCTACAACAAGTAATAGTAATATACATTATATATGTGTATATATAGTTTATAGTACAATATAATACATATCATAACATAACAATATATAATATATATATTTATCAATATATAACACATCATGTGGTGAGGCAGCTACTGCGGCCTAGATTGGTTCACTCAGTGGCTCGGCACGGTCCCTGTCGTCCAAACCCGTGTCACGTCCCACCTCGAAGAGCTGCGCGGCGGAGCCGCCAGCCGTGAGCTCCTCCAACTGCAGCAGTGCCTGGGGTGAGGACGACTGGTGATCAAATAACACCAGTGGTCTACTCATAAACATGCAATAACTTGTTGAGAGGAAAAGAGCAATTATCTAATTATAGATCTAATGAACAATCTGGCTGAATATATAGCTAGTCAATTAAGGGATGAACTGACTGCCTGACACTACTATATACTCTATTATGGTGCTTTTGACTTGTGTGTGTTTGATTGATTGAATGCTCATAAAACAAAGTTTCTGTGTCTGTGCAAGCCATTTTTTCACGCTCTCTTTCGAGCACTTGGATGCACAAAGTACAGCACAATCACAATTTAGTAGGAGCTCAAACATCTGACCTCCACATCCTGCATCTGGAGAAACAAACAAACTCTGCTCTGATGGTGCAATGGCCTCAGTAGCATTCTTCTCGCCCATGAAGAGACCAAGAATAGTCACATTGGACACAAAGGCCTGGAGTCCGGGCAGAAGGCGTCTTTTCTGCTTGGAATTTCTGAAAATGGCATTGTCCCACCGTCATAATGTATCCATAGCCCATCGCTCGCAAACCACATCTTCGGTGAACTACGTCGCTGGACCACGACCCCCCGGCGACTCACCACGCGCAATGGGCACCGCCGCGGCGCAAAAGCGCCATGGGCACCTCTAACAATCGGCGACCAGTGATGTTGGAGCCGGGAATCAAAACAGCAACCTGCAGTGGATGCTGATGAGACTGAAGTCGATGTGGATATGGAACAACAAAAACAAATGAAACAACACAACGGCCCTTCCGGGGCCCTTCCTACAAAAGTCCAAGTGAGTCTTCCAATAGGTCGTCCTCAGGCCAATTGAATTTCCTGACCCGTGCGGGTTGGGTACATGACATGCACTGAACATGCACCGAACATGCTCTGCAAGAGTATGGCTCAGTCAAGCGCATCCAAAAAGTACGAGCCACTTTAGGGTCTTTTGGGCCACATCTTACATATATACTTTGGGCCACATTAGTAACTACCTCTCCCCTTTTGCCCATATCCATGGTCCGTTGATATGTTTGATCCTTGGGATCTTGACTGATAGGCAAATCCTGGTCTTTTTTCGTTGAATCTTTCGCCTCAGCGACTAGGTTGCCGGTCACATGAAAGAATGGGGTGTCCAACCACACCCAACCCTGCAGCTCGTTCGGTAAAATGGGATCACCAACAATGAGTAAACTTCACACGGTGTGCGAAACACTAAGAGCAAGGTTTAAAACAGTCTAAAACCAATACCAAACACAAACACACATAGACCAACTTTACATATGTAACTTTTCGCGTGATCATGTTCAGAATGCACCAATCTGTTCAATTATGATTCCTCCATCCACATCAATATCTCTATGACAATTTGATATGGTATTTCAGGCCAGTTATGACATTTACAATGATCTAGGTGAAGCTTGATCTTCGATATCTTCAATGCCTTAGACGTTGGATGCTCTACACCGAGGGTACCCTCGCTAGAGAATGACCTGTTGTAGACGAAACATGACGAAACCCTCCTCAGTTCATCGACTGGAAAACAGCACCAGGGATGGAATCATGGGATCATTGAAGGATCAAACTGAGAATGATAGATTCCTTGAAACGATCCCCAACATCTTCTCTACGATTTCCGCCTGATCGATGGGATTTTCCCGCTGGTCCTAGCTTTCCTCGATGGGCCCAACAGCCAGTATCGGATCACGTCCACGGACGCACCTGCTCCACGTCTGCGCGGCAGGCGGCAGCCACGGCGTGGCGTAAGCCTGAGGAAAGTCACAGAGCTGGCAATCCCTTTCCCCTAGCGGCCCTAGCGGCCCAGTGATTGCCCCTGTTCAATTCTATCACTGGACTAACTCGACCATGAGGGAGTCGAAAGCTCCGGCCCAAATGGCAGCTTCGCCACATGGGCCCAGGCTTCGACTCATGAAGTAAAACACCACCATCTTTTGCTATGTCTATAGCCTATACACTGCCTACACGACCCAGCACCACACACTTCGATTCTTATCCATGCGTCATCCAAAGACATGCACACAAAAACAACATTCTGGACGTCTCAAAGGACGTCTCAAAGAAGCGACTATGAGCAAGACTTGACCCTCCGCATGAAAACAAACAAAGCCTCAACGGCGCCTGTATTGAGTCCGCCAGACATCAGCTCAACATTCAGCGAACTGCGGGCACCTGGGAGCTCCACCAAAACCTCGGTCGGGTCGTCTCTGGGTCTTGGATCTGCGGATCCGGTGTTGGTGATTGTGATTCTGACACGGGCCGCAGGTATGCCCAGGTGCGCAGGTAGACAGAGGGGAAATTCTTCCAAGTTCTTGAATCCAACAAAAAACATCGTCGTACAACATACAACTCGTCCTACAAAATCCCACTTGAGCTCTTGGAGCAGGGCAAGGGTGGCTAAGGAGTGAACTCCACCACCAGGAAACGTTCTTCTTCACACTTGGCTACCTTTGCATAGCACAGCGAGCTATAATGGACCACTTTAGGAATAGCACTCACTAGCAAAAATACTGATATATTTAACTATAAAATACTAAAACCAGAATTCACACAGGTTTGAATTCGCGAAGCAGTTGCGGTACCACCGTCCGATCTCGGCCCAGCAACGGCGGCAGGCGTCTCCAAGGTTTCGGGGAAGATCTCGAGACCTGCGAAACGACCCAAAAGCGCAATTAGTAGGAAGGATACTACTAGGTGGAGGCTTTTGGATATTACGTTGGAGGCCATCGCTACTAGGATACAAAAGGTCGGCTGCGGGATGCGGAAGTGATGTTCATTCCGCAGAGCAACAGCATGGTTGGCATGCTGCTTAGTCCTGGAAAAGCTGGTCTTGGCTTGGTTCACTTCTTCACTTTGTTTTCCGTTGAGTGTCACGCTCTTGCTTGAGACTGGAAGCATGCAGGATGAAAACCAACAATAACTGATTCTGAGACTCTGAGACCATCAAAATGGGGGCGCAGGGCAGGGGGGGCAGTCTTCATGCGGGTATGGGAATGAGGTCTCTCCGTTCGGCTTCATGAATCACATATAAATCAAGAGACTTTGTAGGAACCATTAAAGGTATAACTCGTCCCTAAACTCCTAGGATCTCCTAAGGTCATTGCACAAGATTAAAGAAGATTCTCTTGAGGATCGCCACATTCGACACATGAGGTTCCCATGTCAGTCGAGTGGCCAAGGCTGGCATTCAGCAGGAAGATCTCCGAGGACCTCGTTCTCCAAACAGGTGGACTGATCGACGAGGACCGTGGACTGATGAACAGGCGACTGGGTGAGGAGAATTTGCCAGGCGACTGGGGATTGTGGACTCAAACCGCCAAGAATCCACAAGTACAGGTTCGATTGCTGAATGCTCCTGTCAAGCTGTTGTAAATACATGGTTCTGCAACTCGTCCTAGTTATTTAGTCAAACAGAACAAAACAAGCATTGAATCTCCGATCATGAGAGTCTACATATTCACATAGATCCTATTGTGTATATAGTACAGTATATGTACAAATTATATACATGCATATAGTTATTATATATTAAATTCTACAAAACATCACACATGCTCTTACTTTGAGCTATTGCATGATCCTCTTGGCTTGCAAGATCTTGCGTGAGGTAAACACTGCCACAGTGTATTGACTGAACTGAGATTAAAAGCCAAACACAAGTCATGGTTTTGATAAACAACTTGCACATAGTCCAGCCTTCTTCTGAGATTCAATTCCAATCACCCCTACTCACTACTCCCTGTGCCAGTCACGATCCAACCTCAAAGTTTGTTAGAACATGTTAGAACTGCTTCTGATACAATATCTTAAACATAGCGGAGCTATTGACCAGTTTGACACTTACGATTGCTGAAGCAAAACGCCCATGGTTTCTGCTGAAAACGCCCGTGCCAAGCGCCCCGGCCACACCTTGTCCGTCCCACCCTGGGAGCTGTTCCCACGAGCCCGCAAGCACTGAAAGGTCGAAGGTAGAAGATGACCTGCGCCAACGACCGAAACAGTGAATAACCGGTTCGGCAAACGAATTTGAAACAAATCCTACAAGTACCTTCTTGCTACCAGTATAGTAATGCTCTTGTTACTAGTAGCGATGCCTTTGTTGCTAGTAGCTTCTTGAATGAATTTTCACCTCAACGAAATGGTTGAGCTCAATTTGGCACTGTTGATGACTTGTTGATACTTTTTGTATCTTGTTGTGCTCGGGCCTCTTGAGCATTGATCACCCACAAATGGGGGCGTGAACTCGTGGTCTACACAAACAATCCAAACAACATACCATGCCCGGCCATGTCCATACCGAACTCGCTGATCAGAGTCCCTAAATGGGCGCCTAAACCGGTCGGGATGACTTCCTTTTTCTCCGATGGATCCCAACCGATCACCGTCATCACCGAAGGACACCTTCGTCGAAACGGTTGGTCCATGTTCGGAGAAACGGGCTTTTGCAGTCCTGGTCCCCAATCGACGACCGTGTTCCATTCTGCAGATGTTTCATCCAAATGAATTAGACCGAAGGCGACCATTCACACTAGTCACTAGCGCAACACAGGGGCCATCAAAGCCTTGCACACTGATGGGCTGGACAAACGAACATCAGCGGAATCAGTGATTACATGGTGATTGGATGTGATTGGAGACATTTTTATGTATGCTTGGACTTGGAGTGTCCAAGTACCTTCTGAGAAGGTCTGTGGATCACTGGTGAGTGCATGCTGCCTCTTTCCGCTTCAACCAGAACGTCAACACCGTTGCGCCTGAGCCATTCACGTCGCAGGAGAGCTCCGAGACGCTGGGGGAATAGCCTGGAGAAGCGCGGAATCAATGCGTTTGCACGATTGGACTCGCTTTCGTGGGCTTCAGTGGGCTTTCGAACTGGGAGGTCTTCCCATTTCAGCTACACACCACATGCCTGCCATATAGTGGCATACGCCATCCATTTCAAAGTTTGGTCGTAGCATGTCGTAGCCGGCCTTCTTGACACAGGCTGCGACAAAGACTCCCTGGAGCGATCTGGTAGCCCTCACGGCAGCTGGGATCCTGCGATCTGGGGGAACTTGCAAAGCCACTTCATCAAAATGATCATCCACTCCTCCAAACTAGTAGCAGCGATGGCCTAAAATCTATAGTAGCGATAGCCTCCAACCTATAGTATATAGCGATGGCAACCTAGAAGCGTAGCCTCCAACCTAGTAGCCATGGCCTCCAATCTAGAAGCGATGGCATCTAACCTAGTAGCGATGGCCTCCAACCAAGTAACGATTTCCAACCTAGTAGCGATGGCAACCTAGAAGCGATGGCCTCCAACCTAGTAGCGATTGCCTCCAACCTAGTAGTGATGGTCACCTCCAACCTAGTAGCGATGGCCTCCAACCTAGTAGCGATGGCCTCCAACCTAGAAGCGATGGCCTCAAACCTAGTATATCGGTGGCCTCCAACCTAGAAGCGGTGGCCTCCGACCTGGTAGCGATGGCCTCCAATCTAGAAGCGATGGCCTCCAACCTAGAAGCGATGGCCTCCAACCTAGTAGCGATGGCCTCCAATCAACATGATCCACTCAACTGGTCGTTGGGGATGACACTCCCCCTGAACCCATGTCAGTGATGAAAACTGCAATGTCAAAGACATAGGTGATTAATGTTTATTGTTTGCAGTGTAATGTTGACATAGGTTTACTGTAAGTATGTAACCTCCCCTATCAATCAAGTCCAGCTCCAGCTCGAGCCCCCAATACTAAACTAATTTAAAACCTGACTTCCACATATCCATCACCCTAATGAAAGTGTTCCTTGGCAGGCACCTCCAAGCCCAGCTGCTCCAGAAAAACAAAATAACAACAAGTTTCTTATTATGTCTTATCTTATTGTATTTACTTTGTGTATAGTCAGCATCCAATATCTTCTGGTTTGCATCCATTGTTTCACAATCAGTCTTTCATCTTCCCTTATTAAAACTCTATCAAAATCTTCAGGTGTTCAAGCTCACAAAGGCTACCTCTTACACAGGCCTCATGGTTCACACAGAATCCTAGCAACCAACATCCATCATCAGGTCGTCACCTTTATATATTTATATATTATAAATATATATATATATATTTGTATATTAGGGGGATCTGGTCTCCAAAACCTCCAATCTCAAACCTTGCTGACCTTGTTGACCTTGAAGGGGGGTGATTAATCCTACGTCGACATTAGTAGGGCAGTCGTTGATAAACCTTCCAAATCTGCCTTTCTTGGAACCTTAACAATCATTGAGCAACAATTGGCTCCTGTGATAAGCCAACACCCAACGGTGCAGCGCATGGCATGTCCATTGGATCTGTTGCGACCTTGGGACGTGGAGGAGATGTTCGCTCACAGGGCTCACATGGTTTTCAGAGGTCCCCAATGGTCACTGGTTTGCACATCACCTTGTTGGAATAAGTAAGAATTCCAATATAATTCCAATCAGCTTTCACATGCTTTCATTACTCAGACTGCACTGGCACGCAAGTTTTTTGTTTTGTATGCAACTATCTAAGCCTGCTGTTGCAGGAACTATTGTTTGGCACATGCTACAAATTTGGGATAAATCCAATGGCATGTTGACCAGCGCAGCATGCAAAGGGACAAGCATTGTTGACTCATGTTGGCAGCCTGCGTTGAAAAGCAACCAGGGTGGACATTCGAAGAGGCTGAACTGATGACAACACAAATCGATGCGAGCGTCCGCGAAACCACATAGTCCATTGACTCACTGGAATGATGAAAGTAGAAAACAAGGTTCCTCCCTGACTATGCCCACGGTACGGTGGATAGTTGGTTGGTCTGGTCTCTTGCCCAAATCCGACGTCACGCGATGGAACGTTGCGCTGCAGGGATCCACAGGATGCCTCTGCGATGTTTGAGGACGCAACTGGACTCACTTTTGGAGGGTCCAACTACCTGACCATCTTTCTTGTTGCACAAACACTTGCCTCAGGGATGGTAGATATTTCAAAAAATGTTTCCCGAAGGTTCTTTTTTTAAACACCAAGTGGGTGGAGAGTGGGTGCCTCGACATGGAACTGCGGGTATATTGCAAAGGTACTTGCTCCTTGACATTGTCCCTCGTTTTTCTGGCGCTCTGGTGCAATCATGTGCAATCGAGAGGCGCAGGTCTCATTGGCGCTGGAGTCACCTCAACATGGCATTGGCATTGGTGGGAGAGAATGAATAGGATCAAGCTTCGGTGAAGCATGCATTTAACTTAACCCAAAGTGGGCAAGCTCAAATGTACTATATTTGCATACTAATTAATTCCTAGTGCAAAGTCAGTCTTTTGAGGGCTCCCTTGAATTCCACAGGTGTCAATTCCCTGTGAAAAGCCACATGCATCGGCCCTGAGGTCGCCACAGCATTCGGCCAAGCACTGGAACTCAGGCGGTTGAAATCGCCCCACCTGGAGGATCGGGGGTTCTTCAGATAAGCTTCTCGGTGGTGCAGCTTGCTACTAATGCTGGGCACTAGAGATGTTTCAGACGTTCACCCTTCCAAAAGTCAATGTCATGCGTGGGCATCTCGGAAAGACAACACTCCGGCCTCGCAGTGCAATTCAGCCACCGAAGGGTGGTAGCCTGCCGTCGCCGACGGAATTCGGGTGTTGGGCCTAGCGTTTTGACCAACAACTGAAACGGAGCAACTCAATGTTCACATCCTCAAAGTGGATACCAGCAACAGGTATAAAGTCGATAATCCGTTGGTAAATCCTGGAATTAAATGATTTCATATTATTTCATCCCTCGACCCTGATCATCCGAGTTCATCAATCCATAAATCGGCAAACGTTTGTGATTCTGCCTTCAAGTGGATTCCGTCATATTTTCTGTACTCCGTTATATCCACCACAGTTTTGGGTGATTTGCACGAAGAACTTCCACTTTTGAAGGTCCCGAACTGCAGATGGGTCCCTATTCAAGACAAATCATAACGAATAACAGCGATTATTCCCAAACTCGGCCAAATTGAAGTATTGGATGATATTGGATGTGTGCATCTTGGTCGTCCTTTCCCGAGTGCAAGATGTTATGTTTGGCTTCGGGGGGCTTTTCGTGTACACCAAAGAATGAGCGCCCATGATGATTCGCCTGGCATACAGGCGCTCTGGCAAATGCCACCGTTCTGCACAAAGGCGCCACCGTTGCAGCTGGGACTGCCAGCGTTGTGTATGCCTTAAGGCGCAGTGAATTGGTGAAGGGTGGAACTCGTGAAATGCGTAGAATGATGTGCACTACCTGATGCGTAGGCCTTCATCCTATGGCCAATAACGAGGCCCAAAATGCCAGTACAAACACATCTGGTCTTCAGACATAACACATCCGGAACATGGTCGGAACCACTCCAATAACAAGCTGTTAGACCTTTTGTGGTGTTTTGAGGTGATGGGCAGGACCACTTGAACTGCCAATTTTGTCAATGGGTGTCCGTGCGCCGACAAAAAAGACCAACAATCAAAGAGAGAGAGAGAGAGAGAGTTACTAGTAGCTTCTTGCTCCTAGTAGCGAAGGCCTCCGACCTACTTGCGAGAGAGAGAGAGAGAGGGGAGTCCGAAAGAAATCGAAAGAAGCATCTGAGTAAAAGTCCACTTCATCCGTCCATTGTGCACCATCGGATCTGAATCATTCACTAACGTTTTGTATTTCTCCACAGCATGGGAGGGCTGCTCTTGGGCACAACTGATTCATTGCCACTCCCAAACCATCCATGTATGAAATAGTTACATACTCCGGGGTGGGTAAATGGTACATAAACCGACCGTGACGCCGTGGCTGTGCGGAGATGTGGCGAGGAGATGGGCGTTGCGTGTCTTTTCGACAGAAACGCAGACCTTTGTCAAAATCCTTTTCGAGAGAAGGGCAGTGTCTTGAACAGAATGCCTGGTTCATTCTGAAGTGTATTTTGCATTGTATACCGTTCCCTACAAGTACTATATACACCAGCTTTGTTCTTTAGAGGAAGTGTCTCGTAATATCTCATTATTCGATCAAATGTCATGGTAACTCTACCATGTTTGCATTTATATAAACAAACTCACTGCATCACTTGTAACATCTTATACCGTCTATCTCCCTCTATCTAATATATATATATAATATGTGTACATATATTATGTATTATATAAATGTATATAAATGTGCTTGAACGACTCCATACGTCTCACGCATATTTTACAAATTACAGTAAGTCAGTGTACATAATCCATATCACTACACAAACATGTACCGATACCGCTCATGCAAAACAACCCGCCATGTGGCCCATGGGCGCCGCGCAGGGCAAGGCTGCACAGCCTTGGAGCTGAAAGACTGGCGGCGCAGGAGGCCGCGGGCACACGGCTCCGGCGCCCGCAGCGCCTCGACGCGTCGGACGGGAGCGTCGGAGTGCCGTGGTGCAGACAGGCCGGAGCGGAGCGGAGTCCCAGTACGAAGCGACGGAGTGGAGCGTCGATGTTTTACTTCATTCCTCATCCACAGGAAGTAGATCAACCATCAGGAAGAGCAAAGGACCCGATCACCATGTGATCACCTGTTTCGAGAGAGTTGGCCGAAGAGGCATCATGTCGCCTGCAACCACAAAGCCAACATCACAGCTCACGATGCAGTCCTGCCAGTTGCAAGAACCTAAAAACAACTGAGTTTGTAGTGAGTGGTCCGAAATACGTGGATCTTGACGCTGCCTCGACATAGAACAGATTCACTCCAAATGACTCGTTCAAACATCGACGTGACTGTCGGGGAAATCCACACCTCCATGTGGTGTTTATTCCACAACTCCTGCTTCCGATGTATTCTTGTTTATGGTCTGAAAGGCACGGTGGCCAATATGTGTATAGAATATCTCAACATTCTGCCTGCGGAGTCCAAATGAACATGGTAGAGCTTTGCGGGTACGACACTTGACTCAGGTTCTCCAAAGATTTTATGGAGACAATATATACGCTGTTCCAGTAGGACTTGTGATTCCGTTTTGCTGAATTTGCTTCCAAAATTCTCTTGCTCTAGCAAGGGCAGTGGTGGTGTGGTATCATGCAAAAACATGTTGGGAATCTTGGCAGAAAAGGCATGTGACTAGCATTTATCATACAGTAAATGTGCAAGCAACTATACTCAGCAATAGTTTGGAAGAACACACGCACACACGGTCATCTATGTAGAAACTAGAGTGACAACAAGTGCCACTGGTGAGGATAACCCTTCGATATGGACACCCATTGTTCTGCTCTCCCTCTCCTGTTCCAGGATGGGCGTGGTTGCGGCCTCGCACCCGGCAGTGCGGTAGCCCGTCGTGTCCTCGAGGTTGTGGGAACACTGTGAGAAGATTGACATATATTGAACTCCATGTGCGCTGACAAGCTCTATACAAGCTGCCAATTTGCAGAACAAGAGTGATTTGTTCCCTGGTCTCTTGTGATTCTTATAAGGGCAAAATAGCCGAGGATTGTCCTTCATGAATCTTCATGAGATGTCCTGGTCATCGTGTTGACAGAGTCATCTCATCTTGTGTAACTTTGAGTCACAATAACGCGTCTCAAACTGGAAAGTCCAGGGAGAACCACAATGACAAAGGGCAAGTTTGAAAGGGTCTCTGCACCATAGGGTTCATTCACTGCGCAACGAACAGTACAGCGGAGTTATGCAAACTCATGGGTTTATAATTCTGCCAAAGCAAGAATTGGGATGTTACTGTTGCTTTTTTGGAAGGCGCTCTACAGACTGTGTAGGCCCAATCTGAGAATTCATCCACTGCAAATGGTTTTTCCAATCACGCTGACGTTCCCTGGCCAAGAGACCTCAGGCAAAAGGCATGGCCATTGCAAGACCAGCTTGGAAACAGCACTTGGATCCTAAGCCGCAGTCGGCAAAGGGAACGTCGGCCCAGCGTTCAGTGAGTGTAATCGAGCAGAGGTTGCTCAAACTGCAGGCGAGACACACCAGTGGATGGCAAGAGAAGTGCAACCTAGCGGCTAGCGCCAAAAAGATCAAGAAACATCCTTCTACTACCCCCAGATTCATCTCCAGGTATTGGCTCTCCTACCCTTCGAACTTCAGTGACTAACCCTCGTCCCAGAAAAGAAATCGCGGGTCATCGGCAAGTCCGTGGTAAATGGGGTGATGGATGGATCAGAATCATTGGCTGTGGGTCAAGACCGGGGACTCTGATTGACCACCGATCGAAAGACTCTGGCGCCACCGGTACCACTTGAAAGGGGTACCGGGGTGTTGATATGTATGAGCAAATCATCAAATTACGTGCTCTAGTTGACGGCCAAAAATGAAAAACTATTAGGGAGGTCAACCTATCATGGTTTTGGGCTCCGGGTGTTGACCCACAGCCAAATGATGTCCTCGCCCCAAGGTTGACAAGGTTGAGGTTCACCTCGGCCCAGCACTTTCCGCACCTCGTCTTCTTGCAACCTCGTCATGGACGGCAAGATCCCAGAACGAGAGTCTCCAGGCAAAGAAATGTCAAAGCCGTTGGCCATGTGCCTCCAGGGCAAAGGATTTAGAAGATTACCGCACTCTAGAGTTGCAGTTCATATTCTATATCCAAGCAACAGTTAGTAGCGAAAACATGACAAATGGATCAATGATCTGAAGCTCAGCACTTGGACAAATGCCAAAAAAGGCTTCTTACAACTTTCCTGCTCACTGTGGATCGCCTCTCCCAAGTGTAAATGAAGCGCGCTTTGCTGGCTGCAGCTAGCAGAATTGGCCCATCAGGGCCGAAGCTATCCAATGCTGCTGGAATGGCATCAAACAAGAAGGACTCCTGGGCGGAAAGTTTTGCTTACTGGAAACGGCTTGATTTCAAGCTGTGAAGAGTCAATAGTTAAAAATGGTCAAAGATGTCCTTATATCCTATCCACTGCTTGACAGCTTTGTTCTGCAAGGACTCCTCCAAAGAATATGGAATCCTTAAGTTCCCTCCGATCCACTGCTGCCCTTTCATGACAAATCTTACGCGTCTTTGTCCTAATGGAATTCATTTGGGTCAAAATCCATTTGGTATCCAGAGACCCAAAAACAATCTTCAATCTCCTGTGTGGTCTTTGCTGGGTCGAGTTTCTTGCCACACCCAGCTAGCTTCCTGCGAGCAAAAATACCAATGGCCGAGACACACCAAGCTCCAACTCCTCAAAAGCCTCGTCGAACCTCTTAGGATCAAAGACGGACGCGTAAATATGGTGAACAAAAGAGCTGACAAACACAAACACCCCTTCTCTCTCTCTCTCTCTGTCTTTCCAAGTGGTGGTGTAGACTGAACTCTGCCACCAAAATACAGTTTGACTAAGACTAGATTTGAGCCAGGAGTTCTGAGGAAACTTTAATGAACCCATTATTCATGCCAGGGGGTCCCCCGATTCTGAGATGAGCCATGATGAGCCCGTTGTCTTATCATCTTACTATAAACAATCATACACATGTGTTTAGCAGGGAAAAAAACAACACATCCGAGCACCGACCTCAGACAAGATACCGTGTTGTATCATGTTGTATGATTATATGTTGTTCCTGAGAAGCACAAATATTCTCGTTCGATCACCATCATTTGGTTCGGGGGGGGCGGGCACTTGCTAAGGCCTGATCCACCCACCCGCTACAACGAAAAGAACATCAGACTCCCCCATCTGCTCCAGTTCTTGCAGCAGCTTTGCAATGGTGTTGAAGTGGGCATTTATTTGGGAATCTTTGGATGGTTTTGGCTGTGGACCGCTGAAAACCAGTCATCCGAGCGGATCTCCATGAAAAACAGTTGCTTTCTTCGAGCATGGCAGCATGGCTGCAATTGGACATGCTTAAATGGGTTGGGTTAGGTTCGTTGAAGGCTTCCATTGGATGGGGAACAACTCAAACCCAATAGTATCAGGAGAGGGAAGTCCCACAAATGTCTTCGCAGGACTTATATAACAGTTGTGAAGATTTAGTTAATCTATACTCCTCCACAAGTAGGTGTTCAAAGTTGCTCACATGGTATTTATTCATGTTCATGACCCATGCGCCATGCGCTTGGCGCAGCAACCCCAGCCAAGGACATCGCCCGTCGCCTGCCGAGACGAAGGGCTGTGGACTGAAAGAAACTATCCTCAGCCGCAGGCATCGCTACAAACGGAGCAAGAAGCTCCTGGCATTTCGACGAAAGTAGCAAGAAGCTGCGAACGTAACAAAGGGCATCGCTACGAACGGAACAATGAGCTGCTCAGTTGGGGCTTTTGGTTCCCCAGTGGCACGGCGGTGCAGCCAAAGGCATCCCAAAATATCCAAAATCCAGAAGTGGTTGGGTGGGTGGGGTATTCAAAAGGCTGTGGAAAGGTTGAAACATTCAACACCTCCAGGTCCCCAAGTCAGTGATCTTCGTCGAAACACATGTTCTAAGACTCTTGACCTCTTGCAACACATACCCATCGACCGAGAACCCCTTGGCTCCAATCATCCCAAACAAGACATAAGAATATATGGTAATGGGCTCGCCAAAAGTATTGGGTGTGCATGTTGTATACGTATTGGGTCTCCCGTGGCCCTGGTTGGGTCTGGTCGAATCAGGTCACCCTTTCTGAGGTCAGAAACACCCGGACCACACCCACACAGGTGTATCACTTGACATTGAGGGCCCACAAGGGCGCGTCCACAAAGGCGGTTCCACGCTACTCGTGCTAGTAGCAAATAAATACGTTCGTAGCTTCTTGTTACTAGTATTGGCCTCCAACCTACTTGCGATGGCCTCCAGCTAGTAGTGTCCTTGCTACAAGAAACTCTGCTGAGAGTCTGCAAAACTGACGACCAAGCGCCGACCACGTAGTGTGGCCAGGCTGGGGAAAAGCAAAGGGCCTGGAGTGTCAGGGCCGGGTGGGTCTCTTGGGTTGGTAGGTTCGTTTTTCTTTTTAAGCCCGGTACTATGATGATTATAGCTAATTTTAGGCCGGTCGTATTAGTGTTTGTTTTTTGATCGGGGGATGTAGAGGTATAAGCTAATTGCTATGAGGTACTAAACACGCTCCTAGTCACTGGACGGAGGATAGCGGATAGCTCACGCTCGCACCAATGATTAAATTCCTAGCTCTTTAGCATTGGTTGGATTCGTTGGTGATTGGTGAGTGCCTGGGTTTGTTGATTCATTGGTTCGCAGCCGCAGGTTTCTATATAACATATATAGTAGAGCCACAGAAAACCATTGTCCTTTCCCCTTAATCTTCTGGGGCGGTCCACCCGCCAGTGAAGGCGGTTGGAAAGCGCCCACTTGGCACAAAGAATCACCTGGAACAAAGGAACATGAGGAAACCAACTGTTGATGTGGTTGTGGTTGCAGTTGTTGTTGCTCTTGTTCCTGATCTTACTCTTGTTCTTGTTGTTGTGAAAAGGACACCTGCACTGCTTTCAGCCCAAACTCAACTTGGCTGACAGTATCCTGGTTTCCATCTGCCAATCTATCTTGAATTATTTTGAACGATCGAAACCTGAGGTCGCCGATAGACCATATATGGGAGGTGATGACTCTTTAGTCTTGTCTGTAGTGTTGACCCCTTTCACATCATGAAGTTCCTCTCCTCTCCATGCCAGCGCGATACCAACGTCGAAGAGATTGAATTGGGAAGAAGGATCCTGTTTCGTGAAGGTCTGATGTAGGAAATCCAGCAAAACATGTGGCGCTGCTGGCTCAAGCATTGACAATCTAATACAACATGTACACAACCTCAAAATGCATGCGTTCAGGTGCCATGTATTGCCAATTGCTGACTCACTTAGAACCAGCTGCACTGTTCTCTACTCCCTGTTGAACAAGGACGCGCGGGACACGCGCGCTCTCGCGCGTGCTGTCTCTCTCTCTCTCTCTCTGCGATGATGGGCCGCCAAACCGACGGAATCGTTGGGTAGCAGCAAACATGCGAACAGCAATTACACTGTGAGGGATGGTCAAAACTCATATATTACTATTATTCAACTAAAAGATGGACGTTATCCGTTTTGAATAGGACCTTAACTCACATGGATTTGTATCTGGTACATCTCCACCTGGCTTGAACGGCGAAGACACGGGAATTGGATGGAATTGGCAGAATAGCACATCGGTTGCTCTTTTGTCGTGGCCTTAAGAGTACCTGCTTGCAGGATGGCCATAGAACCCACACAGGCATGTATGCACTCTGCTGATATTGCATTTGACAAATGTCAAATTCAAACATGTGTCATGTCAATTTCAAATCATTGGCACAAGGATGATCACGGATGTTGCGCACGTGTGCTGTATAAAAACACTGCCGGCAAAAAGGTGGTGCTCTACGCAACAAAACACACATGCACGTCAAGGTCATGTGTCCAAAAAATGAAGAAACCAAAACACATTGTCCTTTCAAGAAGATCCACCCGCCTTCATTCAAGACCATAGCTCTGCCAGGACGGGGCGCTTCACCAACCTGTGACCAAGCGATGATGTCAAAGACTTGTATCTGCATCTAAGGGAATTATTACATGACATTTGGACTTTGGAAGCTCATGTGTAGAATCTTTAAGGTCGACTTGTTCCTGCGGCAAACTGTTCCGTGCAATTTTGGTTCGAGGTATTGATGTCTAGCTGTCCAGCTGGATTTCTAAGTTCTGCTACCAACCATGACTTCTCAAGTTTAATTTCCAGTGAGCACTGATGCCAGAAGTGCACCATTTCTGTCGATAAAGGACATCTCAATTATACTATATTATATAATGATGTTCGTCTTATCGTTTGAGGTCCCTTTGGGTCCTTTGATACATCTCCCTTCTCAATTCCTTTGCAGCCGCTAGGTGTTTGCGGTCACTGCCTAATCTGTCAACAAATGATCTATCAACAAATGTATTCTTTCACACATCAAAACACTAATTCATCATGTCTAGATATTGGCTTTGAACTTGGGTATATCCCATGGCCAGCAACAATGGATGATAGCTCATAAGGCCTTTCTCAAACGATCTCGTCCTCTTTTGGCGACTGTTCCTGATTTACTGGGACACACCTCCGCAAGGTCCATGGCTTCACATGGACCTTGCGGATTCACGACACGTTCTCGTCTCTCCTTGACCGCCTGGGAAGGAGCCCTGGAAGGACCAAGCACTTGACCACTCCGGTTGTTCCACTCCCGTGTGACCCCGTTGAGTGACCTGCAAATAGATAGAAAGGAACATCCCATCAACAAGAGCACATTGTCTTGGGAGTTCTTTTAGCTATCCCGTTCGGGGTCAACAAAAATCCTCTGACTTCTTCTCGCCTGGCGCTGAACCACTTGCACCATGGCATTGGGTTGAGAGCTTCCACGCTCGTAAACCAGGGCCTTGAAGCGGCGACAGATGTGGGAACTCATCCTGCCTAAGGAGTACCTTTCGGCCACGGCCACGCACCCCAAAGCTTATCTCAAGATTTACAGACTGACAAATCAGATATCTACCAAGCCCAGGGGTGTGTGTAGTGCCAAATCTTTAACCTCATTCTCGCTTCGACTTTGCCCGTTTGCTTCCTTTGGGCTTGTAATCGTGCAAAGCATTGGACTGCCAGAAATGTGACATTAAAAATCAGGAGGTGAACCTGAACCCCCTCAAGATGTTGTTTCAGCACGACTCACAGATCTAAAATCAATCGGGTTGTTTGCAGGAACTGACCAAGCTTCATCCTTATCCATCATGTGCATGGAACGTGATTGGAACATGGTCTTGTTTTAAGCTGATTAGGTAGATATTGTGAAGGCCACACCGTCATGCTCTTCGCCCCAATGAGAGAGCTCAATCCCCACGAGGATTCCGGTTCGCATGGGAAAAAATACAGTGACTTCATTGCAACCTCATGGTCCGTGCGGACGGGACGGTTGGGCAAATCCGGTGCAAGACCCGCCAACAAAATAGCTCTAAGAATGTCAAGTCCTGTGGGACTTGATCTGGGAACCGATTTCATCGCTCCAAACATCCGAACACAGGCTTCTGTGAAGCCTGTAAAGAGATGGCATAGTAACAAATGGTCTGTTCCAAGATGACCAGGCCCAGCCTGTGCTGACTGCCTGTTCATCCGAATCAGCTGAACAGGCCCACCGTGTACCCCCGAAAAGGCCGTGCCGTGCTTCACGTTTGGGATCTCGTGGTGCCAAGGAGCCAGGATTGGGGCCATGTCCACTTCTTCCAAGCCGACCTGGGCCGCTTTGATCGCTTCGACCGAGAGAAAACATAATTCAAGAGAGCTCCGCACGGGAGAAAACGGCAAGGAACCACCCCGAACCTCCTAGAATTTGTGGTGCACAACTTCTGTGGTGCACCTTACAGTCAGTGGTTTTTCATGCCTTCTCACCTCCCATCATCGCGATTCCGACGAGTGCTAGCTGCTACTTGAATAACACCTTTGGGGTGAGCGGCTCCCACCACGCGGCGCACATCCGTGGCAACCAGTGCACCAGTCTCCACCTGGCCAGCTGGCATCCGGCTCGGTCCAGGAGCTGGAAGGAGCCAAGTAACGCAATGGCCTCCAACCTACTAGCGAAGGCCTCCCACCTAGTAGTTTCTAGCTATTATATAATGCATGAAAACCAATAACCTGTAATTATATAATTTGGGTCTATCCCACCAGGGCCCAGTGGATGATGGTGAGGTTGCAGGCCAACATCTCTAAAATAGTGATAATTGATTTGCCGACTCTTACAGGTAAATAGGACAAAAACAATATATAATGCAAATCAATATCTTACATGTGACGGAAGCTGGAAGTCATTTCCACCTTGCAAGCACCCAAGAACCATCTAATGTAAAACAAAAGGATCCCTCATCCGAAGTAGTTTTCATTTCCTCGCATTGTGTTTGCGCATGCTTGCACCATCTACTTGGCAGGACTCTTGATGTGGCATCCTTTATTGGGCAAACAAAGCAATGTCTATATTTCTACATAATGTAGAAGGACAACAACGTACGCACTTCGTGTTTAGTGCCCCATTGATAAGTTGTGAATCTCAAACAAATGGTCTCCAAGTGACAAGGTGGCAGCCATTGTCACAAGAAACTTACACACTTTGTTACCCTCATGCGAACTGCTACACTCAGCCGCGGAAGTCACGGCATACTAGGAATAAAATTGTGTTCCCCAATGAAAAGGCGACGCCAAGAGAGGGGTCCCGGCGGTCCCGGCATAGTCCTTGCAAAAATGTTGTTCCCGCATGTAAACGTGATGATTTGTGAATGCTTTTGGTGTGTTCTCCCCAACACCGCCCTCATGTATTCAAAACAATGTTCCCGCATGTAAACGCCATCATTTAGAAATATCATTTAACCATGTTGTGCAAAAACGAGGTTCCCGCACGTAAGCCCGATGATTTGGCAATGCTTTTGATGTGTTCTGAAGTTCCATCCGAAGCACAATTTTATTCATGTATTCACAACAAACTTCTGGCATGGAAACGCAGTGACTTAGCAATGATGTTAACCTCCTTGTGGTCCCTTGACATCTCTTTGGACCGGGCTCTGGACAGTTTACTTGAGTCACACAAGTTGCAAAGAGGTATAGGAACGAGGATGAACGAGAAAGTGAACGAGGTCAGAACCCGTGCCACCAAGGAAAGCCCTCAGAATGAAAACCTCTAGTTACCTCATCATGCATATGCTTTCGCCCCTGTCCTTCTTTCTTTCTTTCCTTCCTTCCTTGTCTCCCCGCTTGTCTGCTGTGATCGGCGTTTTGTCTGCCGCTGCTGCCTTGTCTTCTCCCCAACTAAACGCAACATCGCCACGACTTGAATAGATTCAAATCCCCAAGTAAACGCTTCAAAAATTGAATGTCGCCACGACTTCAACATCTGAGAGTATCTCTACACTAATTGCATGAAGCCCCTGTTTCAACAAAGGCAACTTCTTTTGATCTGTAAGTGAATGGCAGGCACAACAAATCAACTCATGGATTTGACCTGTTCAACATCTCCCTGCTTCCGCCTGCAGCTCGATAGCATTGCGGATGTGCACAAAGTGCACCGAAGCTCCTGCAGTAACCAAAGGATACGGACAAGCAAGGTCTGGCCCCCTGTCGTGTCAATGAGAATGAAGCGAGCGCAAAACATGGTGAGTTGCTTATCACATTCGCTAGCTTCTTGAGATTCACCAAACCAGCTACTGAGGGAACTGCTCACAAATCCAAAGACTTGGTCACTTGATTGTACCCTGCAGCCGCAGTTGGGCAACACAAAAAGGTACTGGGAAAACACAGTGTCATCCAACATGGCCTTCGCTGGTGGTGTAGAGAAGCCACAGGCCACCAGTTGCTTCCACCAGCTGAAGTTCAGTGACAAAAGCCTCAGTTCTGACACTGTACTACCAACCACCCTACACTACAAGATAAGGCTTTCATTGGACAACCCCCAACGGATGGTCGCATGCTTGAAACATAACTAATTCATCTGAATCATTCCGAATTCCGCTCCAAGCTTGAAATGATGCGAAATGCGTTTAATCTGCTAGACACGTCTGTAATTCAACAACCGTTGTGCCTCAAGGGCTCCCTAAACCTTGTACTGCATTACAAACCCCCGAACTCCGCTAAGTCCTATTTTGCTCACCATGTGGTGATGTTTTACTACTCCCCTGCAGAGGACCACATAGAACCCCAAAACCACTGGGTTTGTCTTCAGAAAATGGTCGAAACCACGGGGTGAATTTTCACATTCCATGGGAGTGTTTGCGGGGGGGTTGAAGGTTCAAGGGCTTAAACTGCTCAAACACCTGAAACCGTTCGGAGCATCCAAGGGACCGTGTTCAGCTCAGTGGTACAGCTGGCTGGCTCAGGTGCCAAGCCCAAGGGCGACAACAGCAGCGAACGCAAGGAAGGCCTCCAGCAGTCCCCACAGATCCAAAGATTTGAGGATTTTGTTTGGTTCAAGTATCAAGAAAAAAAACAACTGGACAACATTATTTGAGGATACCCAAATACACCAGCTCGTGGCATTCACGCTTGGATTTCTAGGTCTTAGTCTACTCAGTTTGCTAATATGACCTGGGGCCAATCAAACAGGGCCTTTGGCCATATCTCGGATGGATTTATACTTCAGGTCTTGGCTGCTCAGGCGCACCGGGGTATGCCAAAGTCATTTCCAAATGGAGGTGCACTGTCCAGTAAACATGATTGAAGATGAACCACATTGAACGCACCCAGCCCTGAATGAGAAGAACAAAGCACAAAACAATCACAAACATCAAATCATGAAAGCTAAGCACGCGCTTCCCCAATTCATCTTCCTACTTTCACAATACATCCTCGGCCGTCAGTATCCTTTGAACAGCTCCTTACTCCTTCTTCCATCGCAAAACAACAAAAGAACAACGACGACCAAGCGCCGCGCTCGACCGATCGACCTGCCGCTGGTCCCTCGAAAGGCCACCACAAAGGACTCCTTGGGATGGCCCGAGCCCAAACTCGCCAAGAAGTCCTGGCCGCGGCCTCTTTCGGGTTGAAGAAGTGTGGGTTCAAGTGCCCGGAGGTGTGGGTGGATTCGTCGCTGTGAGGGCAGCGTGGTCCCTGGAGTTGGGTAGGGTGACTTAGCGTTGTTGGCGTAGCGGCTTTGCTGACAAATGACTCTTCAGCAGTCAAAAAGCGTCCTTCCTAGGCCTCCACACGCCTCAACAAAACAGGAGCACCCCGCCACATGTGGGTTGAGATTTGCTGGGAAAGTCTCTATGTCGATCGCCAGGAGGTGCATGGCATGGCAGGTTTGTTTTCAAGGATGTCGACATCCGTGGCCCATGGCATGGCACAAATCCTCTCTCACACAGTGCCTGGGGGTGCCAACACTGGAGATTATCCTGGAGATTCCCTCATGGACATAGTTCATGTGAATTAGACGGGTTTAGGTTTGCTGATACGCTATATATATATACTTTGATCGCTGATGCTAACCACAGGGTTAAAACATGTTAGTGCATGTTACTGTACTTTGTCCCAATATCAAATATAATATATCTCTCAAACATATCTCAAATAAATGCCTAACACCAAACTTCTGCTTGCCTCTGCTTGCCCTAACCAGCTCGCCACCTGCCCTGTTCCCAAGAAAGGATCAACACGGCCGCATCACCTGGTTGGATGCGTCATGCACAGTGGCCGCGTCGCCCCAAGACCATACACCTCGGTGGGTCTGGTGTGTGCGTAGGTCAGTGGGTCTGTTGAAAGGTCTTGGCCTGCTGGGTGAAACATCTAGGAAGCAGGACATCACCACACAAACAATAGCTTGGCAAAATGCTCATGCACCTCCACCTGTTGATAACTCTGTTGAATGATGTCAACCAGCCTGTGCAAGGATGTCAAAGGACATCAATGGACTCTACATGTCACGTCATCTCACTCAACTCCTCAGACCCTGCTTGACGGTAGGCCTGCTCGCTGGTGGCCAACCGTCACCAGCAAGGCTCCTCAAAGTTCTGGGATCAAAGCGAAGAAATGCTGTGAATTGTCATCTTGAAACACACAAAAAATGCCTGGATGTGCATCCAGGAACTTGACGACCCGCAAAGGCACCCTGTAAAAGAAACTACATATATATATATTATCTATATCTTGTTTATATATATATATATATTAGCCTATATATTAGCCTAATTTTTGTTTGGTGTGCTCATTTCCTTGTGGGTGTCCGAATTAAAATTGGCTCACACACCGACCAAACATCGATGGGCGATGTCCGACGCCGAATGAACGATCGAATCATCGGCCAGCGTGGAGACGTCACCAGCCCGTCGCCAGCCGTTCTTTTTCTCGGGTGACCAGGAAATCCGAATCCATCACTATGATTCCAGGGAGTGTCTCCGATTCCATCATTACACTGCCATGTTTGTAACAAACATGCGGTTAAATCCTTGGCCCATTCATCAAGCCAATCACAGCGGACCTTTTCACACGGAGAATCCCTTTGAATTTGAAGCCCCAAAAGCATCTCCATCACTTCGCCTTGAATGCCTTGACCCTGAGGTGAAATGGTGGGAAAATGCGCACCTGGAGTAAACCTTAGGGCCTTAGGGTGTCGGAATCCTGTTGTTTGTCATTCTTTAGGTGGTAGAATGCGTTAGATGCTGCAAAGCTTCTTTGCCAGAACGATAATGTTCTCCCACCTTGGATGTTGACCTCTCATTATTTCTTTAAAGTTGGCCACTGTTGTTGTTGTTGTTGGGTGTTGTTGCTGCTTCCAATTGATGCCAACTTGGTTGTGTGCGAGTATGCGAGTGTATGGGAGTGTAGATCGACACTCCCCACCGTGAGATGCTTCAAATGAGCAATTGAGCCAGGTGAGTTCAATTTTAACTGCTAAATAGTGCGTGAGTTAACTACAATTGACCTATATAAACATGTTGATATGATATAATCTAAACACAGGCATAGAATAAACAGTATTAATGCAATTCACAACTGGAAACACACAAATGCTCAAAATGCCCAGCTTAGCATTCTGAGACTCCACATCAAATGACTGTGCATCATTGTGCACTCGTCCGTCACCGCCGCTCCGCCCCTCCCCGCCGCCCGGGTCCCGATGAGGTGAACACCACGGCGAGTCCCTCGTTGCCACCGTGGAGGCTCACGGCCAGGCTACGAGCACCTCGTGGGAACGTCCAAGGCGACGGAGGCGATGGTCCAGCATCGTGCGTGTGTTTGGAGCACCGAGAAGTGCGCTACTTTGCGGGTGGCGATGGGTGGCGAAGGTTGGACAGGAGATGGAAGTGCTGTCCAAAGCATTTTGAAGACACCGGCGAAGTGCTAGGATTGCTCAGGGCAGTGAAAAAGTGATCCAGTGAAGCTATGAAAGCAAACAGTTTACATATATCAAAGGATATCAAGGTGTAAGATATCAAATCAATATAGTGTATAATATATATATATAGTTTGTTAAACGTATCTTATTTATGGAAGACGGATACATTTTAAAACATACAAAATACAAGCCGGAAAACAATAAAAAACACAAACAAAACAGCACCGTGTATTCACTGTGACTGACTGGCCAGCTCGGTCGTCCAATAAGCACGATCCATTTTGCAGGCACCGAGTGAGAAACATGGCACTCGTCGATGGTGAATGGCCCTGCTCCACCAGTTTATGTAATTCATTGTAGTTCCGTATATTCTATTGAACACGGTAATAGTTGGCACCCGTTTCAAACATGGCTCATGGCTCTTCAACGGTCTAATTCCATCCACTTCCATCTTCCAACTTCAGGAGTACCAAGGTAAAACCCTTGGGGGTGAACTCTACTTTCACCTCAAAGAGGGTACTTCACCCTGCCGCCCTGAAAAACGCCCTCTCGGCGCAGCCCTGGTGAGCGTGAAACAGGACGCAACATCGTTAAATGTTAATTCGTTGGAGTCGGTTCATTGTCATTGTGGGCTCTTTGAGTGAAAGAAACGTGTGCTTGAAATGAATTGGTAATTTTACAAGTGAGCTGAGAATATAAAGGTTCCCTCCCGCGGTCAAACATTGTTTGTTGTTTATCGTTTCTATGTGGAAACCAGTGTAGGGACCACGACTTGGCTGAATCAAAGGACCACTGATCTCACCAATTCCCCGAAGCGCCTGCTGGTACACCAGCGGTGTAGAACAGTCCTGGTGGTGGAATCACTCGACTCATTATCACATGGCCAAAATGCGCCATATGAACACACACACACACACACTGCAGGAAAAATAAAAACTAGCGATGGATCCTGTAGATTGAGCTGTGTCGATATTTTTATTCGCAACACTTAGCTCTAAAAACCATAAGATTGCATGCGCAATGCACAACAACTGTTCCTATGCAAAGGATTGGATCTTCAAGGTTGCTGTTGCTGCTGCTGCAGGAGAATCTGGTGTTGCATTCTGGGTGAGGAAGAATTCAGAACCACCTGCCCATCCATCCTACAATCTGAATCCAGCCATTGGAGAAAACAAATGGTCGTACGCAGCAACCGCCTTGATATTCCGATATGTCTGATCAAGAGACCAACAAGTCTTAACATCGCCGGACCCAGGCTAACTCTGTGAATCTTGAAAATGAAAAAACATCAACAAACACATGCAAAAAAGCATGCAAACAAAACAACAAAAACGGCAAATCCAACATAACAAAAACCAGCAAATGAAAAAGCAAAAGCAAAAGATCACAAATCCAACAAAACAACAAACAAAACATCAACGGAAAAACAACATTTACATGTTAAAGCAACACACAATGAAACCGCACACGCAAAAAACCTGGTGTCCTGTTTTGATTGTTTGTTTCGCTCTCTTTTGAGGCCATCCTGTTTTTCGTATTTTGTTTCATGTGTTTTTTTTTGTTTTTGTTAATATGTATATATATATATATGTTGTTGTTGTTTTTTGGGCCTTTCGGGGACGTTTTTTGTTTTTTTTGTGTTCGTTGTTGGTTTATTTATGTTTTATGGATGTGTGATTTTTGTAGCTGTTTTTTTGATTGCTGTTTTTTTTAATGTTATTTGGCAAAACCATCAGAGATATGCCAAGCGGTTTACTTAAAACAAGTCCATCAGTCACACGGCTCTGAGCTTTTGTCACAAATACACAAACCTATGCCACCAGCTGCCGGAGGTTCCAACCCGCGAGCTGCGGTTCCACCAGTCCTGCGGAGTCCAAGCGGAGCTCCGGCACTCGTGTGCAGAAGAAGCTGGGCGGCCCCTCCACGTTGGTCAAGGTCACCTGTGGTGCCACGAGGCTGAGACAGGGCGTTGGGAAGAAAACGGGAGCGGGGCATTTAAAACGTCCTTGCTCCTAGTAGCGATGCCCTTTGTTCAGGAGCCCCTAGTAGCGTCCTTGCTCCTAGTATTGCATGGAATGATCTTGGAGTTGGAACATGGTTTGACTTTGATCCTTAGAGCAAACTACAGCTAAACACCAGCAGCTAGTGACATGAGCTGTGTCAAGCGGATATAAATTTAGTTAACTGGGTTTACAAATGTTTACCTATGTCATCGTTATTTGCCGCTACACGTACATTGCAAGTACCACGGCCGGGGGTGGTGCCCCCTATGAACCAGTCTGGCTAAAACCTGTCAGCTGAGGTCCAAGCCCGGCTCCAACCTCGCCCTTAGATCCTTCGAGGAACATCTGGAGACTTCATAGTCTTGCTAAACACCTAAATCTTCAATTCTAGAAGACCTAGTCTCTAGACTCTAGACCATGTCGCTTGACGATCCAGCCGTAGCTGCTGGACGACCGTCACCACCGGATTCGTGCCCGTTGATGCGGCAGGTTCCAACTGTTTGGCCAAAGATCTGATGCGAAAGATCCGAAAAGAAGGCCATCATGTTTACATCATCCAACTCCGAAAAATAAGAACATCATGTAGACAGGTGACTTTGGTTGTAACTCATTTTCTGGGATGTACCGTGTGTGCGCCGTACAGGAAAAATGTGGAAACATGTTCTCGCCTGTGCACAAAAAATCGTGCAACACTTAAATCCTGCTTCTGATCCGAAGCAAAACTCGGAGAATTGATGTATTTTTGTTGTTTTGCGTTGGTGGTCTCTTTTTTATCTGTTTATCCCTCTCCTATGCATGTTTTCGTCCCCCGAACACACTAAATTGAAGATATTGAAGGCTAAATGGAGGGTGTGTGGAGGTAGGTGGTCAGCAAAAATAGCTTATACAAAGTTAGTGCATCGAAAATACCTTCCGCGAAGTTCTGTGAAGGTTTGATAAGGTTTGTGGGCTTTTGTTGCAGTCAGTTTTGCTACTGGCCACCGCTCCACGAAACGTCCACGAATAGCCCCGGGTTGCATGAATGTCCTGGACCTTCCACGATGTTAGCAGAATAGGTTTTTGCAAAACTCTTTCTGTGCTGTGCACTATCCTTCCGTTGGCCTCTTGTAAATACTGAGACAAAATACTATATAACCATATGGTCAATGCAAAAGAAAACTCTTGCAATTATACAATAATGACCACACAAAGACCAAAGTTCTTTGAGAGATTCGATGATTAGCTCTTGGCACATTTGGGTACTCACGTCCGAGCCATTTTCACCTCCAGCCACAGGAACACGACTGTAGTCACTACTAGACAGTAGAGGAGGTGTAGTTTCTTCACCATGCGGTCAAGCGGCGGTCGTGATGGTTTTGGTGCTGGTGGTGGTCCATGGTGCAGTGTCTGTAACGGTGGTTCGTGTGGATGTGGATGTACCTGAGGTGCTGTCAGCGTCAGCCGAATCTGACCTACGAAGTCGAAGCCGACCACATCTCTCACATTGGGCTCCAACAAGATCCAGTGTGGTTTTCAAAACCGACCAATGAACTGTGTTTGGCAAAAATGGCTTAAAGCACCCGCCGGCCACAAAGGTCTTTGTATTCAACGCAAACAACGCAAACAAAAGGGAAGACAGGAAGACACGATTCATACAACATGAAGAAAATGAACAAGCACCCTACCGGTCGATCGTTATTATTTTTAATATGTTGTCTGACGTTCCCAACAAAACAACATCGATCCAATGTTGATCACAGAAACGCACTGAAACGAACCACCATGTAGGGTAACGTTCAAGTAACACACCTCGGGCACACAGATTGTTGGAGAGGTCCACCAGGAGCGATGTTTCACACCTCTACAACACTCTGCAAGAGGTAAAATGTGTGTAGCCAATGCTATCGGTCACAACCCCGGCACCCCTGGTGGACGCCCTGAATGCACAACGCGGAATAGCAGGGATGGATTTACAATGATTTACATCTATTTTTTGAAATATGGAGATTAACGTCTTAGATCTAGAGCACAATGATATGGATACAGGGAGTGCCGATTTTGACCCACATCCATATCGGGACCTCTGTTGACCTCGCAAACTTGAGAAAATCTTGCACATTCTTGCTCCATCCAAGATACCTGTCAGGATGGCGCTTGTGGTGGAGATAGTGGTATTCTGCTCCTTCGGCGCAAAGGTAAAAGAAACATGATTGATTGAGAATACGGAAACCAATTGACAACTACACTATGGACACAACTGGAACATAGGGCGAAGGTTGCTAGTGACTTTGCACATATATTGTCCATGCAGCAAGTCAAGGTCATACAGCTGAACGCCAGGTTGGTTTAGTTCACACCATTGGTGTTGCCGGCTCCTATTTTCATACATCTGCCATGTCCCACAAACAATTTCCAGTTCGGCGTTAGCATGTCATAAGTCATATCATATTATATGAGCTGCAGCGGTAGTTATGATACTAGACTCAAACACACTGCATATCTATTCTGTGGGGGCCATATCTCCTTTAGACTACTTTAGTAGGAGGTCATGTCACAATGTGGAACCGATCTCGTTCACCGAGCGAATACTGATGTTGGACAAACAAACTTGAGAGGAAGGGGGTGAACGAAAGGTAGCGCAGCACCGCGTTTGGAGAGAAACTGCACGTGGAAAAAGAGTCGAGGTTGTATGGGAGAGACGAACGTGTGTGCTTATCAGCCAAGTTTGTGGCCACTTTGAAGCCTACATAGCTTAAAACGATCGATATTTACAGGGCTTTGTGCCGGGAAGGTGCACAAGACCATGTAAATACCGTAGTGTTTTGCAATTTTGAAGCCTCCAAAAGCCGAAAAAGCCCTTTCCGACATAATCTTTCCTGGTTTGGGGCAATTTTTCGGCATGTTTGAAGCCTAGACACCCCATCGGTTTTTACGAGTTTTTTTGCCGGACAGCCACATAAAACCCTGTACATTGCGTGGTTTGAGGCCACTCTTGAAAACTGGAGGAGCTGAAAGCCCTGGTATTTACGGTGTGTTCTAGCCGTTGACAAAGAGGCCCGCCAGGGTGGAGTTGAAAGGGGGGGGCCCGCCACTAAACCACAATGTCCGAGGCGATTTCTCAGTGAGATGGGCTTCCACTCTGGTTATAGATAATTTTTGCTAAAGCAAAAGAACAACTCAGGTAGCGTAACCGCTACCTTTCGTGATAGAGCATGTCGTAGACTATTTTATACAGTCAAAACGAAAAGAAGCGGTTGCTGGTTGCTCGTATGGATTTGCATCATATAGATAGATAGATAGATAGATAGATAGATAATGATAGATAGGTAGATAGATGGACGGCACGCATTCTCTCACCCAGTGAAGTCAGCCTCCTCTGCGATGCTGGAGGCGTCTGTGATCACCTGTTGGCACACCCACAGATCGCACGAAGACGAAAACACATGTTGAAACTCTGTCCGGCTGGCCTTGGGCTTGTATCAAATGAGGGGTTTCCTCGTTTCAGTTCCAGCATGAAATGCTTGGGATTCCCGGTTCCCAGTATGAAAAAGGACTCGTCTCTCATTCTGAGCTTCCTGCAGTACTCGCAAAGAATGTGGTGCTCACGGTAAAGCTGATCCCTGCCAACTTGGTTCACAGCGCGGGCAACACAATCAACGTCCGATTCATATGAATGAAAGAAGGTCAAAGCAAATCTTCGATTGACCTGGGAATTCAGATTCTCCAAGCATCTCCAGAATCATCCAATCCAATGAGTCGGGACCCGGGAATGTAATTATCTCAGTCTCATCCGTTGGTATCTCATCCAAACCTACAAGGCCAACTGAGTACACCTTCGGTCACCGCTATTGGAAAGCCAGGTGTTGTCTCTTTGGAGGGTGTTGACTCTGGAACTTGACTTCGCACAGAATGTGTTCCATATGTACTTTTTTTTGTGTTTTCCCTTTTGATCTTTCTTGCTGTAAAAGCAACACTCTTGCCGAAACTCCACTGCAGGCTGAAAAGTGAAGCAAAACTAGCTTGGTACCCACTGGATTGATGCAATACCTACCTGGCAGGCGTTTTGATTTGGCCGTGCAAGGAACCATAACTATAATCTAGCTCTAGGCAAGATTCACATGCACAATTAATTCACTATCAGTGTGTATCAACGTCTCAGTTCCAAGAGTTCATTACTTTATTGTCTTGCACATCTGCTATGCACCTACAACACAAAGTCCCAGAAAAATAAACATGAAACAACAACCTACTGTAACAACAAATTGCGCTCCCAAACAAATGCTCCGGAGCTCCCAATTGTGTGGGTGTGCAAAGTGGAGCAAAGGGCTTGCTTGTGAAAGGTACAAGCAGCACCTGGAAAAGCCGCTGTGCTTCCTGGAAGAGCAGCTGTGGCAGTGGAGATGAACAAATGACATCCAACCAAGCCTTCGAGGTGGGATCTAGACTTGATCCACCCAGAAAGTTTCATGCACAAAACTTGATTCTGGATCCAGTGAATCCAGTGGAACCATGCAACTGCAACTGCCGATCACTTCCCGCCTGTGTCGTTGGACCAGTTCTCGAGTTCTGAGGCATTTGAATGCGTCCAATTCTCCACCTGTGGCAGTGCGGAGCTTCCTGGCTGCTTTCTCCAAATAACCAACCAGTCGTCACCAGGAGTTCCAAAGGGGTGGAATCTAAACATATAAGTTATAGTATTAGCTATTGAAATACTATATAATGGGCACCCCCAATCCAATAACTAACCCTTGGAATTCCAAATCACTGATCACTGTACCCAAAGCCTTTCTTGTCCAAGACCACCTAAGGAACCGGAAGCTTGGGGATACATATGTTACCCCTGTCAGAACTCCTGGCTCCCGAACCCTAGGTTCTGGGCCCAAACCTGCCGCTCACCCGGACGGCCGACACGTCGCTCACGTCGCTCGCTGCGGCGTAGCGGGGTGCGAACGACCGCCACATGCCCAGAGTGGGTTTAGACTCAGACAACTTCAGTGGCATTCGCAGCTCTTTAGCCATAACAAACTTGCTGAAAACGACGAGGGTATCCAAGATAGGAAGCTCTTCATGACGATCATGCCCTCAGATTCATCATGCGGATGAACATGTCCTCTGTGAGTTGTCTACCTGGTCTCCCTATCGATGACTGATAGTTGCCCTTCTGGTGGCGTCGTGGGTCGTGTAGGCGCTCATCTGCGAGGGTCCCACGACTCCTATCCAAACCTTTGCAGGCTTCGTATGGCATTATTTTTAAGCTAGTGTGTGAGTTCTTCACATCTGATCCAAAACAAATCATGTCAGCTTTTCTGATGTTGCAAGTTGCCATATCCAAAAACCAACCAACCAGTGGTAACCAGCACCCTTACAGGGGGTGCTAGAAGATGCTGCGGTGAAACCGGGACAAACAGTCCGCAAGTGCGTGCTCCCAATCAATCCCATTTGGGCGAAGACGTCCAAAACAGCCATCCAGCTATTTCAAGTCCCTGTGCTCGTCCAGTGCCGTTTCCACCAGATCCAAGGTTGAAAAGTAGTTGGAGGGGTCCAACTATATAGGGATTGGATCATTTCCGGTTCTAGTGGAATCCTTGAAATCCCACGTACTGGATCCTTGAAATCCCAGTTCACGCAGTTCACAGCAATCCCAACTACTGGATCCCGGTCGCGATTTTTACGTCGCACCTCGGTGCTCCTTCCCGTGGTTGACCTCCCATGAACAAAACGGCACCGGGAAGTGCAATAGGGAGACACCCCAAAGACATCCTTGGATCCAACTGCTAAACACAACAAGAATGCTACTCTCCCTAGAATTTGCCTCATGGAGCAAATAGCAGAAACACAAGTGTCAAACAAGACAACAAGACCCATGCCAGACTGCTGTTTGTTGCATGGGTCACGGGTCCCTCATTTAGTTCCATTGCCACACATGGCACTCTTTATGGCATGCATGCTTGCCATTCACATGCATAGCACTCAGTTGCCTACTTTGCAGCACGTGGCAGACTTGTGTGCGGCGTTGATGCTGTATAGCGTAGTCACAGAGTGGAACATGATAAATTGACACCAGCCCACTTGAATGGCCTAATCGAGCCATGTTGTCCAAAGAAGTACTACAGGACAAATGATTTGAATGCAGAGACATGCAAAGACAATCAAAAACAATGTTGTTTCTGTTCTTGGTATAGTTAAGCTATATAGTTACATATATATATATATATTGTGTGCGAACGGGGTATCCAAAATCACTGTGAATTAGTTAGGGAACGACTACCTTACATTGCATGATCAAAAGTTCTGTTTATTGAAATACAGAGACCCTCCAACCAGTAGATCTGTATTTTATAAGTCAGTTAAAAGACCGAAAATAACACATGTGTTTTTCTATGTTTGTGTGCATTAGTTGAGGGACTCAGGTGACCATCCCTGAACCCGATGCAGCCTCGTTGTGCTCGTCTCCTTGGATTCGTGGTCAACCATTGTGGGTGTCTGAAAACAAACATCTCATCGAACCCCAAAACTGACTGGTTTGTAAATGAACATGGTCTTTACAAAAATGCAATGATATTTTCTTGATGCACAGGAGTGCACTATGTGTACCGGTGAGTGATAAGGTCAAGGCTGAAGCCTGCGAGTGCCTCTCTCTATACTCTACAGGAGGAACCAATGGTTTCAGTGTCTATTCTTCATAGTAAGGACAAAGGTGATTGACTCTACAATCTCTACAACTGATCCAATGCATCCAAATTCTGAGCAACAAAAATTACTATATATGTGGGCTGCATCTGCGGAATCCATCACATGCCCTGTGCCCTTCTGTTTGATCCTTCAGCCTGCTTCCGGACAGTTTGAGCAAGGCTTCAGAACTTGAGTTGGACAGTTGGACAGTGACCCCCTGGTCCAATTGGAGCATCACTCTACCACTGGTGTCAAAAGACATGGCCAACCACACCAAAAGTGACATGGTGTATGTATATATATATAGTTATATATAAAAAGAGAGAGAGAGAGAGAGTTCAACAACAATAGAATGCATGTCATGTTGAATTGTCCTTTTGAGCATTCCTATTTTGAGACCGACCCGCGTACATTACATGACATGTTGGACGTGTTCCAGACCATTCAACACCCCCGCTTTTTGGTTTGCTACTCACTCGCGACAACGAGTCCGACCAGGGAACGGTGAAACTGCTGGATGTGGTGGAGGTCGTGGAAGAGGAGCTTGCAGACCTTGTCATTGGCAACATGATTTGTCATGGGTCATGCAGGGTGCATGGTTCACCTATCCCTCATCCGTTTATGAGAAACAAAGATCTGCCACTTGGTCCATCGCACCAGTATGATAGCTTTATGATAGAAGCTCAGTTCTATGAATCTGGAACACATTATATAAGTTGAATGCGACACTGAGGACATTGCAGTACCAATCTAGCCTGCTGTTACAAAATGTTCCAGGGAGTATTTGTGCAGCAACCAGTGTTTGAGCTTGCAAACCAATCTGAGCGAAAGATTGAACAAAAACACCAAGTGAAACACAACAATGTACATATATATATATATACATATATACTCTTTACCACAAAGATACAGTAGAAGATATTCGGGAATTGGTTCCAATAGACGATGCAATTTTGGGAGTGCCGGGAGAGCATTTGAATTACAAGTAGAAGACATACACTGCCGCAGAGGTAGCTCCTGAGACCCAACTTGGCCTTTCTTGGTCAAAACCTCTTGAGCGAGGTTGGAAGCCTGATTTTACTGGTATTCACAGCAAATCCTCCTGTTTATCCCTAACATGGCTCAGAGCTCACCAGAGTAACATTTCTGGATTTTTGCACCAGATCTTCCGGTCTGGGAGCAACTCTTGCAACATTACCATTTTGGTCTTGACCAGGGAAAAAGTGACAAAAACCTCGTTTTTGTTGTTTTGGGACGGCTTTTTGCCGAGTCATCAAAAATAAGAAAGTCAAATAGATGGTTTTATTGGCAGTCAAATAGAAAATATTGCATTCTTTTTCTTGGTGGGGTCATTTTTATGCCATATTGATATTAACAATATATTCTATTTGACTTTGTTCCCTTTTCTATGCAGAATTGGGCCCATCCTTTTCATAGCATTCCAAGCAAACAACAGCCATTTCTGCACATACAATATTGTATAGTATATACATAATTATATATATATATATATTTGAGTTTCTGAAGAAAACATCCAGGATTCCCTGCTTTTAGCTGTCCACCACATGCTTTCAGGGTGCGGGCAGAATCCCTGAATACTAACACAGTAGCAATGGCAGAATCGGACAGTCAATTAGAAGATCCAAGTTAAATAGAAGAAACCACCACAAAATTCCACAATCAAACTGAAGATATATGAATTTAAGCAGAAAGTCCAAAATGCCAAAGTAACTAAGAAGACTCAACATGTTATCATGTTGATCTAATAATTACCGTTATTACTGTTTGAGTTGTTTGCTGGAAGGTGCCCGTGTACTGTTCAAATAGAATAATTGAGGTATATAATGACTATATATATATCTCTTATTGTACGGACGTAAATCGACAAGTAACATCTGTACCCGGCTTGCACACCAAAGCCTTCGCCGTGTGGCGTAGTGGTCCGCGAGATGAAGGTTCGTGTGGAGGTGGTGATCGTGGTGCTGACAAAGCCTTGGAAGTAGCCTGCAACAGTGAGGAGTGGATAACAGGGGTAAACAACAGAAACATGGGGTACACATTTGGTCCAGTATACATCATTACTGATGATTCTGCTGAATATTCTTAAATGTCCCATTTAGTGTTGCTTCAAAGGTCCCATCTAATAGTTTAAAAATCAACAAGCATCATGCTGATGTTGCGAACTTCTGGAGCACCTGAGTTGCATCGGTCCTCCCAGCATGAACATAGAATTTCATGCATCCGGAGTTGTGAAGGATGTGGTGTGTTCAGCAGCAGAGATGAGATGAAAGTATGACCACTCACTACTTTCTGGGAAGTCTCTCGGGTGTGTTCACCGTTCGCCCCATCCTGTACAACAGTTGTTGAACAAAATACACAAGGGATGCAAAGCCAGCTGAAGCTGTTTCAAAAGGAAGCTGCGCATGCACCGAGGTCATCCAAAGCACAATCTCTGAATTGAACCTGGCGATACTTGCAAAGGAGTACATGAGTGCTTGCAATCGAAAGTCATGCTAGTCCTCGGGTTGGCAGTCGAGGACTAGGAACGTGCACTAGGCTCTACATCATCTCAAAAATATATAGCACCCTGGCATTCTAAGAAACATTGACTTCAGAAATCGTTTTCAACATGTTCAAACTGCTCTTCCTTGTCGTGATGGTGTGTATCTGTATGATTCTTTCTGTATGTTGTTGGTGGTCCTGGACAAAACGATCCAACTTCAAGCTTCATTAATAAGCAGTCGACACGCAGTCGACTCAGTCGACTACTGATCACATCGAAACCAACTGAAGGCATGTCGTTAACACCCCGATATTCGCGGGCGTCGTGTCTTTGGATCATACGCGCACATCGGTCCTCTATTTGTTGAAAAACAAACACATCCAAAAACTGGACATGGCCGAGAACCATCAAGAACCTTCTCGGCCGTTTCAGCTCGTCGCCTGATCAAAGAGAAACACCTCCTTTCCTTCCTCGGTCGTCGCCTGGATCCACCAGGCGCCCGTCTTGGCACCGCAGCTGCGCCGGCACCGCCGTGCGCAGCTCCGTCGCACAGCGTGGCCGGCAGCGCAGGCCGTGGCGGGTGACGCCTGGGGAGCGGGAGAAGGGGAGGTCGGGAGGGGGAGGAGTAACACTAAAAGAGCCCAAATCACAAAGAACATCCAATAGTAACCAGAAACAACGTGTTTGCAATAGTTTACCTGTGTTCACCCCATGCCTAACTATATAGGCAAATATAGTGATGTGTCTGTGCATGGAAATCCATTGCATCATTGCATTCTTCTTTGTTATGTGTTCTCCTCCTCAAATTTGAGACTTTTCCGTGTCGGAAGCACTCAGGATCTCTCAGGCAACCCCCCACGACCAACAACAGGGGGACCGGAAGTCATCACATCGACCGTCGAAGGGTCGCCGAGGCGACGTCCCATTCACGGTCACCGAACCATTCGACCAAATCTGCTCGCCTTGCGCACAAACTGGGCTCATCGTGAAAGGCACGTTCTCCTCGTTTCGAGGTCCGTGAAACGTTGTTACATATTTGTTAAACAATTGGATAGCCATAAGAAGAAGAGCTGTATTATTCAAGGTTATTCCATCTAATTATTCGAGGTCATTACAACTTATGGTGTAGTGGCAACAAAGCTTTCTAGAGGCGGCTAGAAAGCTTATAGTATCCCAAATTCAACATTCATATGACCATCTCTACCAGAACCAGATACGTGTTCTTTTGATCCACACTAGTGTGTCTGAGCCTGTCTGTGACCAAATTAGTCGAAATGTCCAACATAGCGAACCAATACTCCACTCGGCACACAAGCGCACCAATATAAATCCTATGTTTTACAGCCCATTCATACTGATATTCCTGAAGCCATGGAATCCACTTGGATGACTTCTAACTTGGACAAACCTCAATCTTATTTCAATACTGCATAATGGCCATTGGACAAAGCTTCCCTCTGTTGTAGGGCAGGGGCAGCCCCAACACAATATGAATTGATTCCCAAGGGAGCAAAGGCAGGGACGTTCCCGTACTCAGCCTGCACTCGGCACCGCTTTCATATAAACAGTGGAGCCCTCCCTGTCCGAAGCTGCCGACATTGAGTCAAAGTACTCAAGCACAAACTACAGTAGCTACAGTGCCTCTTGGGATAGCTACAGTACCTCCAAGGTCACAAAGCCACTGAGACAAAGGCTGGACTGATAATCTGCTCTCTAGGAATTTCACAGGTTAGATCCATGTTACCTAGCCCTCTGGTGTGGCCTCTGCCTTTGTAACAAAGAACTCAACATATTGAAAGCTTATTAAACATCTGCTGACAAAAAGACAAAGGGGACTTCCTGCCCTGAAGAAGGTTGCACAGTTTCAGCAGCATATCATCGAGGAATCATCGGGATTCGACCCTTGGCTTTCTCCTGCTTGGCTACCATGATAACACTGCGACCCCCAAATGAAAATAGCTAAACTGTTGAACTACTACACAGTCATGGGTCCCACCCAGTTTTCACTGACAGAACCAAACCCCTTGCTCTGGACGCCCCCACGGGGCTCGCGCAGTCCAGTCCTCGGGGGCTGAGATCTGAGTCTTTCAACATAAAAAGAAAGGAAGGCAACATGGGGCAAGTCAGTGTACCTTGGGCATATCGGTATATCCCATTACCAGTGGATGATGATGGTTGGCTTGCAGGCCTTTCCATCTCAAAAAATAGTGATCATCTCATACTGCTGATACTGCTTTCCCGACAGCCATACCCAATGAGCGGACGTCACTTTCGGATCAGCAAGACCTGTCCGACACGAAAACTCCATCTTCGGACCGAAGTGGGAGCCCTTCGGTACCGAAGTGGTAGAAGGTAGTGAATTGGCGGCCATTGGTAGCATCTGACCTCACATACCATAGTAGCAATCCGTAGCAAATCTTGGAGTATTCAAAGCCCTTCAACTTCAACGAGTGTCATTAGATACTGGGCGTTGCTGACCGGAATCTCTGAAAAAGACATGATGAAACAAGGGTGAAGCGATGTCATTACCAGGTGAAAAAAGGCCTCGCGGCATTGTGAAGCGATGTTATGTCCTCAATCCGTACATAATACAAAAAGGTCAGAAGGAAGGAGAACCTCCACCAATCTCTGATGATTTGATGAAATATTTCATGTCATCAAACCATCCCTCGACCTGTCCGCAGGCTGAGCCGGAGTGGTTCTTCCTCCAAACAAATGCAGCTGCAAGAACTGTTCCTGAAAATTAAACTCACTGCCCACATGCGATCATATGGTGTTTTGCCGCCCGAGTGCTAGACATATACCTTCGAATTCACCCAATCGAAACTCCTGACTAGAATGTTACCCCAAATATGAGCGACACGTGCAGCTGCTCAACACGTCAAAGCCGAATCACTGGGCAAGTTGCCCGCAGTGGATCTCTTTTACACGCTGACACCCCGCTGCCACAAGGATGTATTTTAATAGGAAAACCGAGCCCCTGGCCCAATGGGACTGGGTCTACTTCTTCCAGGGGGTCGCCTGGGAGGTCTCCCTATTTCTATTTTCAATGCGCACGCACTTACGAGGGAATTGCAAGCGCAGCGCCTCAAACATCGCGCCAAGCGTGCATCATCTGTCTCCAAGCATCGACAGGCCACGGCGCCGCTGTACCAAAGCTCCCCGTCCACGCAAGTGACCTGCGCCATTCACGCACATCACTGCACCACATCTTCTTGGACCCAGCTTTGCAGGTCTCCAAATACATGGACCCAAAGGATTCCAAACACATTCGGGAGAAATGAATGGTGGATGTTAGATGTGTGGATTTTTAGAGTCAACTCCCCTCCCAAAACGGTTTCAAGCGAGGGACCTTGCTCAGCAAAACATACGCATTTCATTGTTGGTTGCACAGTCGCTTCATGGGGTGTTTCAAACTGAAACTGATGATTGGTAGCCGTTGCACCGTTTGAGGTGGATTTTAAGCACCTGTGCCAACGAAGAAATGGGATGCGTTTACGGGGTGCAAACCACCGCCTGTTTGGGCGACCTCCAAAACTGAGACTCCAGGAGAGTCCCAAGTGTCATGTGTTTCTCAAATTCTCAAATAAGCGAGTCAAGTGAGTATCGAACAAAAGTGCGGCGTGCGATGGTTAAAAAACATAAATAATTCAGCATGACAGAATAATGAGTCATCCTAGCCGGAGTCCATGTATAGATTTTATACTATATTACTAATATATATATATATATGTATATAGGTGGCCCCGATCGGAGGTTACCTACAAGTCCTATCAGAAGTTGATGGCATCTGATGACCAAATCATAGGCCCTTTATAACCCACGTCCCACCAGACTTTTTAAGATATGCCACATGGCCATGGAACATACACGACAGAGTCAATAGGTCACTCAGAGTCACAATGGTCAATGACAGTTGATTCCAAGTATCACAAATACTTTTTCACCGGTTTTCCGGTTTTCCATTCAACTCACCGGAAAGTCTTTCTTCAAGCTGAAAAAGAACAAAGAAGAAACTGAAGCTGCCGCAATCTTCCACACGGCAATATCTGAGAGATTTTGCCATGAAAACCACACGGCAAAGCCTCCCGCCCGGCCATCGATCAAAGCCCCCGCCTCGCCCTCACTGTGACTTCGGGCTGGACATCGAATGCTACAGGTCTGCCCATGCCTGGCTTCGGAGCGGAGCGCCACCGAACACACCGGTTCCACACCGAGTTCCGTCCCCTTTCTAGCTCTGAGAAAAGCGACTAAAGAGACTTGGTCATAGACTGGGGTAAACTGAAATAGCAAGCGGTCGATGATTTCAGCGTTCTTTCGCTGATCTCGAATCAGTATATATACTACAGTCTATGCTACTTGTAGCACAAATTCAATACTCCCAAAAGCATCTTTTGTTGTGGTTGATCCTCATGCAGCCAAAACAACATAAATATGTACACCAAAAGGTTCGGCTGGAGCATGCAGCCGCATCTTACGGTGTCAAACTAACTCTGCCACACTCAGCAGCTTCCTGACTGATTGTAAATTGACATTATATGACTACTCTACAGGCATGGCTCTTGAGCTGTCATCAAATCTGGAGCCAGCTGTATGATTAAACATGTCAGAGCCGCATACCTCGTCCGAGCAAGCAGGGTCAAATTGCAGCAGGACCTCGTGTTTCAATACTTCTATATGTTTGATTCTATGTAAATAACATATGCTACTTGTATGGTTTTCACAGTTTTCACATCTAGCTTCGTAGCATGACACCGAGCTCTACATCGAACAGCCTTTTCAACCACCCTCCCGGTGGTGACCGTCCCAGTGACCGTCCTCAATGGCACTTCCGCACAGGGGGGAGACAAGGCTCCAGCGATGAGCGGCTCACCGCAGTCCCGGCCA
This sequence comes from Durusdinium trenchii, assembly GCA_963970005.1. Taxonomy (NCBI): domain Eukaryota; class Dinophyceae; order Suessiales; family Symbiodiniaceae; genus Durusdinium; species Durusdinium trenchii. The sequence continues at coordinate 865,658 of CAXAMN010009668.1, forward strand.
CAGGTGAAGCTGGGTGGAAAAAGCCTGCGACCGTCCGCCGAGAAACACCACTACCTGGAACCTGGACCTGAACCGAACTCGTAGTGTCCTTGCTACTAGTAACAAGTGCATCGCTACTAGTAACAAGTGCATGCATTACTACTAAAGTAGCAGATAGCTACTAGTAGCTTCTTAGCTTCTTGCTACTAGTAGCGATGCACTTGATCAGGTGTTGCCATCTGACTGGCAATATCAAAACATTGATCTTTGCCGCTCATCTTCAACAGGGACATACCTGGATCTTCAAAGGGCCGACAAAAAATGCAACCTGCCAGGCATGTTTCAGCTAAAGAAAACTCCGTAATCAAAACTTGCCGTTTCAGGGATTGCAAACATGTGCGAACAAAAATCCATGGACGGAACCGATTGTTTTTTGGTTTCTGATCTCGCTACCGCAAAATTTGCTGGTTTCAGCCTTGTCACATCCAAAAAGAACGCTGTCTTTTGGAAAAAGTGCCGTAACGCCATGTTTTTCCTGAAAGGGCAAGTATTTGTGCCGTTTCGACGATTCAGGTACAGCCGTTTCTCTGCTTTTCCAAGCGCGTCCGACTTCTGCTGATCAGCGATCGGAGCGATCGGCATTGTAGTCATTATGTGTACTGAACCCATACTCCAAACATCTCCAAACAGCAATAACTTGACATGCACAAGTTAACGCGCGCCTTCTTCTATATCGCTTTGATTAGCAAAGAAAGGCATGTGTACAGTCTTTTAAATCAACATTCCGTCAGTAATGCAAATGAGTATACAGTATCCTGAATTAAATAGCAGCAGTACGCCATACCTTCATATTACCTTCTGTAGCTGAACGAAGGCGCCTTGGAAGTGGCCCTTCTCCCTTCTCCACCCTTCTCCTTCGCATCATGTTCTTCGCTCAGATCCATCCGACCGTCCGAGCATCCGCACTGGCCACTACCAGCAGGATCACATCGCAAGGTTTCCACGGATGGGCTGAATCCCACCTGCGAGCCCGCATTGTCTTCGCGGATCCACGAGTTTGGACAGACCGGCATTGGAAGCCTTTGGGGGATGGAGCGCTGCTATAGCCCTCACCAAGCGACCTTGAGTGGGTATGGTCCAATGATGTTGGAGTTTGGCAGAAGGAAGTGGCCGAGCCTTGCAGCCATGCAAGTGGCCTTCCATGTCTTCTTTCAAACACCGGATGGCTCACACAAAGTGAGCATGGGAATCCGTCCCAGCCTGAAGTCTTAACACATGGGGAGGACAGGAAGCCCTTGATTTGGTCTCAGTCCGAGGTATCAAATGCAGTTGTCCTGAGGTGCAGTAGGAAAGTGTCTATGTACTTTTGGAACGACATGATCTTTATTCTCCCAGTGCTACGATGCGTTTCAGTGTGTCTAGATGCTGCACTCCGATTGGTAAAGTAATTTGGCTCCAGCTACTCATGACCTGGGAACAATTCTGTAATTGGTCAGTTCTCCTCAACAATAAAAGCGCAAAGAAGGGTGGTTTTGACATGTTTTCAACACCGTCCTCTGTGAAAAGGTGTTTTTGTGCAGCATCCACACCCAAGGTGTTCGTTTTTTTGAGGTATAGCATCTTCGCCCTTCAAAATATAAATCTGACCGTGACAACCTACGACTCACGACCCAAAGAACGGACCCGGAATGTCACATCCGTCGGCGAATGAATCTGCAAATCAAAGCCCCTTTCCAGAAAACACATGTCGCACATCTTTGAACACCATAAACACCGACAAATCCAGCGAACCGTCCGAACCGTGTTCCAAAGACATGGATCAACAAACATATGTTGCAACAAACACACACACAGCATACAGCATACATATCGAAGGATCGTTGGCACCACGCAGCCAAGTCCGCCAAGGAGCCACGCAGCTGGTGTAACAGATGGTGCCTGGCAGCAACCTGGAGCCGCGCACTTGGAGCCAAACTCGCTTTCTAAACGCTGAACATCTTCAAATATATAGTGTCTCACAATAAAGGGGACCCCGCAACCAATATGTGGAGATACTTGGAGCAACAAAAGCAGTTGTGCCTAGATATCCTATCGACGCCAACAAAAAAATGTCCCACATGTCCCCTCAACGCCAAGGAACTGGACGCCCTCTCCACAGCTGAGCGGGCTCTTCTCAACAACCTAAGTGCCGAATCCGGGCGCCGGGCGGGTGGTAAAATGTGACGACGTGGGCAGCTGCGAAGGTTCAGTTGGGAAGGATTGCTTAAACTTTGGCAAATGTGTTTGTTTGTTGATGTTTTGAATGTTTTCTTGTTGGATGAGAGAATCTCATAGAATCTCTAAACCACAACACTTAAGCTTGGATGGCAGTAAGGATCAACCACCCCAACATAATCAAGTGTCGAGAGATTAAGTGTCGTTACATCTGCTTTTTACAGTTGTTTGATGCATATTGTGTTGTTTAGTATTATGTGTGCCTATTGGACACTATAGTACACAAATTATTGAACCCCACCAATTGTGCCCCTATAAGCACTTACAAACAGTTTTTTCTGGTGCGTTGCTGAGTGGCAGGAGCCTCGCAAATCTTGAGACAACTGAAGCTCAACGGTGTCCTTGGCACCGAGGCGGGAGCGTGGGCGAGCGTCCGTTCGGTGAAGCGAGGCTTTTTCGGGTGAGGCTTTTCGCTTCTTCCGAAGGTCTAAGCTGATGGAACATACGACCAGTAGAACGATAGAAGCTATAAGGTGACCTCTCCTAGTAGCTGCTCCGGTAAAAAATAAACATCGGAGTGTGTTCCGCATAAAGAAGAACGTACGAACACTCACCAGAGCAAGGCTGTAACAAAGAACGTGTAGTACAGTAGATTGTGAAGAGATCCGGAGTTTCCACCGCCAGAGTCAGTTCCAAGCAACCAACCTGGCTGATTCAATGTTCTGTCTTTATGAATCTTTATGTGTTCGTTCACACACGGGCCGCACAAGAACAACTCGTGACTCGTTGGTGAAACATCGGACAAAGTGGGCGCTTGGCCATGCCAAGCTGCAAAATGCCATCCCAGCACTCCAAAGACAGATAGCTGGGCACATAACCCTCCAAGCACCGTGAAGTGCAGCTGGAGTTATGAGGCAGGCTGAAACCTGCAGGTCAACCGCAGGAACTTGCAGTCTCGCATGGTTTGCTATGTGGCTATGTCCAGGTTTCGGGGGAGCACTGTCGGGGAAAACCACTGTCTGGTCAGCCGGCTCTGTTCATCGATCATAAGTACCCACTGTGCGGAGCTATCTAGGCTAAGCCTCGGTCGCTGATGTAGTGGTTCATTCTCGTGGTGAATCAGAAAGCTATGTCAAATCTATTAGCTGGATAGATATAGCTAGAATCCCTAGCTGCCAGTCTTGGTCTATTTCTAATCTATGTAAATCTACTGCATTGATTTTTGGTAGCATTAGTGCCGCGCAGTTGGGCGGTCCTTCTTGGCAGGGAGGTGCTGGCGCGAAGGGCACGCTCGCGAGAAAACAAGGCCGGACAACGTTGCCTCAGCATCAGCTGTGCTCCCGGTTCTTCAGAGGGGAATACGTCCTGACTTTCTGTGATTCATGGGCTTTCTGCAGGAGTTCTTCAATTAAGATTATTAAGATCCAGAACTGAAACTTGAAGTAGTTTCGCCTGAGCAAGCAAGACTTACATTGGGACAATTCCAAAACAAGGACCCCAAAACAAAAAAAACCGCGGTACGGTTGTGAATCATTCTACTGTATTACTGCTGGTGCACTGTTGACATGGCGGTTGTGATGTAAGTATCCAGCAAGTTCAACCCCTGATATCTCTTGGATTCTCTTGGAAACATCCGCTCCATGGCAATACATCAAGAGTTTGTAATTCGTGGCACCAAGTGGCCAAAAGCAAGAATGGTATCGTGGTGTTCCTGCTCTCAGCCAGCCTTCTGTTTCCGGAGTGCATGCAAGGATCTATATGTAACTATTTGGTCTTCTGGTCCAATCATTGCACACTACCTTCACGTATTCAGGTATCAACATGGTGACTTGCGCGTGCCCGGCTGTCTGCTGCAAATCTGCTCAGATTGTCTCGAGTGTTCTGCTGCTAATTCTGTTCAAATCGTCAAAGGTATTTGGAGAATTGGCTCTGGAGAACAGAATTCTCAGAATATTTGGAATCATTGCAATATATTGGAGTCCGGAGAATCATTTGAAGAACCAGGAACATCAGCCGCCATGTCGCTCCCCCCAAAAAACGACCCGCAAAAATCAAGCGGCACTGGAAGCTGCTGGGTGTAAAGGAACCATCAAAGCATTGAAGCTGAGAGAGGCTGGGCAAGTAGCCTTCTCCTCGTGTCGGTGATGTTTGCAGCAAATGGCCAGGAGTCAACCAAGGCAACATACCTTCCTCGATTGGTAGTAGAACTCATCGTCAGGGCTGGCAATCGATTCTCCGTGGAATTTAGGTTTCAGGCTTCACCCGCTTTTGATTCTCGTTCCCATGTTCATCCCGTTTTGGTGGAAGTGTTGAGGCGTCCTCTTTCTCCGACTCCAGTCACAAAACAGAAGTTCACCTGGAGACCAAAACACAGAATCGACTGACTGGCAATTTCACAGGAAAGCATGCTTAGTCGTCACCAGTCATCACGGTGAGAGCAACACCTGTGTCAATTGCATGCTCTTGTTCGCATCGTGAATGTGCTCTTGATCCAAACCACATGTAAAACATGAACTTCCAGGCAAATGCCCATGGATCCGTCCCAAATGCAGTCTCGTTTTTGTTGAGCAGCTGCCCACACGTACCGTACCATAGATCCGTCACACGGCATGTGGTCTTATATATCGATCAATGGGAGATCCCCATCGTCACAGGTTCAGCTGAGAAGCTCAGAAAGACGGCGATTGCCTTGTTTGGGTTGATCGAAGTATCGTCAGTTCCGTTTTTTTGGAGAATGAAAACGACCATTGGACGCAACCAAATAGACCCAAGCTTCATGTAATTCTGTATCACTCATCAAGAAAGGCACCGTGGCACCTCAGAAACTACCCATGGCCCCGACAACGACACCCGACACCAGGACCCCCTTCGCCCAGCGACCACAGAGTGCGGTGCAGCTCTTGCGGCTGGCCACGGTAGCGCCCTCCATGCAAGCGGCGCCATCCACGGGGCTAGGCCAATCCGGGGAGATGGCGGGGTACATAGCGGCTGTACCTTGGTGCAAGCGGATGGTGCAAACAAATGACACACAGCGGCCTTGATATCAGCCAATAGTGAACATGATTCACAGCTGGAGCATGAAATGTGGCTTCCTGCTCACAGCACATGAAAAGATGTTGGTAAGAGTTTCAAAGATCATTTGGATTGGGAAAAGGGATTTGAAGGGAAACCTGACAGAGTCAAGGAGTGTGGACTTTCAACTATCCCATACCAACCGGCGAAGCGCCAAAAAGTTCTTCACGTCTCTGGCCATGTGACCGACCGTCGCAGTGCAGGTTCGCTCACACTCGAAGCTGGTGGGGAAGAGCACGCCTGGAAGGCTGAAGAAGGCTGAATGAAGTGTTGCAAAAGGAAGATGGAAATGACATCCACTGCTCGTGGAATTGGACATGTTCTACATCATTTTACATATAAACATTCTCATCTGAAATTCAACTTACCCTTTTTGATTTCCATGCGCCCCGAGCGACAATATAAAAGACCCTTCGCCACGCTTCGCCAAACCCGTTCGTTTGTTTGGGTGCGATGACTGGTCATCTGGACACCATAATTCCTGGTTACATGATGAGTTCCAAAAGGAACAAGCAAGACAAGCAAAGCTCTCTGAAAACTGAACATATGGTTACAATCAACTTTCTCCTTGCCGGCTGGGTCTATGGCTGAAACATGTAATATATAGATGTTCAACCAAATCAGCCACGGTCTGTATGTGGATGTTTGTCTGATGTTTGAGCGGTCTCCCAACATGTTCTTTGACCTCGCCATCCCCCGCCGACTGCACGACTGCGCCTTGCTGACACACCAGCCGCTCCACGGATGGACCATAGCCAGGCCCACACTGTGCATCACAGGCTGCACCATGCAAGAGCAGGTCGTCATCACCACAGCTGCCGCCTGTTTTTGTTTTCACACTGATCTGGAGACTGGTACAAAACAAAACACCCAACCGCCCATCCTTTCAGATCTGCGGATCTGTCGGTTCCTCTGTATATGACACGGGTCGATCACCCGACACTGGGTGTCGATCAATCCCAAAGGGTCCCATCTCCAGCCATTGGGTCGCACAGCTTCAAGCGGGTTGGGGATGTTCGCGGGGAAGGGATGATCAGTAACCAGGCGATGACGAGGACAGCAACCAGGCAGGACATCTGAGGTTCGAGTGGCCGGACATGACTGTCGTGTCGTGATCGCTCATGAGCGTCAAAACAACGAGTCATTATATATATATATATTATATACCCTTGTTAGTGACGTCTCCCAAAACTAGCAAGGGTATAAACGAAGAACCGTGTGTTCTGACTACATGTTGATACATACGTGTACATGATAGGCAGGGACTTGCTTTTTGAAGTCAGGTACATGTGAGTGTGTCAACATCCGTCTCGAATTGGAAGGCTGCTCAGCCATCCATCCAACGCAGAAGTTTTTCACACAATAAAGAGCAAAACAGAAGTCAGTAGTCGCAGCCACAAGGAGAACCCTGTCTTTTCATGTTGTACCATAGTTACGTCTGATTGAGCTGTATTTGAAGCGACGCTCAACGGTCGAGAAGCCACAGCGGTACTGGCTGAGAAAAAAGAGAAGAACCAGTGCGTTTGAACCAGGTGTCCCACTTTGAATTTAATCACCAATTCTCATATCACGTGTTTCTGGATCAACACCTACCGGTTGAACATCTTATGCGGAGGACCAGCATTGGTGCGACGTTTTAATACTAAGGGCCCAAGGGCCTCTTGAAGCAACATCTTGCCTAGCCAAACAACATTATATCTATCCATCATGAGTGGACACCGATGTTCTTCTTTGTAGTCCAAGATAGTCCAAGTAGGTAACATGAAGGAGCAAGTAGGTCACACAACCCCCAAACGTCCACAGGTCTCAACCTCCACAGTCCTCTGACCTTTCGATCGACCGTCTACCGCCGACATCCGCCGACCAGCCGTCTCCGCATCCGCCCGGGCCATCTGTCCTCTTGGTGCGACGCCCGTGAGCATGCAGCTGGGGAAGCACTCAAAGGTGGAGGGAGACAGTGCCTGGTCGAGGCGTCCCACGGGCTGGACCCACTAGACCCGAAGGGCTGGACCCAAGCATCAAAGCGAAAGGATGGAGAAACCACAAATGAACATATTGAGACAAGTCCAATGAACACAATGAAGCAACACCTTTGAAGAACACGTTACATTGTAACGCTCACACATTTTTTTGCAAATTCTTATCGTGTGCTCACTTCTGAGATGGGATAGTTGATGATAGTTGTGATCGCGCCTGAAACTCCGTGACCGTGCTCATCTACCATAGCCACAAATAGCAAAACTAAATATATATATATATAGTGGACAGTAATTAGTCTTCTGAGATTGCGTGGAAAAGAAAATGTGCCTATCCCATGAGGGGTTGCAAATGGTTCCAAAAAGCTTCGATGCGGTTAGAACCACTCATCTTGCAAGTTCCGATGGGGGAAACTACCCGACGGGTCAATAGCTGACTTGGCAGCGAAACCTGACATGGTGGCAGCGAACCCTGACTTTGCATGATCTGAAAATCAGAAGGCATCAATGGATCTGTACCGAACAGGAAAAACAAGCGCCTTGTGCCTTGGGCCTTTGGCCTGATTCATCCTAATTGCTGGCAATGTCACCATGTGACTTCAAAGCTGCTAAATGATACAATATTGAACAACACTTTTGTTGGTGTTTGAAAATACGTGCTTCGATAAGCTGGTTTTGAACAAAGCTGAAGCTAGTTATTCAAAGCTGCTTTTGAATATAGCTATTCATACCAACAATATTGATCAAAGCTGTTTTGGGTTGGGGTTGCTATGTCATTGACCCCATTCACCGCTTGCCTCACGTATGCAGGAGAGTTCAATGGAGCTGGGCACGTAGCCTTCCTGACGACAAGGTGCAGTGCCACAGCTGGTATTCACCACACAAAACCACACAACTACTGTAGACATTCTTCCAAGATGTCACAACATACACACACACTCATGGAAACACATGTCTAAAAACCAGGAATCAACAAGTGGGGGACCCTTCTTTTCCCACATCCCCACACAGAAATCTCCACAATCCAACAACTCATCACGTCCTCCAAAACTTGTTTTCCTTCCATACTCATTCACACCTCTGGATTTTTTTGGACCTCGACCTTCACTGAAAGCCCAGCCTGGCACTGTGTGGTGCAGCCCTGGCCTTCCAAAATGAAGTCGCCCTGGTGGCCGACGAAGCACTAGACTGGCCTAACTACGATGCTGAACTACAGTCCGACCTAACTACTCGACAAATCGGCTCCGTCGTTGTTTTTCTCAAGGGCCTTGTAGTTAGGAAAGGGAGTCTTTCTGCATCCATCTGTGTTTATCTTGTTGTATCTGTAATGATCTCTACGGTTTGGGATGTCTTTTGGGTTTGCGACACCCTCCAAAAAGCAGGGAGGAGGGTCAACGAACATGCCGTGCGTCGACAGTTTGGGTGCACATCAAATTCGGGATGTCGGAGTAGACATTTTCACCGACATCTGCCTGGAGCCTCAAAGTGCCTCAAAAAATGGGTACAGGTACAGGTACCCTGTTTTTAGAGGGTCATGCCCCATTTTCATACGTTTTCTAAGGTACTTTGGAGTGTCGAAATATCTCCCACAAGGAAGGGCAGCTAAATAGCAACATCATGGCACTGATCCCTGGCGCCTCCGCACAGGTGCTTTCCGCTGCGAAGGCCACGCTGGTGGGTGCTGGGCAGCCCTGGACCAGGAGCCTTGTGCAGCAGGTCGTGGGGGAAACCCTGTGAATCTCAGCTACTCAAGGACTGAAGAGTGAACAGCATCAAGCATCCACATTGTGGATCCACATGCATCTTGAACCAGAGTCAACTGCTCTCCTTTCCCTCGAAAAACGGTGGCATTCGTCCCTATAGA